>CM053590.1:80201513-80222654 GCA_028646515.1 Pseudochirops corinnae | reverse complement strand
CATACATATACATATATACATATACAGACACACATATACATATATGTGAAGAGAGATTTCATTTACATACATACATAAATATATGTAAATATATACATATAACCACAAGAGTCCTTAGTCTAACTGCCTTATACAAAGGAGGAAGCTGAGGCTTAGAGGGGCTAAGTGGCTTACTTGTGTAAGATTACTGCCAGGATTCAGAAAGAGGTCTTTGATCTGATTCTAAATACTGTAGTTCTTTCATTACATTACACTTGGGGCAGCTAGATTGTGGAGTACATAGAGTGCTGGGCCTAGAGTCAAGAAGACTGCTTTTTCTGAGTTCAAATCCAGTCTCTGACACTTATGAGCTGTATGACCTTGGGAAAGTCACATAACCCTGTTTGCCACAGTTTCCTCATCTGTGGTCTCGAAAAGGAATTGGCAAACACCTCCATTAACTGTGTCAAGAAATCCTCAAAAGAGGCCAGGAATAATCAGACACGACTAAAAAATTACTTGACAACAATATGATTTCTCTTTAAATATTTAGAATTATCCAGTAAGAAAAGTTCTGTAAATTCTCACTAAGTTAAGTAGCCAAAAATGTGGATGAAAATGAGAACAAAAAAGTATGTTATTCTTCTTCTTGTAGGTAATTAATTGGGCTTAATGTTATCTAAAGGTAGGTTGGGAGAACCATTGGAGAAAGCTACAAGGAAATCAATCATGGTGTACTTGCTCCCCCTAGTGGTATCATTGAATATTAAGCTTCCACAGATTGAATCATCAATGTCCTAATTAGAAATTTAAAAAAAAAATGTAATTCCAGGTGGAGAATTCAAAGAAATACAAGATTCTGTCCAGGGAAAAATTACTCAAAACAGGGGTTTAAAGGCTTTTCCTACAGTATCTACATTTCTAGAACTGTATCATTCCAGTTCTTTGGGAGTGAGAACTATATCCAATACAAGTAAAACTCACTTTTCCCTATTCTATAAAGTTGCTTCATTTCCCCCCCCAAAAGAGACAACATATGTGAGAACAATAAAAAAAAAATTATACAGTGTTTTAAAAACTGCAGTTAACATCATAATCGTAATTGTCATTTGAAGTATAGAAGGAAGAATGATTAACTTGGAATGTTGGAACTTGGATTTAAATTTTCAGTTGTGTTAATTACTATCTATGTGACCTCAAGAAAGCCATTTAATCTTGTCCCGGTTTCCTCATACAGGTGGTGAGTGAGACAGAATAGATGTCCTCCATATTCCTTTCCAAGACCATTGTGAAATGATTATTGAGTGCTTTGGAATTTGCTAAATGCTAAACGAAGGCAATGTGTTGTTTTTCTTAGCAAAAATACACAATCAAAATAGGTTAACAGTCTATTACAGGGGGCAGAGTCAAGATGGCAGCATAGAAACAGGAAAACTTCATGGCTCCCCCCATAACCACCTCAAATACCTACAAAATATGACTCTAAACAAATTCTAGAGCTACAGAACCCACAAAATGACAGAGAGAAACAAATCTCTTACTGAAGGCAATCCGGCAGTAAGAAGGGAAGGGTTCATCACAATACTTTGGGAGCCAAGCCCAGCCCATGTGAGCCTGTGGTTTTAGCCCCAGGGTGGCCCGGACCAGCCTCAGCTGGAGCATTTGGGAGAGTGGATCACCAGCAGCTACAGAGGTTTCCAGAATTATCAACCCATAAATGACAAAGACAAAGTAAAAGGTAAATGAAACTCTCCTGGATATGAAGGGAACAGAGTGCGGTCCAGCCTCTACCCCCAGAGCAACAAGTGGTGGAAGCTGCAGCCCTGTAACGATACTGGGATTTGAAGACCTTCCACTCCCCTTGAGCTTGCTGACTTAGCAGGAAAGGGTGGAGCAAGAAAACGCTGGAACCAAGCTAGTCTCCATGCCATGCTGACTGGAAGCAGTGGCAGAGGCAGTGGCTGCAGTTGCAAACTCCTTTTGCTTTGAGTGGGCCAGAATCTCTGCTAAGGACTCCTGCTGAAGACTGCCTCAGACGGGACCTGCCGGAGGCCGGAGCTGCTGGGAGCAAGCTGCCTGGACGCTGAGCAGTTGCGTGAGTGAGGAGAGGAGGATCTTTGCCTGAGGTAGCCTCTCCCGTTTGAAGGCTTGAGAATGTGGGTGTTTACTACTTTAACCACATCTGCCAACTTCATAACTGCTGCGTTGGCTTTGACTTTCTGGTTTTGGGACTCAGTTTTCTGGTATTTAAATGAGTGCTCTAGCTATATTTCTTATGTAGAAAGCCTGTTACATTTCATGATTAATAACCATATCAGCATATTAATAGTTACTGTAGGCGTTGTGAATACTGCATTGCTGATACAAGCCCTGCTGTCACCTCCATGTGAATGCTTCAGAGCTCCTGGCCTGCAGATTGTAGGAGGGCCAAGCAACCATTCAGAGGCTAAGTGTTCTTGCCTTAACCTGCCTGAATCTGGATTGTGGTCTTGAGTGATAGTGCTGAGGTGTGTGACCAGTGAGCCAAAACTGGGGGAGAAGGGGAGACAGCATGCTCCTATTAGCTCTTGCAGCTGTGAAAACCCCAATGATTTGGTACCAAGATCTCCCCTCTGGAAGCAGAGTTCTACTGTGGCAAAGAGCTCAAAAGTCAAGCAATTGACTGGCCACATGATCAAACAAAGGAAGCAAAGCAAGCACAGCCATCCAACTTTAGATTCCTTTTTGGGGGACAAAAAGGATCAAAGCATGGAATGGGAGAAAGGCAACACAATCAGAACTCTTGCACCAAAAGCTTCCAAGAAAAATATAAACTGGTTACAGACCATGGAGGAGCTCAAGAAGGATTTTGAAAATCAAATAAGAGAAGTGGAGGAAAAATTTGGAAGAGAAATGAGAATGATGCAAAAAAAAAAAAAAATCATGAAAAGAGAGTCAACAATCTGACTGAAGAAAATAGCACCTTAAAAATAGCCTAACTCAAATGGCAAAAGAGGCCAAAAGAGCCAATGAGGAGAAGAATGCCTTAAAAAGCTGAATTGCTCAGATGGAAAAAGAATTTCAGAAGCTCACTGAAGAGAATAATTCCTTCAAAATTAGATTGCAGCAAATGGAAGCTAATGACATTATGAGAAATCAAGATACTATTAAAGAGATCCAAACAAATGAAAAAGTAGAAAGCAAAGTGAATATCTCTTTGGAAAAACCACTGATCTAGAAAATAGATCCAGGAGAGACAATGTAAAAATTATTGGACTACCTGAAAGCCACAACCAAAAAAAGAACGTAGAAAGCATCCTTCAAGAAATTCTCAAGGAAAATTGCCCTGATACTTTAGAAGCAGAGCGCAAAATAGAAATTGAAAGAATTCACTGATCACCTCTTGAAAACAATCCCCAAAAGAAAACTCCTAGGAATATTATAGTCAAATTCCAGAGTTCCCAAACCAAGAAGAAAATATTTCAAGCAGCCAAGAAGAAACAATTTGAATATTGTAGAAACACAATCAGGATAACACAAGATCTAGCAGCTTCTACATTAAGGGATCAAAGGGCTTGGGATATGATATTTCAGAGATCAAAGGAGCTAGGATTAAAACCAAGAATCACCTACCCAGCAAAATCAAGTATAATGTTTCAGGGGAAAATATGGTCATTCATTTAGGTGGAGGACTTTGAAGCATTCTTGATGAAAAGAAACAAGAACTGAATAGAATATTTGACATTCAAATTTGAGAAGCATGAGAAGGTAAACAGGGAAAAGAAATCATAAGAAATTATCAAAGTTGAACTATTTACATGCCTACATGGAAATAGTTTTAATTTATGTTGTAAGTTATACAATTTATGCTGTAATTTATACAACTTATGTTGTAATTATACAATTAATGTATAATTGTAACTTATGAAACTTTTCTCAGTATGAGGATAGTTGAAGGGATTGTAAATGTATATATGTATACATACATATATGTCTATATAGGAGGATTTATATGCCTATGAATACATATGTGAGTATGTGTACATGTGTAAACAGGTATACATAGACTGAGGGCACAGGATCAATTGAATAGGAAGAGATGATATTTAAAAGGTGAAATTGATTGGTGAGAGAGGAATATAACGAGAGGAGATGGGGAGAGACAGAATGGTATAAATTATCTCATGTAGAAGAGGTGAAGGATAACTGTTACAATGGAGGGAAAGAACAGGAAGGCAAAAGGGAATGAGTCAACCTTGATCTCATTTAATTTGTCTTAGGAAGTGAATGACATACACTCTGAATTTGGTATCTTGCCCTATAGGAGAGTATGGGGGAAGGGAATGAGAGGGAGGATTTTGGAGGCGAGGGTAGGTGGGGTAGAAGGGTAGTTAGAAGCACACACTTTTGCAAAGGGACAGGGACAAAAAGAATAGAAGTTTGGGGGGGGATGGGATGGATGGAAATATAGTCAGTCTTTTACAATATATCCACTATGGAAATGTTTTGTGTAACTACACATGTACAACCTATAATGAATTGCTTACCTTCCCAATAAGGGTGGGAGATGAGGGAGGAAGGGAAAGAATTGGGAATTTAAACTTTTAAAATCAAATGTTGTTTTTTTTTAAAATGATGATGATGATGATGATGATGATGATGATGATGATGATGATGATGCAGCAACTGGGAGATAAGATATACAGGCACTGGCTTATGGAAATCCATTTTGCTCTACCGCAAAGTCAGAAGGCAGATAGGGGAGAATATGGGAGAGAACAGATTGGGGGAGGAGGTATTCAGTGGGATTGCTGTTTTGGGGTGGTGGGTAGGGGAAAGATGGGGAGAAAATTTGTAACTCAAAATCTTGTGGAAATGAATGATGTAAACTAAAAATAAACACAAAAGTTAAATTAAAAATTTTTTTTAAAAGTAAAGAAAAACTTAAACCAAAAAAAAAGTCTATTTCAGCAATTTTTGTACCATTGTGGAATGGTGGAAGTAAAAGGCAATGGGGGAGCGGTGTTGTATACTGATTACTGGGTTAAGAGTCAGGATACCTACAATGAAATCTTGGCTCTGATCTTTACCAGCTTTCTGATCATGGGAAAATCACTTGATCTCTTCAGTTTCTTTTTACATAAAATAGGATTCTTAATGCTTTTGTTGACTAACTTTGTAAGTATTAAAGTCCTACAAAAATGGGTTGTTATGATTAAAAGGAAACTGGTGGATAGAACAAAACAAGGACTGAGCTCCTCAAGCAACTGTCTTATTTGAAATATGCATATCAAATTGGATAATGTAAGATGCTGACTAGATCAGCTGGGGTCCAGATAGATTACAAAGGGGGAAAACAAATAAGTGTTTTTTTAATGTCTATTATGTGTCATGCTTTGTGCTAAGCACTTTATGAGTATTATTTCATCTGATCCACACAACGACCTTATGAAGCAAATGGTCTTATTATTCCCATTATATAGTTGAAAAAAAATGAGGTAAATTGCTTAAGTGATTTGCAAGGGTTACACAGTTAGCTACCAGAGACCTACTCAGGTCTCTCTGACTCCAGACCTAGTGCTCTATCCACCATGTCAAAAACAAACAAAGCAAGCAACCCCCAAAACAAACAAATAACTTAGAATTAAATATTCCAGAAAAGTTAAAAGTAAAGGAGTAGTAAACAACCCCTGCCCTTCTCATACACCTATTCTTTGACTTTCTGAATCATAAGCTAAAAACAAAACAAAACACAAAGGATATAATTGCCTTGCATTGTTTATTAGGAGAAAATAATGACTCTTTGTATGAGCCAGAGTTAGTCCCACAACTTCCCTGGATCACATTTTCTACTTCCTTTGGAATTTGGACTGGATGATGTCTAAGATCCCTTCTGGGTGTAATATTCTATGAAAATAAATAATTGGTGTCTTCCTTATACTCTTGGGAAGAACAAGGCAACACAGCTGGACATAAAATGTATTGAGTTTAAGAGGGATCAAAGACTTAGACTGAATAAATGAAGGTCCTGAGGTGAAATTTTTATTTGGATGACACAATGTCTGTGCTTAAAGAGTAAGAAATTATAGGCAAGGAATACTTGTAGGCATTTCTTAGGAGAGTTACTTCATTCCACAGACATTTCATTCAACAGCCATTAATGAAGTACCTACTATATGCAAGGCTAGGGACAGAATAATATGCATTGCAAAAACCCTACTCTCAAGGAATTAATAATCAAGTTAATAAGGGAGAAAGCTGTATATGTAAATCATGATGGCATGAGGGAGATGGTCTAAGTGCAAATGAAACATCCAAGCCCATGAAGTGTGCCTTATGAAAGAGGAATATGTCTTCTGCTTAAGCCGTTTTCAGTATTGCCACTTAAAAACTAACAAACAAACAAACCTACAAGATAATTATAAGAAATCACAACAATTAGTGCTCAAAGAAGCCTTTCCCATTGGGCTTTATAAGGTTCCGAAGGTTCTTTATAGTCTTCAAAGATTTCCTTTGATATAGAAAAGGTGACAAGGGTCCTTTCTATTGCATAAGTGAAGAATTAGAAGCTAACAGAGATGATGACTAACATTAAGACACCAATCACTCAGTAAATGGGAGAACCTGAACTCAGATCTGGAGCAACGGTCAACAAACTGGAATCTTGAAGATAATTATCAGGAGAAATAATTCCAATGGGAATCCTAGAAAGACCTAAAACAAAAAGCAGGGAGAAAATAGCCAGAAGTAGAAACAAATAGTGAAGGAATATGAGGAGAAAAAGGGAATGAGGGAGAGGAAAATGAGACACATACAGAGAGAGAGAGAGAGAGAGACAGAGAGACCGAGAGACAGAGAGAGAGAGACAGAGACAGAGACAGAAACAGGGAGAAACAGAGTGAGTCAGAGAGAGAGAAAGGCAGGGAGGAGAGGAATAAAGAATATCTTGCATTTGTATAGTTTAATTAATGTTGTAAAGACTTCATTTCTATTATCAATTGTCCTATGAGTGTTGTATATGGAATTAAAGGACATTTTGAATGCCACTTCTCTACTTACCATTTATGTGACCTAGGGTAAGTCAATTCATCTCTCTTAGCAATGGTTTCCTCATCTATAAAATGAGGGGTTGAGAAGATTCTTGGAAGATGACTGAGGAGGTCAGAAAATTTCAAACTCTCAAGATTTTCCTCCACAAAAGAGATAAAGTAGCACCTCTGGGCAAACATAGAGCCATGAAAACAGATAAGAATAGAGGCAGAAAAAGGGATCTTCTGGGATAATCTGAGAAGACCTGAAGAAAAATCCCAGGAGGAGGAAAAATCCCTGGGTGGAAATCTACTCCCTCTGAAGAGTAAACACATCCAGGCTATGGCCCACTTTAACAACAAGCTGCTTAAACTACAAGCTACAAGCCCTGGGTCCAGCTGTGTTGGGAGGCTGCCTTGGCCTCAGCCACATGAACTTTAACCCCTGGGACAGTAAGGGGAATTTAGCGTTTGAGCCTGGAAAGATTTGAGTGAACCTCTGTTGACAAGGAACACCAGACCCAGCTGTGCTACAAAGAGCAGTGGGGATAAGAAGGAACCAGCACTCTCCTGGTGAGTGCAGGCTGGAGGTCTGTTATTCTTTGTCTCTGTTTCTCTGTCTCCTTCTGTCTCTCTATCTCTGTCTCCCCAAACTTGGAAAAAAAATTCTAAATTATTTTACTCTAAAGCAGTGGTTCTCAACCTTCCTAATGTCACGACCCTTTAATACTCATATGTAGGCGTATCTGCATGTGGGCAGAGCTGGCTGGAAATGGATAGAGGAGTGGTGTCTCGGTTCCTAAGACTATAAGAAATATATGTTTTCCGATGGTTTTAGGCGACCCCTGTGAAAGAGTTGTTTGACCCCCAAAGGGGTCATGACCCACAGGTTGAGAACTGCTGCTCTAAAGTATAATTAGCTTAAACTGTTCATCATGCAACACTTTTGGTCATCTCACCATACTGCCTTTCCTCCAGTCATCAGCCTTGTCTCTCTCCAACACCTATAGCTTACACTCCACACTTAGATCTCCCAGTTCTGATAATTAAGATTTTACCTAGAACCAGATATGTGCCACTCCCCAGATATCTCTACACTATGATGCTACTTGCTTCTCTCCCCACACACCCTCACCCTTATTCCATCTACTCTTTCTGTGTTGCTTTCCTCCTTTAGTGTATTAGAGGCATGATCTTGTAAGTAGACAAGTATTTGCATCCCCAGAGCTTAGCATGCTTTCTGGCACCTAGGGAACACTCAAGTAAGATTATCCATCTATCAGTCTATTTATCATCTGTCATGTCAATCTGCCATCTGTCAGTCTATCAGTCTGTCATTTATTATCTGTCATCTAGAAATCTATCTAATCCATGTGTCTATATATGTATAGTTTTTCAGTTACAACTGTTATCTCTTGACCCACATATCAGTTCTACAGGAGAAAAATAAGATGATCTGATATTCCCATCTCTTTGAGGACTTGCCACATTTTGTGGTGATGCACATAGTCAAAGGCTTTAGGGTACTCAATGAAGCAGAAGTAGATTTTTTTTTTTTTTCTGGAACTCACTTGCTCTCTGTCATCCAGTGAATGTTGGCAATTTGGTCTCTTATTCCTCTGCCTCTCTGAAAAACAGCCTGCTCTGGTAATTCTCTATTCATGTATTACTAAAGGCTACCTTGTAGAATCTTAAACATAACCTTGCTGGCATATGAAATGAGTACAATTGATTAGTAATTTGGTCATTCTTTGGCATTTACCTTCTTTAAAATAGGGACATAAACTGATCTTTTCTAATCTAGTCACCACTGTTGAGTTTTCCAAATTACTGTTGAGTGCAACACTTTAAAAAGCATTCTCTTTTAGGATTTTAAATAGCTTGGTTATAATTACATTACCTTCCAACTAACCTTATTGACAGCAATGCTTCCTGAGGCTCAATTGACTTGACTCTCCATACTATCATGGTAATCAGTGATATTAAGATCTTTCTTATATAGTTTTTTTTTCTGTATTTTCTTGCCACTGCTTCTTAATTTCTTCTGGTTCTGTTAAATCTCTATTATTTTTGTCTTTTATCAGGTCCATTTTTGCATGGAACATTCTCTTGATACCTCTAATTTTCTTAAAGAGATCTCATCTTTCCCATTCAATTAAAAAAATATTTCTTTGCCTTGCTCCAAGAAAACCTTATCTCTCCTTGCTATTCTTTGAAATTCTACATTCAGTTGGGTATATCTTTCCCTTTCTCTGCTTCTTTTCCTTCTTTCTATATCTGTTTGTAAAGGTTCATCAGATAACCATTTTGCTTTTATGTTCTTCTTTTTCTTTGGATTTTTTGTTGTTGCTGTTGATGCCTCCTGTACAATATTACAAACCTCTGTTGATAGTTCTTCAGGCACTGTATCTACCAGATCTAATCCCTTAAATTTATTTATTGCTTACATTTTAAATTCTTAAGAGATTTTATTTAATAAAGGATAAACGACAATATCTAAGATCCAGGTGTCCTGGTACAAGCCTATATAGTTCTTGCTATGTGGGAAAGCTGAGGCTGGTGGATCACATGAGCTCAGGAACTCTGAGTTGAAGTAAGGGTTAAAAAAAAAAAGAGAGATTTTATTTAAGTAATACTTATATAGTCTGATGTTTTTCCATACTTTCTTTGGCTTAAGTCTGAATTTTGCAATAAGAAACTCATGATCTGAGCCACCTCTAGCTCCATGTCTTGTTTTAACTGACTATATAGAGCTTCTCCATCTTTGGTTGCAAAGTATATAATCAATCTGATTTAGATATTTACTATGTGGTGACATCGATGTGTAAAGTTGCCTTTTGGGATTGTTGAAAAATAGTCTTTGCTATGACCTGTGACATCTTGACAAAACTCTATTAGTCTCCGTCCTGCTTCATTTTGCACTCTAAGGCCAAACTTGCCTGTAATTCTAATTATCTTTGGATTTACTATTTTAACATTTCCTACTTTAGCATTTCAACCATCTTTGATCAATGTGGCATTTTGGGATGTTATTTCTAGACGATGTTGTAGGTCTTCATAGAACTGATCAACTTTGGCCTCTTCAGCATCAGTTGTAGAAGCATAGATTTGTATTGCTGTGGTGCTGACTGGTTTTCCTTGAATTCAAACAGAAATCATTCTATTATTTTGAGATTATACCCCAGTACTGCTTTCCTCATTCTTTTATTGACTATCAGAGCTACTTTACTTCTTCTAAGGGATTTTTGCCCAAGAAATATATGTAGTGATCACCTGAATGAAATTCAACCATTCCCATCCATTTAGATTCACTGACATCCAAGATGTTCATCTTTAATCTTTCCACCTCATGTTTGATCACATGCAGCTTACTTTGGTTCATAGGTCTTATACTCCAGGTTCCTTTGCAATATTATCTTTACAGATCAGACTTTTCTTTTGTCACTACATGTATCCATAGTTTTCTCCTTTCAGCTTTAGGCAAGCCACTTCATTCTTTCTGGAGGTAATTGTACTTGTCCTCTGCTCTTCCCCAGTAGCAAATTATACACCATTCTATCTGAGGGACTCATCTTCCAATGTCATACATTTTATCATTTTGATACTATCCATGGTGTTTTCTTGGCAAAGATAGAGGAGCGATTTGTCATTTCCTTCTCCAGTGGGTCATCTTTTGTCAGACTTTCAACTATGACATGTCAGTCTTGGGTAACCCTTCATGGTACACCTCATAGTTCCACTGAGCTACACAATCCCTTTGCCACGACAAGCACTGATCCAGCAGGAGATTCTGATTATCTCTATGTACTTTATCTCCATGAGGAAGTTGGAGGAAATAGAGGTTAATTGACTTGCTCTGTGTCACACAGCCAATAAGGATCAGAAGCTACTTTTGAACTCAGATCTTCTGGACTTCTTGATCTGTGTCATAAAGATTTTCAGTGTAGAGTAACAAATGTCACAACATCACAAGATGAGAGACTAATTCTAGAGTATGGAATAGGAATGGTTATCCAAGGATTTCAGTTTGTTCAGAGCTCTATCCACAGTACCACCTAGCTGCTTCTGAGGAAGAGAATATCAAAGGAGGAAATCTTGGGCATCAAATCTAAAGTATATTGCTATTATTGTGAGGTGGAAGTTATTTGTTTACTAGAATAACAGTTGAGAAATGAAATATTCAGCTTAAACCACAGGATTGGCTTCACCTGGCCACATGATTGTATAATAGTATGAAATACTATCATAGTATGAAAAGATCACAAATATTCCATATCTGATGTTGTCACTGTGCTTTGTATGATCACTTGAGTAAAACTGGAGAGTATTTGACTCTTCTTTGCTCAGCCGCCATGAGAAGACAGTTATGGTAAAGTTTCTTAAAGTAGTGTTAAATTATTGTAGTATAAAATATGTAAAATACCTTTAGCCAAAGGAGTGTAGTCTGGAAAGCTATAGCATTGAAGTCATATGAATGAACTTCTGGGGTCTCTCGTGAATGTTCCAAATCAAACAAGGATTATCTCGTCAATATTAAAGACTGTCATTATCACTATATGAAAATATGCTATGCTCCTAGCTCACATATGAAATGCATCATAAAGATTTTCAGTGAGATTAACAAATGCCAGAATGTCTCAAAAGAAAGATAGGAGATTAATTCTAGAGTCTGGAATAAGAATAGCTGTCCAAGGAGTTCAGTTTGGATATATAACAGATTTATTTGTGTATGTTAGAGTAAAGGTAACTGAAGCGCTCAACAGTACAGTCAGGCAGTGAAAATCCATCAATGTATTTTTTTAAATGTCATTTCTATATGTTTTAAAGTTGAGGAAAAGGGCAGAGTCATAAGAAAATAAGCTGATTGTGGAATTTTCTTCATAACTCTTCCTTTACTTACCCAGACACTTGCTTTGTTGATATTATTGTATGAGACTACATCACAGAGCCATTCTGCTCTGAGTCAACAAGGTGCAGGACCGGGAGTCAGGAAGACAAGAATTCAAATCCATCTTCACACACTTCCCAACTGGGTTTCGCTGGGTGAGTCACTTAACTTCAATCTGCCCCAGTTTCCTCACCTACAAACTAAGGATAAAAATGACAGCTATTTCCCAGGGTTGGCATAAGCCTCAAGTGAGATAATATATGTCAAGTTCTTTGGAAACCTTAAAGTACTATAGCTATTATTATTAGCTACTCACTTAACATCTTGGGATTTGATTAAAAAAATACATGGCATTTAAGCAGAAATAAATGATGAATATGAAGAATTCAGAGAGACTTGGGAAAATCTGCATGACTGGAATCCAAATGAAATAAGAACCAGAAGGAAAAAAATATATATATATTTATATATATAGTTATAGTTATCATATATATGATAATAATTACATAAATAAAAAGAAATCTTAAGTGTCACAGTTGATAGAATGCTGGGTCTGGAGTCAGAAAGACCTGAGTGCAAATCTGCCTCATACTTACTAGCTGTGTGACCTTAGGCAAGTCCTTTAACATCCGTTTGCCTCAGTTTCCTTTTCTGTAACATGAGGATAATAAAAGCATTTACCTTTCATAGATTTGTGAGCATCAAAGGAGATATCTGTAAAGTGATTAGCATAATGCCTGGCACTGTGTAGTGTTATATAAATTTTAGCTAGTAGTAGTATTAGTAGTTTGTAAAGTAGTAGTTGTGATAGTGGTGGTGATTGTGGTAGTGGTGGTGGTGGTGGTGGTGGTGGTGGTAGTAGTAGTAGTAGTAATAGTAGTAGTAGTAGTAGTAGTAGTAGTAGTAGTAGTAGTAGTAGTAGCAGTAGTAAAGGACATGAGACTGGAGGGGTAAATTGTTACTTTTGCCACACCCAAAAGGAAGAAGCTAACAGCCTAACTGAAGCTACTCTCTGAAGAACTCTTCTCCTCTTATCAAGAACAATATGCATCTCAAAACAAAATATACATAGCTTAAAGTACATTGCAGATATCTCCACATAGCCATTGCTATAAACTGTATTTTATATGAAAGGGAAGAAATAAACATTGATTAAGTGTTTATGTGCCTGGTATATAGCTAAATGTTTTATCAATATCATGTAATTCAGCGGTTCTCAACCTGTGGTTTGCGACCCCTTTGGGGATCAAACAACCCTTTCACAGGGGTCACAGGGGGTCGCCTAAGACCATTGGAAAACACATATTTCCAATGGTCTTAGGAACCGAGACATGGCTCCTCTATCCATCTCCAGGCAGGTCCTCCCACATGCAGATACGCCCACATACGAGTATTAAAGGGTCTTGGCATTAGGAAGGTTGAGAACCACTTATCTAATTTATTCTTCATAACAACTCTAGAATACAAGTGCTATTATTATCCCCATTTTATAGGTGAATAAATAGGGGCTGATAGAGTTTAAACAATTTGTTTAAAATCAGATAGCTATTAAGAGTCCAAAGCCAGGTTTGAACTCAGGTTTGTTTGTTTGTTTATTTGTTTTGGAGAGCAATTGGGGTTAAGTGACTTGCCCAAGGAAACATGACTAGTTTTTGGGTTAAGTGTCCAAGGCTGGATTTGAACTCAGGTCCTCCTGACTCCAGGGCTGGTGGTCTATTCACTGTGCCACTTAGGCACCCCTTGAACTCAGGTCTTTCTGACTCTGGGCCCAGAATTTTATCTCCTACACCACCTAGCTGCTCTATATGCAATGATGTCTCATTTTCTTAAAGGTAAATATATTCCTCTCATGATTATAAAATTATATTATACCATCTGTTATCATGTTCATCTAAACATGGAGAAAATGGCCAATGAAAGAAACATAAATAAATAATTAAAAAGTTAGTGATATAAAATTATAGAACAATGATAGCCCAAGAAAAGTAGAAGACTCCTATAACTCATCTAATCCAATCTGTATTATCTGTTGCCAGATTTAAAAAGATTTTGGAAATAAGCTGCTGAAGAAAAAATGTAAATTAAGAAGTACAGAGAAATATGACATAAATGTTTTATGTTGCTCAACCCCCTCCAAACTTCCTTGAGAAAGATCCCCAAACTCTCAGTATCTTTGTCAGTTACTAGTCAGGAACGGAGGCCATTGAGTTGTGGAAGGGAAAGAGAGTACTTTGATACAATAATCTTGATGAGGACACTAGTTTCCTCCCTCCTTGGAGACTGTGCACAACCCACCTAGATAATCTGTTGTTATTATTCAGTTGTATCCCAGTCTGTGACTCCATGAACCATAGTATGTCAGTCACTTCTGTCCTCCACTATCTCTGGAAGTCTGTCCAAGTATATTGTTCCTTATTTCCATGATTCTATCTATCCTTCTTATCCTCTACAATGTTTCCCAACATTAGGGTAATTCCTAGTGAGTCCCAGCTTATTATTATGTGGCCAAAGCAGTTAGCCTTCAGCTTCAGTATTTGATCTTCCAGTGAATAAGCTAGGTAGTTAGCTAGCCCCAAATTCCTGGCCAGTTTCCACATGAGCCTTTGTGTTGCAGAACTGAATGTTTATCAGAAGGGAAAATAGAAAAAGACCTAGGTGAAACCTCTGTGTGGCATAGTAGGGTGTTCTGAGCAATCTTATTCCATGTAGCCATCCCTTTATGTCTTTTTTTTCTCTCTGCTATTATTTGTATAGTATCCTGTTTTGTGTGTGTTCCTAAGAGAGTATCATAGAGTGAGTCGATCTGTAAGATCTTAAGATTCACTGACAATGCATTTCACACCCTCCCCTGTTCCCTTGAATGGGCATGGGCTACACGAGCTGCATGGGCTACATAGGCTGGATGGGCTACATGGGCTACATGGGCTACATGGGCTGGATGGGCTACATGGGCTGCATGGGCTACATGGGCTCCACAGGTTCCACTGCTTCATATCAGCAGTGGTAACTCCATTCCACATTAGTGCTAATGAACCTAACAATCAATCTTGTTATTATAAAGGCATATTCTGTTTGGAAAGAAGAAAATGCATTAGCTCATTAAAAAGTACCTTAATGATTAAAAAGAATAAATGTCTGTTCCCAGAGCACATAATGTACTAGTAGGGAAGCATTACTCAGAATCTGATTCCTTCATTCCCTCAAATATTTATACTTGTCTTTGACATGTGATTCAATAAACAATTCCAAACTAAGTACAAAACATTGTGGGAGGCATTGAGGATGTGAAGACAAAAAATGGTACATCTCTAAGTATTTCACATTCTACCAAGAGAATACAACATAGGATGATAGGCCTGGCATTGAAAGGGATCATAAAGAACATGTAATCCAACCCTTATGTTTTATAGATGAGTAAGTCTGACACAGTCCAGAAAAGTGAAATGATTCGCCTATCATGCAGGTAGTAAGGAAGGAAGGTAAGACTTGAACCCCTCCAAGTCCTCTGACTATAAATCCATTATTCTTTCCACTATATTATCCTGCTATATAAAAGAAAGGGGGGGTGGGGTGGGGGGGTGTTTTGTTCTTGGAATTGCATTTTATTTTATTTTCACTCTGTATTTAATACGACATAAATACAACATAAGACGAGCATTTTCTATAACATATTTGAACAGGAAAAAAAAAAAGATTTACCTAATAGTGTGAGTTTCTATTATTTCTACATCTTTTAGGACCAAAGTGCCCCTTCTCTTTCAACCACTTCTTCTATGTGTTGTCTTCTTGCTTAGAATTTACGTTCCTTGAGGTGAGGAAACTTTTTTTTGTTTCTGCCTTTTTATCTTTAGGAAAAACTTAGTAATTTATTAATATTCAGTCTTCCATGTCTCATGAATTCTGGAAATATTAAATATCTGAACTATAAAAGTTTAAAATCTAAATTGGCTTTAATATTGTTTTAGTGCAGCAGTTCTCAAACTTTTTGGTCTTAAGACTACTTTACATTCTTAAAAACTGTTGAGGACCCCCAAGAACTTTGGTTTCCATGTGTTATATCTACTGATATTTACCACTTTAGGCATTAAAACCTCTCAGTATTATTAGGAAAATGGTTTTGAACTTGCAAACCCTCTGAAAGTGTCAGGGACCTCCAGCGATCCCTGGACCACATTTTCAGAACTCCTGTTTTAGTGGATTAACCACTCTGTTGCCATCCTATGATGAAAATATATGGAAATGACTATTCATTGCATAGGACTGTGAGGACTCTGAAATTTAGCATCAGACAATGTAGGGTTTAAAACTTGATTACTAACATTTCAGTGTAGAGGAAGACTGTAGTGATGAATTTTAGTAAGAGTGGCATTGCATCTGAGGCTTCTTATAAATCACTGAAGAATTTTCATGTAAATTATTGGTGTTGCATGAGATAAATTGTTCACCATACCGAAAACACAGCAGTCTCTTCTTATAACAGAAGAGGACTTAACCTGAGGGAAATAGGAAATAAAAGATTGAAAAAGAAAAAAAAAAGCAAACCCTAACAGATGAAACACATAAAAAACAGTATAAGGCTGAAACTTAAGAAAAGCAGTAGATACATTATAAAATAATATGAGCAGTTTGCAAAAGAATAATTTAAAACAACCATTTAAAAATTGCTTCAAATCACTGAGAAGAAAAAGTAAATTAAAAGTACTCTGAGATTTAACCTCACAGTCAGCAAAATGGCCAACATGACAAAACAGGCAATGTTAGGGTCAGCTAGGTGGCTCAGTGAATAGAGCACTGGCCCTGGAGTCAAGGACCTGAGTTCAAATCCGACCTCAGACACTTGACACTTAACTAGCTGTGTGACCTTGGTCAAGTCACTTGACCCCAATTGCCCTGCCTTCCCCTCTCCGAAAAGGCAAAAAAAAAGAGGTAGTGTTGGAGGAGCTGTGGGAAGATGGGTACACCAAGGAACTGATAGTGTAATTATGAATTTATGCAACCATTTAAAAAAATGTTATGATGTAAATTGTTCACACCTGGGAACCAGTGTTATCACTACTTTTATGAAGCCTTCTGTGAACCCATGCAGAGTAAAGGTAGTAGAATCTGGAAAACAAAATTCAAAATGATAATTGTTTAAATGAAAAGAGCACTTAGAGGAAACCAAATGCTGTGTGATTATAATGGCTAATCTTGACCTTAATAAAGAGTTGAAAGAATGCCCTTCTCTCTGATACCTACCACTGGAAACATTTCCTCAATGAAATAAACCTGGGAGGGGAAATTGACCTTCAGGGCTCCTCTGCTGTGCTCCCTGAATAACTGAATTTCAATTAAGGATTTAATTTATGAAATTGTAGAAAAAGAGTTTACTAACCACCTTGATTTGCTTGAGCTTCCTTATCATCGAAATGAGGCCGGACTAAGAATCAAAATCAGTCAATCAGGAGGCAGACTTAACATTGAGTCTGACAAAGCAGAGAATATTTCCAGTGTTCACTTGCTGAACCCAGAAATATCTCTGTTGTACTGATGACCACAGAACTGACTGGGTCATACCAGTGGTAACAGACAGAACTAAAACAAGCATTCTAGTTCTGGGATCTTGGGGACTTTTCAGCCTGACCTTCTCCCTTATTCCATGTAGGTATTTCATGATCTCCGTGAAATGGCCCTAGGAAATGAAAAATTAACCCAAAGGATTATGGCAGTACCTGATTGGGCCACAACATGGTGGGAAAAATCAAACCTACGGTGGCCATACCTAATTGGTCACAACATAGCCATTTCCACTTAGCTTTGCAACTTCTTTTTATCTTTGTGATCTGAGTAGTCTAAGCCCCAATGCAAGCTTAGTTCTGACTGCAGCTACATATGCATGCTGGCCCAGTTTGAGAGAAAATAATCCTTTATACAACCTAATTCTGTTTATCTTTCTTGGACCAAACTCAGGAGTTTGATAAAATCAATAATCAAGTATTTAGTGCCTGTTAAGTGCCAGGCTTGGTGATGAGCGCTAAGGATTCAAAGATAAAAATGAAAAAAAATCTCTGCTCTCAAGAAGCTTACTTTCTTTCTCAGAGCTGGAAGGGGGCTTAATCTATAACTGAACAGACATCTTCTCTACTTGTAGACACTTAAAAACATTTAATAGTCACAATCTTCCATATGGTTGTTGTTCAATGGTTCAGTTGTGTCCAACTCTTCTTGACCCTCTATGGGGTTTTCTTGGCAAACACACTCAAATGGTTTGATATTTCCTTTTCTGGTGAACTAAGGCAAGCAGAAGTTAAGTGACTTGTCCAGGGTTGCACAGCTAGGAAGTATCTGAGGCCAGATTCAACCTCAGGTCTTCCTGACTCCAGGCCCAGCAATCTATTCACTGAGCCATCAAGCTATCTCCTGGTATTTCCATCTAGTTTCAAACATAGTTTCTTTCACATAGTATATCCTAATTTCAGAGCACTCAATTGTTAGGAAGTTTTCCCTTATGTTAAGCTAAAATCTGTCTTTGTGTAATTGCCACCCATTGGTCCCAGTTAATTCCACCAAAACCAAGAAAAACCATAGCACATGTCTTGTGCTATTTGGAAACTACTATTATATCTCCATCTAATTAAAGGGCCAGAGGCCTGACTGAGTAATCAGTCATGGTAATAAGGGGATAAAGGAAGATCTTGCCTTTGTAGAATAATCCTTAGGTTCTGGAAGAAGCCATTGATGTGGATGCATAAAGTACTTGTCCCACATTAGTTTCCAGGAATTGTGCTGTTGTTTAGTCATTTCTAACTTTTCATGAACCCATCTAGGGTATTCTTGGCAGAGATACCAATTTGCCATTTCCTTTTCCAGCTCAATTTACAGATAAGGAAACTGTGTCAACAGGGTTAAGTTATTTACCCCAGGTCACACAACTAGTGAGTGTCTGAGGTCAGATTTGGACTCAGGAAGATGAGTCTTCTTGACTTGAGGCATGGCATTTTATCCACTGAACTATGTAGCTACCCGGTTACAGGAATGGACCATCGTTTAAGGAATTAAACAGTGTCCTCTATTTGTCCATCTCATTTTGTACTGCCTCAGAGAGTAGAAACCCATTTGAAGAAAGAAACTCTCCTGACTATTACCCATAGAATAACAGAATTTCATAGATGGAAGGTATCTTAAAGGTGTTCTGGTCCAGCCCATAATACCTGAACCATAATCTCCTTTATGTTGTCCCCTTGAGTGGAGTTTTAACTTAAAAGACTTAAAGACTTCCAGGGATATGAGTTGTTTTCACTGTATGTGTCTTTTTTGTTAACTATGCCCTGCCTAAAATGCTATAGATTCTGAGACAAAGTCTCCTCAACGTAAAAGAGGTACTCAAATGTTCCGCCTTGTGTGACAGGAAAATAGACCTGTGGAAAATTAAGCCAGAATAAAAATTAAGAGTGCAGAAAGTTAACTGTTTTGGGCCTCAGCAGTATCTTACTGAAACATGAGGGCTTGCTAGGCTCTTGACTCTAACATCACCACAGAAGGTACCCTAATTTCCCAATAGTACAATCCAAAGATATTAAGTAGCCCAAATAGAGAGTAACACTAGGGACACCAAGATTGCCATTGCTCAAAGACGCCATTGCATTCCATTAACTGAATCCAGAATCCACTATGCTCTGAGTCATTGGCTCATGAGTATAGATTATCTGTGAGACCAGATACTCTTACTGGGGCATTTTCCAGTGAGTTTAGCATTAAGGTCAGGGGGAAAGAGAAGAGAACACTCCAGGCCATTTTATGTTACTGGGTCAACTGATGTGAATTCAGTGTATTTGTAAAAATATTAAAATGGACAAGAGTTCACAAGAAATCCAATTAAGGTAGCTCAGCAGGGATCTTCAGAAGGTTCAGAGGTTAGGGAGGGCAAATGCATTCTTATCAATCCAAACAGACTGGAGAATTTGAAACTAGATGAGGAACAGAGAAATCAGCATTTTCAACCTATTGAGGAAGATCTATGGCTTAGCCCAGGGGGAAGGGAAAATGATTTCATTCTAAGACTAGCTACTCTTGTTGTATTCCTTGTTTTGCCTCTCTAGTAATATGTCCTTTCTCTTCTTTCACTGTAGTTTTTCATGATTGGTATGAAAACAATTATGTCTTGTGAGTCACTTGAGATGTTTAGGTAAAGTACCTAAGGCAGATATGTATTTCTAGATTCTCCAAAATAGTGTTAGTGAAGAAAAAGATAATAGTTGATTGTAGTTTTCTCTGATCTAGATGCAACATAATATAGTGGAAAACACTAGGAAGGTTATGCTCTTGTCCCATTTCTACAAATGACCTTGAACAAGTCTCTTTTACTCATCAAGCTCAGTTTCTTCAACTGTTAAATGAAATTACACAAAACGATCTCAGAGATCCCTCGTCCAGTTCTTAAGCAACAGCGATAACAATAAAACCGCCTGTATTTCTCAAATTCAACACTTTAATGGTTATTGGTTACTTGGTTAACTGTATTGGTTAGTATGTTTTGAATGTACATTTTGAACAGCTAAATAGGAAAGAGGTAAAGTTAGCCATATTTTAGGACATGTGATAAAAAATCAAGAACAAACTGGCAAGTGTTCTCTCCTTTTTTGAAAACCGAGGTGTACAGCATTTCAAGGAAAATTTAATCCACATGCTTCTGATTCATAGATACTTAGATAATTTTTAAAAAGTTGCTCAAGAAAAAGCTATTTGATACCTAGAAAGACTGTTGAACCTGACACACAAAATACATTAGGTTTAATTTAATTTCTTAGAATGAGGATGTTATACTTTGCAAAGAGATTACTAAATGTGAACTCTGATTGTTCTTACATTCATAGAAACACATTCTCCCAAGACAACCCAGAATCCCCTGGGGGTATTTCAACTTTTAGATAGAAAATTGGTATTTTATTTTATCTGTTAGGTTGTTCATTTCTTTAAAAATACAAGATTCCTCCCCTCCCCCCCCCCCCCAGCCCTGCTCATTTTCTGGATTTTTGAGACAAGAGTACCTATGATAGGATAAGGATTGGTTACTGTTCTGAAATGTTGCCAAGCCTGGGAGTGGGGATTGGGAAAGTTTATTCATGATACCTCCTCACTTTTGTTCCAGTCAGTACCTTTTGATAGAGTTTTGCTGTCCCCTGTATTCTATACCTTTCTAGCATCATTTGATTCCTAGTTAAGCTGGTCAGCAATCCCTGATGATACTGCAGTTAAAAATGCACACCCAGGTCCATTCTAGCTAAAAAT
>CM053590.1:80167376-80192476 GCA_028646515.1 Pseudochirops corinnae | reverse complement strand
AAGAAGAAGAAGAAGAAGAAGAAAAGAAGAAGAAGAAGAAGAAGCAATATTACTGAGGAGTCCAAGTTAGAGAAATGTGAGGCATGAAAATTTTCAATATACCTCCAAAAGCTTTTGATGGTCACTGTGTCCTTTAAACAATTTCTTGTTCAATATCTATTGTTTTTCATCTGTTGTGATGGGTAATGGGACACTTTCCACGCAACCTGGCAAGTCTTTTCCAAACCTAAATCTACATTTCAAGGAAAGCTTATTTCAGAGGCTTCAGAATTACTTCAACTGAACTCCAAACATTGTTATTTTTGGACAAGTGCTTTGATGACTAGAAAGTTTGATGAAGCTTTTTCTTTGAACCTTAAAATGACTCAACTTTATTATTATTATTTTGTTTTTCCTGAGACCAAATGGCACTTAATGGCTTAAATTTCATTCCAAACTCAGAGTGCATCAAGGTCCAGTGGGATCCATACTTGGCAAAGTTCACTCTCCTTTCCCAAAATTAAGCTACTGTTCTAAACATCTGTTCTGAGACACTGGTACTATTGAAAGGGCATCTTCATAACACAAAGTGGAGACTTCCTGTAGTGCATTGGATTGAGGAAGGACAAAAATGGGAAGGCAAATATTTCAACTCCTCATCTTCTAGTTCCTTTCTAGAATTCTGTCTAATGGTGCAGAGCCATCATGATGGCCCCAGGACTGATTCATGGACACATTTAAAACACAACAAACTTAAGTATGTTCTACCAATTACCTAACAATTCTTTGCACATAACAGACATTTTCAAAAATTCTTACTGGATTTCCCTAAACAATGAAATTGGATTTTGAGTAATTCTTTCCTATATTAGTTACACAATCTTGCAAAATATCACAGACTGTATCACTTTATATTCCAAATTAATATTTTTGAATGAAATGGGAAAGAAGGTTGCCACATCTAGGGTTTTCATCCTGTCACATATATTTACTATGGGATAAGTCACTTTGATAATCCTCAATTTCTTCACTTGTAAGATAATGGATAATGCCAGTGATATGTAAATGATGGAGTTGTTATATGACTCAAATGGAATAATGTTTGTAAAAAAAAAAGTGATTTGCAAGCCCTGAAGCTCTATATATTGTTGATTGTTCTTATTTTATTGTTTTTAATATATTTGTATTTTATAATCTAAGTACTTTGAAAGGAAGTCCTATTGTTTTTTAAATTACTTAATCAGCATATTACTATTAAGATGAATTAGCTGCATTTTTAATAGAATTTGGAGAACTAATTTAGAGACTCTGAGCTCCTGTCCCTGATATGTAAGCATTGAAATCATCATAACCAGGTAATACTTTATTAACTAATCACTAAGCAAGTATCTATTAAACACTTATTATATGTTATCCACTATTAATAGCAAAACCAGGTAAGACCCAAGTAACATATTCAAAGGAACACGTGCTTTGTATTATTCAGTTTAAATTTCTAGATAGCATATTTGCTCATTGTTTTAAATTATCAATAAGCATTTATTGAGTATCTAGTCCAAACAGAAAACTGGTAGGTGCTTAGGAAGATAGCAAAGAAATTTATGACAATAATACATGCTGTCCAATTAATTAATGGCTAAGAAAAAAGGCCATTCTGTCCAGAAATGCCACTTCTAGGGTAGTAGCCCAAAGAGACCATAAAAATGGGAAAGGACCCACATGTACAAAAATATTTATAGCAACTTTTTTTGTGGTGGCCAAGAAATGGAAATTGAGGAGATGCCCATCAGTTGGGGAATGGCTGAACAAGTTGTTTTATATGAATGTAATGGGATACTACTGGGCTATGAGAAATGATCAGCATACAGACTTCAGAAAAACCCAGAAAGACTTATATGAACTGATGCTGAGTGAGGTGAGCAGAACCAGGAGAACATTGTATACAATGATAGCAACATTGTTTGATGACTGACTTTGATGAACTTAGCTCTTCTCAATAATGTAAGGAACTAAGACAATTCCAAAAAACTCATGATGGAAAATTTCATCCACATCCAGAGAAAGAAATATGGAGTCTAAATGCAAATTGAAACATATTATTTGCTCTTTTCTTTGTTTTTTTTTCCTTTCTCATAGTTCCTCCTATTTGTTCTAAGTCTTCTGTACAATATGACCACTGTGAAAATATTTTTAATAAGAATGTATAGGTAGAGGCTATTTGTCTTGAAGAGGGGGGAGGGGTGGGAGTATAAAGCCAATCATGAGCAGTTCTCCTGAGGATTGCTGCTGTGAATAACTTTAAGGATCTAATCACATAGTATAATGAACTCTCTGTTCAGCAATAAACTAAAGCAAAACATTCAAGAAACTAAAGCACAACATTCACAAGACTATAACATCATAACTTATTACTAATGTGTCTACATAGTCTTAAACAAAGCATCATTCAGTAAATCACAATCTGCTTCATCAATATAAAATACCCATCTAAACTCTTCTTTCTTCTTAATTGGAGTCTGGCTTCCAGTCATCCTTAAGGCAATAATCCTTAAGGGGTGGGTAGTGGAAAGTATAAAGATTATCTATCCCTAGGTCACAATAAGTCACAATATCATCAGTCAGCCCTGAGTACCCAAGTACAGTCTCCTTTCATGTTAACTCAAGGCTGACTTCCAAACCCAATGGCTCTTCTTCCACTCTCCCAGCTCTTGCCTGGATTCACCTGACAGTTGCCTGAATTCACAGTAGGAAGCTCTCTGCTCCTGTTGGATAACCCAGCTCATGGGGACTGCTCCATCCCAAGATCTTCACACATTCTCTTTCTAGGAAAACAAAGCTTAACAGGGCTACAGCAGCATTTACACACATTTCTGGCACTATCATCTCAATTCCTTTTCTGTCTGAGAAATCAACACAAATCAACAGAGCGCTTCTGTCTGACAAAATAATACCAACACTGAAGAACAGACAACGTGCCAGCATCACAAACATTCTCTCTCTCAGTTCTGTTTGGTCCTAGCTCATGCTTGAGCTTTTATGTATTCTGCTCCTTCCTGTTCCACCCTTCCTGTTCCCCTCTTTCAGCAAACTCCTTGAACTGTAGGCTCCACATGATGATGTTAGGCCTATTAAGGACAGGGAAGGTCTCCAAACTCCCTTGGCCTATTAAGGACAACACATACTGTTTTGAAGAAAGACTTGACACAATCAAAGGTGAGGCTCGAAAGCACTGAAACAGCTGAAGCAAGGAGCAAAGTACTACTTTGCCTGCCATTACACAGGTCCAGACATGAAATCCTGCTGTGAATGTATGTTTTGTGATTAGATGGCCTTACTTCAGTGTTGCTGTTATGCCTCACCACCATTGCTGCACCACATTGTTTGATTCTTTGTCTAGCCACAACTGTACACATGTATATGTATACACATATATCTGTATCTATCTATATATTTAACCTCACTGTCTAGGGTCTCCTCCTTGAGGAACTGCTTGATGATGAAATACTTGTTGTATTAAATTGAGTGGATTAGAGAATAGGGTAAGATTTAGGTCCTCATAGAAAAGGAAACATGAGAGCCTGGGCTTTACTTTGAAGCAATTGGTCTCCAATCTATCCCTTCCCCTCCCCTCCCCCCAAAAGAAAAAAACAAAACCAAAACAGCCCTTGATTATTCAAATCAGGTAGCAGTGAGTCATTAAGTTCCTGCCTTCCTATATGTAACAGTCAGATTCGCTGGAAAATGATAAAACCAACTCTATCCTGAGCATCACTTAGATGCAGGAGCTAAGCATGTAACCTAAACTAGTGTTTCTCCCCAATGCTGGAATGACATGAAGGCATCTCTGTGGAGCTTGTGGGTTACACAGTTGATGGGAACAGTACAGAGAACACACAACAAGGCATTGTTTGATTAAAGAGGTTTGGCAGGATTTGGGAACAGGTTGGGAAAGAGCCTTTCATCCTGGAATAGGCTCGACAGTCTCGATGCTGAGGAAGCCAGTGAGGCAGCTGCCTTGGTGTGAGCATGGAGGTCTCTGTTCTGTAGGCTATGGTAACTGCAGAGACAGCTGCAATTTTCAATTCTGTTATTGTTCCCTCTCTGGTTTACAGCTGCGTTATTTGATCTATCATGGGTGTGGAAAGCAAGGAAAGATTCTGTCAGAAAGGATTTGGCAACAACCATAAAATAAGAGTTATTTCAAGCCATTCCTTTTCATGGTTAAAATAAAGTTTTATATATGTACATATGTATGTATGTATGTATATGCACATGTATGTATATGGATGCATATATAATATGTGTATATATTATATATATATATATGTAATATGTTGGCAAGAGGTGGTGAAGATCTAAACCAAGATGGTAACTGTGTGAATGGAAGGCAGATGTTACAACTAGGGTTGTAAGAACACATGCATATTATATATACGGTTCTAGATATCCTCCTCTCTGTATGGGCTACACTCTTGTACCAAAGTGAAATTTGTAAGGAAACCTGACCACAAGGGTCTCAGACAGAATCCTACACTGACCCCTTCAGTATTTGAGTAAGAACATCTTATACACATCTTATAATATATATTACATAAAAAGATATATATACTATGTGTGTATGCATATATGTATATATACACACATATAAGTGTATATCTATCTACATCTCTATGTATGATATGCAGTTGACAGTTTTAGATATTCTCCTCTCTGTGTAGGCTATACTCTTGTACTAAAGTGAAATATGTAAGGAAACCTGACTAACACTGATCATGAATAATGGTGTATACAGTATCTCATACCTGATATACTCCACTTTTCTACCAAGAAGAGGGAGAGATTTCATCCTTTGTCCTCTGGGACTTAGGTTGGTGATTGCATTTAATTGGATATCAGCCTGTGCCATTTTCTTTCAAAATGACAGAGAGGAGGGTGTGTGTGTGTGTGTGTGTGTGTGTGTGTGTGTGTGTGTGTGTATGTGTGGTTCACCCACATGGAAGTATCAGAGAATGTGCATTTCAACCACAAAAAGACCTAAGAAGGTTAGAAAAAGAATGGAAAACTACTGGCTTCTTTTTAGTACCACAATTTCTATCACCAGAAATCTCTTAATTTTTTCTTTCCTTTTTTGTTCCATACTATTGTATGTATAGTTTTTTATTACTAAGATTTTCATTTATATCTGGTTATCAAAGCAACAACATTTTTATTTTATTTATATTTATAATTATATTAATTTTATTTATAAGGTTTTTTGGATATTTTTCACACATGAAATTTCTGCAATTGCCTCCAATATTCAGTTAATTTACTCAGGTACCTCAGGGTACCTTATTGTTTTAGCTAAACCGACTTACATGCAAGTTGTTTAACAGTTGGTGGGGATGGAAGATCAGCCCCCTCTTCATGGGAGTTATTTTCACAGATGATGTCTGTGAGAGCTAGGCTAGAAGCAGAACTGATGGTGGAGGTGGAAAGAGGAGGAGCTACAGGCCCTAGGGTTCCTGTACTTATCTGACTTTTGGTGGTTGTTGCTGGAAGTGATGAGGAAGGAGGGTCCCATCTCCATAACGATTCATCTCTTCAATGATATCTGTGAAGGCTAGATTGGAAGATCTTATGGTTTGGGAGGCACTGCTATTCACAAAGGTCTCAGACACAGAATCCTACACTGACCCCTTCAGGATTGGAGGAAGAATGATTGTCAAGGTCATGGTGGTATTTTGACTTGTCTGCCACATACTGCCTGCCTTTACTCCCTAATTCCTAATACAAATTAATGTATGTTTTAATGGAAGTGATTATGGGTATCTATTAAAGACACCAACAAATATAAAGGTAATAAATACAAATATACGCCAACTAGTTAAATATAAGTTTATTTAAGAGGAAGGCCCTAGTTAGTTGGAAGATTCAGGAAATGTTTCACGTAGAAGGTGATATCTAAGGTCCATCTTAAAGGAAGAGAAACAGTCTGAGTTAGAAATGGGGGGAAATGCATTCTAAGCATGAAAAGTGGTCATTACAAAGATATGTAGACAGAAGAGGACAAGTATGAGGAACAAAGAATAGACAAATTTGGCTCCTCTATGTTATGTGTAAGGGAGGGATATACAATCAGAATGGAAAGATTGATTGGGGCTAAGTTGTATGGGGCCTTAAATGATAAACAGAGGAGTTTTTATTTGATTTTACAGACAATGGGAAACTATTAAAGTTGCTTGAATAGGGGAGTCACATGATTAAATGCTGACTTAAGGAAAATTACCTTGACAAGAGTGTATAAGATGCACTGGAGTGGGGAGATAATTGTGGAAGAGATAAGAGATCTGTTAGAAAGCTGGTACAACAATGTTGGCAAGAGGTGATGAAGATCTAAACTAAGATGGTAACTGTGACTGGAAGGAAGAGATTACAACTAAGGTTATAAGAAATTGTTATGAAGCTAGAAACAGAAAGTATTGACTACTGATTGGATATGGGAGGTAATAGAAAGTGAAGAGTCCAGAATTATGCCAGTGTTATAAACCTGAGAGACTAGTTGGTGATTTCTTAGACAGAAATGGGGAAAAATGGAAGAAGGGAGAATTTAGAGGCAAAAATTAGTACATTTTTAGACATGTTGAGGTTAAGATGTCTCTGATACATTAGTATCAAATGTCTAGTAGGCAAATGAACAGAAGTTCACAATATTGTATAGAAGGCAACAACAACAACAAAATTAGAAGGAAAAAGAAGAGTAAGAGAATAAAAGGGGTATTTGATGAGGGCTTTACAAATAGCTGTGGAAAGAAGGAGAGCAAAAGGTAAAGGCGAATGGGAAGGATATACCCAGTTGAATCCAGAATTCCAGAGAATAGCAAGGAGAGATAAGAAGCTTTTTTTTTTAATGAGCAATGTGAAGAAATAGAAGGAAATAATAGAATGAGAAAGATAAGAGCTGTCTTCAAAAAATCAGAGATACCAAGAGAATATTTAATGCAAAAATGGGCAAGATAAAAGTCAAAAATAGTAAGGACTTAACAGACATAGAAGAGATTTTTAAAAGGTGACAAGAATATATAGAAGAATTATATAGGAAAGATTTTAATATACCAATACCCATGATGGTATTTGAGTAAGATATCCTGGAGAATGAAGGCAAGTGAACCTTAGCCTTTGCTACCAATAGGGCTGTTGAAGGTGATGACATTCCAGTGAAACCATTTAAAATCTTAAAAGCTGATGCTTTTAAAGTGCTGCACTCAATATGCCAGCAAATTTGGAAAATTCAACAGTGACCTCTGAATTAGAAAAGATGAGTTTATGTTACATTCCTAAAAAAGGGCAATGCCGACAATGTTTAAATTAACGATTATACTTATTTCACATGCCAGCAATGTTATGCCTAAGATTCTTCAAGCTAGGCTTCACTAATAGGTGAACTGAGAATTATCAGAACAGGCTAGTTTTTGAAGAGACAGATGAACTAGAGACCAAATTGCCAACATTCACTGGATTATGGAGAAAGCAAGAGAGTTCCAGAAAAACAAACCAACAGACATGTACTTCTGCTTCATAGACTACATAAAAGCCTTTGAATGTGTGGATCACAACAAAATATGGCAAGTCTTCAAAGACATGGGAGTACTAAATCATATTACTTTTCTCCTGATGAACCAGTATGGGCCAAGAAATGACAGTGAGAGCCAAATATAGAAAAGTAATTGATTTAAGATTGGAAAAGGAGTGCAACAAGGATGTGTATGTTACCTTGTGTATTTAACTTATGTGCAGAGAAATGCCAGGCTGGAAGAATCAAAGGCCAGAATTAACATTACCTGGAGAAATATCAACAATCTCAGATATACAGATGACACCACTCTGATAGCAGAAAGTGCAGAAGAATTAAGAAGCCTCTTGATGAAGGTGAAAGAGAAGAGTATAAAATCTGACTTGAAGTTTAACAAAAATAAAACAAACAACAACAACAACAACAAACACAAAGATCCTAGGAACTGGTCTCATCACTTCCTGACAAATAGAAGGAGAAGAAATGGAGGCAGTGTTAGATTTTGTATTCTTGGACTGAAAGATTTCTACAGACAATGTCTGCTACCACACAATTAAATTTTCTTTTGAAGAAAAGCTAAGGCAAATCAGGAGAGCATACTAAAAAGTAGAGACATTACCTCACCAACAAAGGTTTGTATAGTCAATGCTATGGGTTGTCCATTAACGATGTATAGACTATAAAGAAAGTTTATCCTTATAGAATCAATATTTTCAAATTGTGGTGCTGGAGAAGGTTTTTGAGAGTCCTTTGGACAGCATCTGTCAGTACTTAAAAGAGCTAATTCAGACCATTCACTGGAAGGTCAAATACCGAAACTGAAATTTAATACGTTGGCCACATAATTAGAAGACAGGACTCATTGGAAAAGATCCTGATGTTGGGAAAGATTGAAGGCAAAATAAAAAGGGGGAGGCAGAGGTTGAGGTGAACAGATAGTGTCATGGAAGCAATGAACTGTAGTTTGGATAAACTTTGGGAGATAGTGGATGATATAGGGGCCTGGCATGTTATGGTCCATGGGAACACAAAGAGTTGGACATGACTGACCAATAACAAAAGGGAACAGGAAAAAGATGGTCAACCAGGTATTGAACACTGAAAAAGGAGAGAGATTGACCAGGTTGTGAACATATAATACCTACCATAATTTGAATTGGGTGGAAAATTTTGATTGAGTATATACTTCGAAGAAAGAAAGAAAGGTTTCTGAGTGAAGGAGACAAAAGGAGAATCTAGAAGTTCAGTGGAGATCAAGGAGAATTCCAACTAATGGGATGAGAGAAAGTCCACCCAACACTTGAGAAGATAGCCAGGGATGTTTATTGACAGAGATTTCAATGAGGGCTGTCTGAAGGAGTCTGAAATAAAGAGATTATTTGACTCCATGGGCCTCAGTTTCCTCTTTTGTAAAATAATGGAATAAACATTATGTGGTGTATGCCATGATTCCATCATGAGTTATTTCACTAGCTTTCAGAGCTATCTAGATTATATCAAGAGAGTCACTTAATTTTATTTACCTTTATTATTTTTTTTAGTTAACAAAAATCTAGTTTTCTCCCCTCACACTTATATATCTTTTCATGGAGTCAGTTACTTCTGGCACCTTGACTACTTCCAAATAGGAAGTAACTATAGAACTGGGAATATGCATTAAACTGTGTTACAGGGAGTGCCTTTCGTAAACTAGTGCCAGAGATCTTCAGGAAGGCTGCCTTGAATTAGGCACTAGGTTAAGACTGATGATTGTCAGTGCGATGCTCAGACTCTGGCTGTGAAGGGCTTCCCTAAAACCACAAGATATGACCTTTGTAATTTTAATATCTACAACATGATGAAACCCATACTTTTTTGGATGTAATTCAGTTAGTATAATGACTTAAAAAAAAAAAAAAACAATCCTTCTGTACATCTCATAAAAGCAACATCATGCTTCCTTCAATTCTTCTTGGTGGAACAGAATAAAGTTGGTGGTGGTGGGGAGGGAACTTGGTTAGATGAAACCTAGAGCTTCTTTCTGTTTCATTAATTCCATAAACATTTATTGAACAATGACTGTGTGCTTAACAAATTGATTGATCGTGTTAAGTGATATAAAATTTAAATAAGGCCTTGTCCCTCACCTAACAGAGCCTAGATTTGGAAGTGGGGGAACTAAGACATGACCATTGATAAGTATAATATACAATATTACACAGTGGGTATATTTGAGAAATATCAAAGTATCATGTACAGTTTTTGGGAAAGGCAATTACTGAGAATTCATATTTAAGGTTATCTTTTACAGATAGTTAGGAATTCAACAGTTAGAAAGGGAAAGGTGGGGCATTTTATGCATAGGGTGATGCTGTAAACAAAATTATAGATGTTGGAGATATGATGGTATATTTGGGTAACAGAGTGATCTGATTTGACTGGAGCATGGAATACATGGAGGATGACAACATAAGGACATAAAGGTAGGATGTTACCAGATTGTGGAGGGCCTTGAAAGCAAGGCAAAGTAGTGAAATCCATGTCATAAGCAAAAGGTAAATACTAAAGATTTATAAATGAATAAATAACACTCATACCTGTGTGATCTGACACAAGTCACTTCACCTCTTTAAACATGACCATGATCTGTAACTGAGGGATAAGAGCCCTTCCAGCTCTAAAATCTATTGAAGCTATGGAATTCTTCTGGGAATCTTTGGCCATGTCTACATTTATTCTCCAAATGACCATGACTAAAAAATTAGGTCATTCTTGCATATGAAGTACTGATTTTTCAAGCAGTGTAGAGATCAGTAGGGTGGTATTTTTAGATGTCTATCATGTACATACAGAGCTTTGTACATAGGCTGCGCTCAATTAAAGTTCAGTCTTTCAGCCAAATACTATCTGCTATTATTCCATGATGTCATATAATGGAATAACCACGGCTAAGTAAATGGACATTCATGCATGCTTATGGATGTTAATTTTATCTGACCCATATTAAAATAATTTCATTCTAGTATGGCAAATGTTCAGACTTTTACCTTATTTGGAGAATGATTTGAAAGTTCTGTATAATTTGGCTGAAAACTACATCTTCTGCATTTTGGGTTTTTTTGAAATTTTCAAAGAAAATTTATTGATGTTCAGTCATTTCAGTTCACTCTCCACAACCCTATTTGGGGTTATCTTGGCAAAGAAATTAGAGCACTTTGTCATTTCCTTCTCCAGTTCATTTTACAGATGAGGAAACTGAGGCAAACAGGGTTAAGTGACTTGCCCAGGGTCACACAGCTAGTAAGTGATTCAGGCTGGATTTGAACTCAGGTCTTCCCTACACCAGGCCAAACACTCTAGTCTTATATATTGTATCTATCTCTATCTCTTTCTCTATCTCTGTATCTCTATCTATATCTGTCTATATCTCTATCTATCTATCTCTATCTCTATATCTATCTCTCTATCTATCTGTCTTTCTGGTGAATAAGTTGAAGTGGCATGGACAGTTGCCTCCATTTTGGAGAAGTCTTTCAGGAGCTTTAGATAAAATATAGACAATGGATACCTAGCAATAGGGCAAAGATAATATTTGCAATAAAGAAAAAAGAAAAGAAAAAAATTAGTAATTATTTCTCCCTGGATTGAATGCCAACAGCTGCCTGTAGTACTCTTCTCCTTTCTCATTTTATAGGCACACTTTTTTTTTTTCTGATCCAGAAAAATTTCTTTCCCAAGCAGGAAATGTCGTACATAAAGTGCTTTTTGGTTAGAATATAATAGAATTAAAGGGTATTGCTTAATTCATATTGCTTAGTTGCTATAGTTCATCTCTATCCTTCCTCCTATACCTTTGCCTTCTAGCTTCTGTGGCATGCCTCGCTCCAGCCTGCCTGATTACTGATCATTCATTTGACTTGTCTTTTCATTCTTGGGACTATACAGTGTCCTGGTTTATGACTCACAGCTTTCTTTGACCTTTATCTCTGTTTCCCTGCTTGATTTCTGAGATAGTGCTTGAACCTGACCTTTGGCTTCATGTCTTTTTAGACTTCTAACCACTTGCCTTGTTGCTTTCTCACTGGTTAGACTAAACCAAATAAGAGTGGTCTCTTTGCCATTCCTAAACAACAGCCTCCACCTCTTGGCTCCCTGAATTTTCTCTGTCCTCCCTGCCTGGAATTATGGCCCTCTTCATCAATATCTCATTCTTCTCTGATTTCATTAAGTCCCAGCTCAAATCCCATATTTTACAGGGAGCCTTTCTCACTACCACTTAATTCTAGTGTCTTCTCTCTTCGGATTATTTCCAATTTGTCCTGTATATAGCTTGTTTGTACTTACTTGTCTATATAATGAAGGAAAAGATGATCTATGAAATGGCATTGTACTTTTTTAACTCTTGATGTAACTAGAGACTCACGTATAAGTCGAAGTCAAGGCAATTACTGAGTTAAAAAAAAAAAACCTCATGTCCACAGGTGAGTGGATTGTGAGCTTTGTAATAACTCAGATTTGCATATTTACTGTAGTCCAAGTGCTTTCCCATACACTACCTCAATTGATCTTCAGTGAAGAAGACCTCCAATATGTGGGTAGGATAGGTATCATGCATATTCTAAAAATGAGGAGATTTAAACATAGGGAGGCTTAAAGGACTTACGTGGAGTCACAAAGCTGACAGTAGCAGTGTCATTAAGTCACAGCGATTTGGAAGAACTAAAGAAATATAGAGGATTTGCCCTAAACATCACAACAATTCAATTGAATAAATATTTGTTTTCTTCAGTTAATAGAGGCAGTTAGAAGGTGACTTAGAGCACTAGACTTGGAATATCTGAATTTGAATCCCATCCCAGACAGTTAACTAGCTGTGTGACCTTGGGCAAGTCACTTACCCACATTGCCTCAGTTTTTGCATTTGTTAAATGGGAGTAATAGTAACATCTTTCTCCCAGAGTTGTCCTGAACATCAAATGAGATATGTGTAAAGCTCTTTATTGTACTTTTGAAGCGCAACATGAATACCAGCTAGTATTGTTAAGTACATGCTACATACAGAACTTGTTGCTAACTGTTGGGGGAGATAGAGTGTTTAGACAGAGGCATGCAGTTCTTGTCTTTAATTTTCTCAGGGAAATACAGTACATACCAAAATCACCATAGCAAAATAAAAAATAGCTAATCTTATTAAAAGAAGCATTCCTTCACCCTTCTGGAGGAGTGAAGAGTTTTTGGATTGAAGAGAAATCTCATGACCCTAGAACTGAGATGGCAGGAGTAGCAAGGAACTGAGCTGTAATTCAGAGGAGCAATGATCTCAAGTCTGCTCTCTGTGACTTCTGTGAAATATTCCAATGTTAAAGGTGGGATGACAAAGGTGGCTGTCTCACTAGCCCTAGCAGCAGAAATTTAATTCGTGGGGGAGGTCAAACTTTTAGGGTGATACAAGCCTAGAAGTTTGCATAGGATCTGGATTCAAGGTAGGAGGCACTGGAATATAAAGGTTTGTCTTTTTAGCCAACTCATTTTCATTTTCCTTGCAAGGAAAATGCAAATCACAAGGGCAGAGTTACTATGAGTCTAGAGGACTGTATAGGTCCTTGGAGGGAAACGTGGGGCATAATGTAAAGGTGGAAGAATTGTAGCTGTTGTTAATGGGCTACTGTGAATTCTTTGGGTTTTCTGCATTCTATCTACCACAGGAAATGAAGACTATACCATACATGATATGCATTGTTACTAGCCTCATATCACACATCTAAAAAAAATGGCATAGCCTGGAATTGAATCCAGGTGCTCTGGCTTTAAACCCAAAGCAAGTTATCAGAGGCCTTTTTAGCTACATCTGCAGAGACATAGATGTGAACTATAATTTGAGATTCATAAAGAAAAACTGTTTGGGGGAAAAATGAGTCAAAGGTTGAATCTTCTCTGTGTAAACTGGGGGCCTGAGGTGTTGGCCTATGCGTTACATTCATGTTCAGGAAAAAAAATATATTATATCATACACACACACACATACATATCTTTCTCTCTCTCCATATATAGATATAGATATATGATGCAAGCAAGGAAAGATCATTATTGACTATGGAAGGGATTATAGAAAATTTCACATAGGAGACAACATTTAAGCTGGACTTTAAAAGAACAGGGAGTATTTCAACAGTGTAGGAAAAATCAAGATTAGAGAAAAAAAATCAATCTTAGTTCTACTCAGCATTTTACATTATTTTGATTTTTAACAATTCTCAGTAAATGACTCAGATCACTCATTTTTTGAGGTAGTATCACAAGGAGAAAGTATACTTTATTCAAGTGACCCAGGAAGTCAAAACACAACACAAGACAAAAGAAAGAATTCTAAGATGCAGTGACTTTGAGTCACACCTAGAAGCACTTTTTGAAGAAGTGAAGAGAGACCTTATGGATAAATGTAATCAGGATGTAACAGAAGAGGAAACATATCCATAGACTGAAGTCTTGGTTTAATTGCAACATGACTTTTTCTGACTGTGTTCAGTCTTCAGATGTGCTTTTCTGTGGTCGATGTTTGTCATATTTCTCTGCTCTGTCAACACGGAAAATGCTATTTTGGCTATTGCTACCATATGAAATAATAGCCTAGTGGTGATCTGTCTCAGGAACTGTCAGAGACAAGACATACCACTCAAAGCATGGAATGATATAAAATCTTGAAGGGCACACTCCAAAATAAGAGAGAATTTTACGGAGAAAAAATCCACTCTTCCCTGACTGTCTGGTTTGGATTTTTGGCTCCTCTTAAAATAGAACAATAAATGTGCAGGTCTAGACAGAGCAGTAATTTTGGTTTCAGAGAAAGTTGATACAAATGCAGAATGAGGATAATGTTGAGAATGTTTGTTTTCAGCAATTCAGCCTCAATTAGCTTGGGGAAAGTGCCTTCTAAGGAACAAAGACAGGACTGAAAACAAGAATGTGCCTTCTGGGCATTTGGCTGGGGTATTGCAGTATGCTTTAGACATGCCATAAACACTTGCGATATGGCCTCTATATTTGGAGAAATGAAGTGTCAGCCTTTAACACCTCATTTTTTTTTTTTTTTGGTATATCATCTGCATATCATTCCTCTTTCCATGGCCCTTGCCCCAGTGAAAATGCATCTCAACTATTTATATAGCCCCTCATTGAAGTCCTTACTGTGATTATTTTATGCAGATTATTTTAGTAAAAAATAATGGAAAGCAGGAGAAAGCAATGTTGTTCCCAACTGTGTTATCATTTATCCCTGTGACTTAAGCTAAATTTACTCCAGAATTAAGTACATGTTTCCAAACAACTGTGAATTCATTGTTCTTAAAAGATTAGCCCTAGAAATTAAAATTCTTCTACCAAAGGGTATCACATAGGTTCCCTTTTTTGTCTTCAAAACAGAACACTTTGAGCTATTGATCTCTACAACTTAAAAAAATCTGGGCATCACCTTGCTAGCCACTCCTTTACCCCTACCCAAATGAATGAAAATAGAGTCAGGCTTTTATAAATATTGAAAAGTATTACAACTTTAACATGAAAACTGAGACTGGAATTTTGGGGTAAGAACCAGGGATATAGAAATCAAGATCCCCACCCAGACTGAGGTCACTTCTTTTTGTATCCCCAGTACTTAGCACAGCATCTGGCACATAGTAGGTGCTTGCTAAATGTTTATTCAATTGAATTATTATTACAAAAACAAGAGCTAGCAAATAAATAAACCACCAAATTAAATAGCTAGTAGGTGCAGATTTACTGAAGTATTAAAGATCATTGACCATTTCAAAACAATTCATTTATGACAAGTCATTCTATATAATTAATGTAACAGCTCATAGAACACTAATGATATGGGATATTCTTGGTTATATTCTTGCTAAAAGGATTCAGAATAGTTGTTTTCTATTTTGTTATTTCATAACCTATTAAAACTGAGCGTTAGATCACAGATCATAGCTAGAATGAACCTTAGAAGGAATCTGGTATCATGGCCTCTTTTTTATATCTGAGCAAATGGAAACCCATGGAAGTTAGGTGTCTGGCCTGATGTTACACAGTCAGTAAGTGATAGAAGCAGAATTTTTACCCTTATCCTTTCTTTCCACTACGTCACTGATGTCCCAGGATTCTTTCACCTTCTGCTATGATTAAAGTTCCTATCAATGTCTTCCAGTGTCAGGAGAAAGAGTATGAACCAGTGGAAAGAATTAGAAGACTAGAGATGAAATCCTGATTCTAACATTAGTTAGGTCACATAAGAAAGTTATTTCAGTACTCGGAGCTTCAGTCTCCTAATAGGAATAAGTAAAATCTCATCTTTCTCACATGACTACAAGACCTTATAATATGTTATAGATGTGAGCTATTACTCTTAAGACTTTATTAAGTAGGAAAAAAAAGAGAGAACTACTGTGATTGTCTATAAAACTGTGGTCTGGACAAGATGATTCCTAACCCCATATTCTAGGATTCTACGATTCTTTGTAACTAGGCCTGACTAGGTAACCAGCATCATGAAAGGTTTAAAAGACTTTGTGGATCTTACTTTTCTTAAGCGTAAGTGACAAAAAAAATAACCTACCTAACACTGTTATAGTTTAAAGTCACTGATGGCCAATGTTGTGATGATAGAAAGTCTTCCAAGATAAATAATCCCAAAAAACATGCCCACAGTAGAATATATTTCCTAAAATGATGCATGTTCTACTTCTCATAGAAGAGAAGAAGACTTCAGTCTCTGATTTTCTCTTTTCTTGGGCAGCAGAGCAGAAAATGAGTAGGATGACAAAGATCCCCTTAGCATCAAAGTCATGCATGTTCTTTGTCTCTTGTACTTAAACCTGAGAAGCCTGCCTTATATTGATGTAGATAAGCCCAGTTTTCTGATAAGGTTCTTTATATATTTTAACGTCTAAAGTCTGACCTGTCTTGACATAAAACCACAAACTAATAAACCAAAACCAAATCAAAACAAATCAAAACAAAACAAAACAAAAATGCTACCTTTTCTCTATTGCCTTGAAGGGGAAAAAAAAATCCTGTTTAATAGGGAATGGGGGAGGTGCATTTGATTCAAGAAGCCTGATGGCTTGTTGCTTCTTTGCTGGAAGTTGAAAATACTGACAGTCAATGGCAAGAAAATATCTCCCAGACACACAGTAATTATACCTTGTAGTCATATTGCCCATCTCTTGAAGGGACTCAACACTACTTTGCACATTAATCTCATTGGCTATCATAAGAATGATAAAATGTTCTGCTGTTTTTTTTTCTTTTCCTACATGTTATATTAATAAATACCTTTCCAAAACAAATAGACAGAGTTGTATTTCTGTATATACATTTTAATATACTCACAAATGCAACACACATGTACAGGCTGATATAATAGTCAAATAGTTACAGTGCAGGATTAAACTTGGTTTATTTACCGGCATGAACAGACAAATCCCAAACCTAACGATGAATGTTGTATAATGCCCTAAGAGCTGAATTAATACAGAAAATGACTTTCAGAGCCATGGACCAACTATGGAGGAAAAAAAAAAGTTCTAGGAAGCTAGAAATAAAAATCTAAATCATCAAAGTCCTCATACGAACAGCACATACCTATTATTCAACTTCTATTTCATTCTACCACCTGGATCCTTTCTCTATCCCCCTAAAAAAGAGTATTTTAAGACTGAAAACTACCAGGCCCAGATGTTAGCATTGCAAAGTGGTTTAATGAGAAAATATTTTAATCCTTTCCATGACATGTTACCATTTTTTTATTGGTCAAGCAGGACCTATTTGATCTTAAGCACAAAATAAGCACTGTGTACTATGGATTACCTGAAGACCACACTGAGGCCTTTTCAGGTAGAAAGGTCAAGGCTAATTTCACAATAATACTAATATTTCATTAGGCTATGAAAATGTTCCTCCCTTTTTTAACTATATATTTCCACAAGGCTTGGTTTTCTTCATATATGTCAACCAAAAGAACGCATTGCAATGGATTGAATGCAGAGACAGATATGACTATCCAGCTGTCTTCTATTAATCCAGACATTAAAGAGATTTGGAAAAAAATATGTAAACCAATGCCATACTGCTTACTTTTGGTTTTGGAAAATATAGGTATTTTAATAAAATATTTTATTATGTTAACATGTAACATGAGCTTACTTTCATTTGTTTAAATGAATTAATAAATATGATAACATTTTATCCATTTTAATTTCTAAAATGGGAAATATGGATGCTTATTATGTAATCTTCAACAATTTTTAAGTGTTTAAAGGGATTACAAGATGAAAAAATGGTTGAGAAATACTCATCTAATAGGCAGTTCATGTTCAAGACAGTGAGTGATATTAGAGGCATCATAAAATGACATATTTGCCACATTAGAGGTAAAGTCACCTCTCTCCCTCTTAGCTTCCATTTGAGAAGTTACACACACCCACACACGCACACACATGTACACACATACTTGGAGTAAATCTCAGAAGGAGGACACTAATATTAAGGGGAGACTGGGAAAGGCTTCTTATAGAAAGTAGTATTTTATTTGTGACTTGAAAGAAGCCAGGGAGACCAGTAGGGAGACAATTCAAGGCATGGGAGAAAGCCAGTGAAAATGTATCATGGGATGGAATGGCTCAGCAAAGCACCACAAGGAAACCAGTATCAGATTTTTGGAGTATGTGAAGGGGAATAAAGCATAAAAAAACCTGGAAATGTAGGGAGGGGCCAGAAAATGAAGCATTTTAATATCTAGCAGAGGGTTTTGCATTTTCTTCTTTCAAGATGATAGGGAGCCGTAGGAATTTATTAGAATCTGTTGAATGATCAGACCTCTGTTTTTGACTTAGATTAACTGATGAAGAAAGAAAAAGCAGAACTTGAAGAAATATTTCTACCATAACATTAATATTATAAAAACGAACATCTTTGAAAACTTTTACAAAACATTAAATATCATTAGTATGAAGATTTATGTGATATTGACACCATAAAGAAAACTTTGAAAGTTTTAATAATTATGATCAATACAATGAGCATCCATGATTCTAAAGAATGGACAATTAGCCATATAATTTACCTCTGACAGAGAGGTCATATAGACAAATATTTGTCTATATATTATGTGTATATATATATATATATATATTTATATATGCATGAGTATATGTATCTAAACACACATATTTACACACCACAACACACACATTTACATACACACATATAAATATTATATATACATATGCATATGCCTACACATATGCATATACTTATATACATACATACATATGTGTATATATATACACACATACGCACACACACGAAAATTTTTTGGAGAAGGAAATGACAAACCACTCCAGCATCTTTGCTAAAAAAAAACCCAAATGGGGTACAATAACAACATATATTTGTTATTTAAAAAAATAGTTGGAGAGCAGTACTGATGTAAAATATCACGTGCACTTTTAGATGAGATCACATTATTATTAGTTCTGCTTAATTGTTTTACTTTATTAAAAGAGAGCTCTGCCAGAGTAGGGGACTCTGTAAATGTAATGTTATAAGAAAATGCATTAAGACTTTTTTTAAAGTAAGATAATTTGATGGTTGAGTAGAAAATGAATTGGAGTGTGTAGAGATTTGAGGAATGGTGATTAGTCAAAACATTATTGCAATAACTGAAATCTGAGTTTATAAAGGCCTGCACTGGCATGGTGGCAGTGTCAGGAGAGGGAAGCAAACATTCAAGAAAGATGTTAAGAAGGTACAATCTATAGGTCTTGACAATAGATAAAATGTGAGGTATAAAAGAGATTAAAGAGGGGGTGGAGCAAATATGGTGGAGTAAAAGCAGGGACTTGTTTAAGCTCTTCCCCAAACCTCCCCAAATATCTGCAAAAATGATTCTAAACAAATTCTAGAGTGGAAGAACCCACAAAATGATGGAGTGAAAGAGGTCTCCAGCCCAAGACAGCCTCAAATGCTGACAGGAAGGATATATCACACTGGGCTGGGAGTGGAGCTCAGTCTAGTGTGGGCCCTGCCATCACTGATGGGTCCAGAGCAAGTCTCAGAGGACTGAATCACTGGCACCTGTGGTAGTTTCTGGACTTTTTGGCCCACAAATGCCAAAGACAGCATAGAAGGTTAGCGGGAAAAGACTGCTGTCTGACCTGGGTGAGAGAGGAGAAAGGTCGGACCCCAGCCCTGGGGTGGTAGAGGTGGTGTGGCAGTGGCAGCAGCAGCAGCACCTGCTCTTGGGAGCTCCCAACCCACAGACAATGTAAATATTGAGCAACTGATCAGAGGGGGATTGCAGAGATCTCTTTGTTGGTGCAGAAGCAGGATTCTCTTGTTTTGCATGTGTTTTGATCTGGGTTGCAGTCCTGGGAGGTGGTCCTGGGGTGAGCAAAAACACTGGTGTGGCAGAGTTTGTAGCTGCAGTGGAGAGGGAGCCCTCCTCATAGTTCCAAGGCAGAAAAGAGTGTGTGTGGTCATTCACTGACTACAATGGTAATTAATTAGAATTTGAAGACCTCTTTTTGTATTGGCAAGTAAGCGGGTACTTAGCACCTTGTTTCAAGTTAAGCAAAGGTAGAAGGTACTTAGCCTTTAGTAACTGATCAAGCCTCTGGTGGGGAAACAGAAGATGTGAACTCCTGTCTCCTGTTATTGATGTAACAGGAAGCGGTTGGCTGAAAACAGGAAGCTAATGCTGTGTGTATATAAGGAAAATCCCCAGGAAGGAAAATTCAGAATTTCTTGGGACCAGCATCTAGTGGCAGAGAAGCTACAAAAGAGAATTGAGAGTGGAGAACTGAGTCAGATCTTGGAGCAAGCCCAGGAGCCCCTCCTCCCCCCAAGCTGGACAAGGTGATTTGATTCTGATTTTTTGGACAAGCTTCAGAAGATTTAGGAAGCGTGACCAGGATGCTAAGACTTTGTCTGTTTGTGGTTTGTTTGAGCCTTGAATTCTCGGGAACAGAAATGGTGAAGGATTTGAGAGGGACTGGACTCTGTGAACTTCAATATGGAAAAGGAACTGGATGAAGAACTGGACAAGGAGCTGGACAAGGAACTAGGAGCTGCCTGCCTTTGAACCCAGGTAACAGTTGAAGCTGGGAGCAAGGAAGAAGAACCATGGAAGCTGAGGGCCAGCCTCAAGTCAAGCTGAAAGAAGACTTTACTTGGATACTGTATACTGATCAAGAAGATTATGATTTACTGTGACCTAGGGATGGAGAACTTTGACATTTGTACTTTTTGATTGAATTAAGGATTTTGTGGTTGATTGAATGTACTTTATTGAAAACTATTTTGACCACTTCAAAGAAAACTATGTGGCCATATTAGTGATAAGTCATTGTGAATGCTGTATTTTGATTTCCTGTGATAAGTTATAACTTTGTGAATGCTGTACCTTGATTTTCTGTGAATGTTCTGTTTTGATTTGTTATGGAACAAATAGTGTGTTCACTATACTGTGTAATCAGAACCTTAAAAGCTATTCACAGTACCATTCTTCTGGAAAGCTGCTCATGCATGGCATTACACAGACCAGAGCACAGGCCAGGAAAGGGGTAAACACCTCTCCTTTGATCCAACCACCTTGGAAGAATGGAAAATTGATAGGCCTCTAGAAGCATCTCTGAAAATAGCTATACAAAACCCATGAAGTTTGAGACAAGATATTCTACAAGCTGAAAGTAGAATCCTACCTTATTAAAGCAAAGTCAAGTACTTGGATGGGAAAGTGAGCAAACAGTGTAAAAAAAACAGACTATAGAATCTTACTTTGGTGAAAATGAAGATCATAATATACAACCAGAAGAAGACAATGAACTCAAAGCTCCTACATCAAAAACCTTTAAGAAAAAATATAAATTGGTTGAAGGCCATGGAAGAGTTCAAAAATGATTTGGAAAATCAAGTAAGAGAAGGAGAGGAAGAATTTGACATAGAAATGAGAGTGATGCAAGAAAATCATGAAAAACAAGTCAACAGGCTGCTAAATGAGACCCAAAAATATTGAAGAAAATAACACCTTAAAAACAGACTAAACCAAATGCCAAAACAGGTCCAAAAAGCCAATTAGGAGAAAGATGCCTTAAAAAGAAGAATTGGACAAATGGAAAAGGAAGCCTAAAAGTTCGCTGATGAAAATAATTCCTTAAAAATTAGACTGGAGCAAATGGGAGGTAAAGACTTTATGAGAAATCAAGAAATTATAAAACAGAACTAAAAGAATGAAAAAAATGGAAGACAATGTAAAATATCTCACTGAAAAAACCACTGACTTTGTAAATAGTTCCAGGAGGGATAATTTAAAAATTGTTGGACTACCTGAAAGCCATGATCAAAAAAAAGAGCCTAGAAACCATCTTTCAAGAAAGTGTCAAGGAAAAAATGCCCTGATATTCTAGAACCAGGGGGTAAAATAGAAATTGAAAGAATCCACCAATTGCCTCTTAAAAGAGATCCCAAAAGGAAAATTCTTAGGAATATTGTAGCCAAGTTCCAGATTTCCCAGGTTAAAGAGAAAATATTACAAGCAACCAGAAAGAAACAATTAGAGTATTGTGGAAACACAATCAGGATAACACAAGATGTAGCTGCTTCTACATTAAGAGTTCAAAGAGCTTAGAATATGATATTCTGGAGGTCAAAGCAGCTTGGATTAAAACAAAAAATCACCTACCCAGCAAAACTGAATATAATACTTCAGGGGAAAAAATGGAAATAAATGAAACAGAGAAATTTCAAGCTTTCTTGATGCAAACACCAGAGCTGAATAGAAAATTTGACTTTCAAATATGACTCAAGAAAGGCATGAAAAGGTAAACAAGAAAGAGAAATAATAAAGGACTTAATTAAGTTGAACTGCTTACATTCCTACATGGAAAGATGATATTTGTATCTCCTGAGATCTTTCTCATTATTAGGGTAGTTGAAGGGAATTTGTGTGTATGTATGTATTATATGTGCATGTACATATGTGTATTGTTTATATGTGTGTATGCATGTTTATATACATACATAATCGTATGTATATATGCATACGCATACACATACATATATATACACACATATTGGGCACAGAATGATTTGAATATAAAGGAATGATATCTAAAAATAAATTTAAGGGGTGAGAGTAGAATATATTGGGAAGAGAAAGGGAGAGATAGGATGTGAGATAAATTATCTCACATAAAGGAGGCAAGAAAAAGTTTTTGCAGTGGAGGGGAAGAGGGGACAAGTGAGAGGGAATGAGTGAACCTTACTCTTATCGGACTTGGCTTAAGAAGGGAATAACATACACACTCAATGGGGTTTCTTACCCTATAGGAAAGTAGGGGGAAGGGATGGGGAGGTGATAGAAGGGAGGGCAGATTGTGAAGGGCGTAGTCAAAAGCAAACATTTTTGAAAAGGGCCAGGGTCAAAGGAGAGAATAGAATAAATTCGGGGCGGGATAGGATGGAGGGAAATATAGTTAGTCTTTCACAACATGACTATTATGGAAGTGTTTTGTATAACTACATATATATAACCAATATTGAATTGCTTGCCTTATCAATAATGGTGGTTGTGGAGAGAAGAAGGGAGAGAATTTGGAACTCAAAGTCTTAAAAACAAATATTAAAAATTGTTTTTACTTGCAACTGTGAAATAAGATGTAAAGGCAAGGGGGTATGGGAATCTTTCCTGCCCAATAAGAAAGTGTGTGTGGGCGGAAGAGATAGGAAGAGAAGGTGGGGTAATAGAGGAGAGAGCAGACGGGGCAAGGGGTAATGAGAATGCATGCTACCTGGGGGTGGGGTAGGGGAGAAATGGGGAGAAAAATATGTAACTCAAAATCTTGTAGAAATGAATGCTGAAAACTAAAATAAATTAATAAAAGAGAGAGAGATCGAAGAGTCAAGGATGACAATCTCTTGGTTAACTTTGGTGACCAGAAGGCAGGAACATCTTAGTTCAAAGGCCACCTCCAATATTCAATGTTACCTTCAGCAAGCAATTTCGTCTTTCTTAGCATCAGTTTTCATATCTGTCAAGTAAAGAGGTTGAATTAGTTAGCTTCTAGGTTCTCTGTAAGCACTAAATTTGTGATGCTATTATCCTGTGATAAGGATGCGAAATGCCTCATATGCATTGGTCCTCATTCTCAGTACCTAATTTTTTCCTACCTAAGCAGTAATTATGAATGAGTATTACTCCTCTTGTGTTTTTTCTTAATCTTCTCTCTCTTTTTTTTGTTAGTTTGTTTTGTTTTGTTTTTGGTTCAGTTCGTGATTTTCTTTGGCTGAACAAAGGTCATCCCATGTACCTTCTCCTGCCATGGGAGAACCAAAATGCTAAAAATAGATTGTAAAAATTATGGTGCTTTTGAAAAGAGTCCAAATAAGATGACACATGTTCCATATAAAGTTTCATCAATTATGCATTTATGCCAGAAGGAAATGCATAGGTGTGGCCATAATAAACAAGGATACTATAAGATCTGTACCCTGAGGATTTTTACCTGGATCAGTTTTGTTGAACATCTATCAAGAGTTTAAATAAAGGTATAAATGACATGCTTATCAAATTTCAGATGACATGAACCTTGGAGGAATACCTAAAGTATTAGATGATAGAACTGGGATTTAAAAGAACATGACAAGCTAGAATGATGGGCAAAATTTAATTAATATAACATGGACAAATGCAGAGTCCTACAATTGAATTAAAAAAGAAATTCAGCTGCAAAAATATAGAATGGGAGGAGCATACATAGCCTAACAGCGGTTCATTTGCAAAATGTCTGAGAGTTTCAGAGGTTTGCAAATTTGGTGTGACTGGGCTGCTCACAGTAATCTTTGATTGCATTTATAGAGCCTTACAATATATAACAAGGAAGTGGATGATTCCATTGAACTTTGCTATGACCAGAACATGAAACATTCAGCAGCTGTGGAGTCAGACAAAGGCTTAGGTACTAATTCCATCTCTGTCATTTACTACCTTTGTGACCTGGGGTAAGTCACATGGCCTCACTGAGTCTCAGTTCTTCATCTCTAAAATGAGGGAAATGAACTGCTAGCCAAAAAGGTGCTACCAATCTCAGCGGAGCCAAGAGCGGCATAGGAACAGCAAAGTACGGCAGCTCCCACACAGCCACATCAAATACCCCAAAAATATGACTCTAAACAAATTCTAGGGCTCTAAAATGCACACAGATATAGCTCCTGCTGAAGGCAGTTTGGCTCAAGGGGACCATCTCAGCTCTGGGAGCCGAATCCCCAGACCAAGGAGAAGGTGTTGCAAACTTCCAGGAAGAAACAATTTGAATATTGTGGAAACACAATTAGGATAACCCAGGATCTAGAAGCTTCTACATTAAGGGATCGAAGGGCCTGGAATATGATATTCCAGAGATCAAGAGAGCTAGGATTAAAACTAAGAATCACTTACCCAGCAAAATTGAGTATAGTGTTCCAGGGGAAAATATGGTCATTCAGTGAGGTAGAGGACTTTCAAACATTCTTGCTGAAAAAACCAGAAGTGAAAAGAAAGTTTGAC
>CM053590.1:80133316-80166876 GCA_028646515.1 Pseudochirops corinnae | reverse complement strand
CCCCCTGAACTAGGTAAATGATATGTTTGATTAAAGTAAGATTGTTAACCCATTTTGAGTTGCTTTCCTTTAGAAAAGCAGATCTAAGAACCTGTGCTAGTAGCCGCCCTAGGCATGCTAGGGTGCTTGCTGTTACAACATGAAATCACAGGGTCAGTCCCTATCTTTATCACACACAACACATAGTTGAGTTTAATAAAGGTTGGTAGAATTCACTAAATTTTGTTAAATGAGGTGAAGAAGGTAATAGTCCCTAATTCAGTTAAGTACATGTTCTAGGTGGAGCAGTTAGCTAGTGAAATGGATAAAGCATTGGACTTGGAATTAGAAATACTCATCCTCAAGAAACCCACAAATAGCATCAACAAAAGCCATACATGACTGAAATGACTCAACAACATGTTCAAGCCATAAGCAAAGCTGACCCTCCTGCTTCTGGCCATCATGTGGCTAACCCTGATTGGTCCCAAAAATCAATCTCTCCCTCATTTTAAGATGAGTCAGGTAGATAATAGAGGGTGGTGCTGCATCATTTAAAAGGAAGATTTAGCTTATAGCTCTTCCTCTCTTTCTTACACTCTATAGACTGGAATCATATAATCCTAAGACTTCACATGAGGAAGTGGGGTAACAGGTGGTGCTCTTTTCCCCCAACCTAGGCATCATGTAGCAGACTCCTATGTAAGACAAGAGAATTCAACTAGGTAAACTTATGACTAGGCCCCTGAATGTCTTTTTTCTTCATTTTGTCTTTCCTTTCATGAGTAGACAATTAAATGTCACTTTCCAGATACATGTGTCCAAGATTGGAGATGACCTTTTGAGTTCAAGTATCAAGGGATCCTGGGTTCATTGGTTAGATTTAACTGCCAGGAAAATAAGAGGAGGTTAGATAACCACTGGATAGAAGATGAACACAATTCCTGGCATTACTTCCCAGAAGACATCTACCTTGAGGTAGACAGTTCAAAAGTGAGGTGAAATACACGTATGTCTACTTGGGAATCCTATAGTTTGATGCTCTGATATGAGTGAGTCATTTTCCTAGTAGAATGTAACAATAATTATGAGATAAAAATTGCTTATGGTTTGTCTTGCCAACTTCTACAATGAGTCTTTTTGTTTCCCTTAACATTTCTTTTGTGTGTAGGAAATAAGTATCTGTCTTATGTCTAATTCATAGCACACACTTAATTCACTTTTATTCCTCCACTTCAAGGAGACCCTAGACATGAGCCATAATCTAAGCTTTAAATGATATGTCCTCAATTAAGGAAGTAGAGGTTTAACAAACCACAGGATAAGAAAAGGAAGCCTTTTCCAGTATTAAACTGATCTGAACATTGTACTTCATCTAAAACCCAGAGAGGTAGTCTAGGTAGAGGGAATAGGTATGTTGACCTTGCTCTTTGGGCTCAGCTACAGGCCATTCATGTTACACTTATCTGGCAAGTGCTGTGTGTGTGTGTGTGTGTGTGCATGTGTTTAAAAAAATTATAGAGATAATAAATCCAAAATAATTCATTTTTGTTTATTTCTTTCTTTATGCATGTGTATCACTAAACAATAAAGAAAAAATAATCAAATAACTTTGTGAATAATAAACCAGAAACTGATTTTTTTTAATAGAAAGTGAGTAGTATGTGTGTCCAACAAAATTTTCAAGTCAGACAAATATTTTCATGTCTCACCATATAGAATTATCATTTGCTTTAAGAATGAACATCCATCCTCCATTTGGAACAGAGGGACTCAGTTTAAGCAAAGGTAGAAGACCAAAAAGCAAGGGGAAAAAAGCCATAAAAAAGATTTGAGGGAGGCATGGTTAGACATTTTTTTTTTCCTGAAAAAAAGTCTGGGAGGTGTAGGGTACTGCAAATTCACTACATCAGTGGTGTGCTACAGCAGTCAAAAAAAAAAAAAGTTAATGCAAATTCATACTGCATTAAGAAGCATTGCTTCAGAGAGTAAGGAAGTGATACTCCCACTCTACTCCACTCAGGTCAGACCAAAGTGCTGTGCTTAGTTTTGGGTATCACAGTATAGGAATTCTGGACACTATTGAGCTAAATTTAGGGCATCCAGAGGAAGGCAATCAAAACAATTTAAAGTTTTGTATTCATGGCATATGAGGATTGACTAATTAATAATAATGATTATGATAAAAAATAATAATGAAAGCTAGTGTTTATGGAAAGCTTTGTTTTACAAAGTACTTTGCAAATATGACCATGTGTGATCCTCACAACAGCACTGGGAAGTAGGGTCTTTTATTAGCTCCATTTTACAGATAAAGAAACCAGGGCAGAGAGAGGCTAAAAAAACCTACCAAGGGTCAAACAGCTAATAAGTATTTGAGTTTTGATTTGAACTCAACTTTTCCAGATTTCAGGTCCAGTATTCTACTCATTGAGTCACTTAGGCTGAATGAACTGAGATGATTAGCCTGGAGACGACTAGGGTGCGAGAAATACAGAGAGTAAGGACATGAAAGCTGCCTTTAAGAATATGAAGGACTGTCATGACAAAGATCGATTCTGCTTTTTAATTTTGGAATCATCGCAGGATCAGGAGCAATGAGTGATAAATGCAAAAGGTGAATTCATATTAATGATGGGAAAAACTTTCTACCAAATAAAGGTCTCCTTTAAATGGAATTAGCTGACTCAGATGAAAGTGGGTTTCCCCTTATTGGAGGCCTTCAAGAAGAATCTGAATAAGCTTTTTAATGTGTGTTTTATTAGAGATAAGATCTTTGAGGGTAGAGAGTTAGACTAGATGGTCACTGACATGCCTTCTAAATCTAAATTATGTGATTCTATGACTTCTTCTAAGCCACCAAGTTATAAAAACACCAGATTAGGATCTAGGAAACTAGGCTCTAATTTTACCCCACTATGAATTAGTCATATGACCTTAAGCAAGGCACTTAAATTGTTACCCAACACTGAATGCTTAAAGTAAATGAGAGATAATCATGTTTAGAAAATGTTTTTAGAGCATCTCTATTCAGAAAAGACGCATGTGGTGGATTGCCTAGAGAGCTAGCCTTGATGCCAGCAAGATGTGGGTTCTAACCTTGCTTCTGGTAAATGTTGACTTATATCAACCTGGGAATATCACTTAAATTCTCAGTGATCTAGGTAGCTTTCTACTACTCTTCATTGCAAAGAAGATTCCAAGCTACTCTGGTAGAGGGAGTTTACTTATTTGGGAGCTCCCTCTACCATGGAAGCACAGTTCTAATCTCTATTCCTTTCCCCTTCTATTCAGAAATGGGTTGGACTATGCAGCCTTCAAAGACCATTCAAACTCTAAACTTCTCTGAATTTCACCTAACCTATATTTCCTGAGAGTTTTGGACTAGGTGAACCTTAAGATATCTTTGGGCTCTAAAATCCTAAATTACAATTTTTTTTTTGTTTGTTTGTTTTTTACAAGCATGTGTCAATGGTCCTGTCTTTGTCTATTACCAGACTAGTCCTGGATAATACAGCCTTCAAAATGCTACACTGTGTTGTAGTTTAAAGAAAATTGTGTCCCCTCTCAGTCGTGTCCTACTTAATCATATTTTTACTAAGTGGATGTCAGGAATTCAGTTCTTTACTTCTTGAAGTGGATGGAGCCAATCCAATTCAACTCACCTCAGAAAGACCATAAACTTGCCAGTATCCGTGATATTTATCTCTAGTTTGTCTTCTAGGATGAAAGGAGAGCCCCAAAGGATATTAGAGAAACTCCTTTCAATACAACAAACAGCCCTCCATAATCTGGCAGCCCTCAAGAATTTACATTTTCACTTTTTCCTCCCTCTTTCTTATTTGATGGCAGAAAGTGACCTGTACTTTAGAGTGCTGATGTCCAGGGGCTGCTGGACTGGGAAGCCTTCAGGTGGCAGTGGCATCTAGGAGTTTCATAGGAACAGCATGTGGGCAAGGTATTTTCTTTCCAGTTATCATAATGTTAGGATTGTTCTCCTCCTTATGTCCTGCCCATATAAAACCATTTCAGAATCCCATGGCCATGTTTCCCTACCACTGCCACTTCTGACCGCTATGTTCCCTCAGGTTAAATGCTCTTCTTTATCTCCATGCTTATCCTCACCAAAACATGGCTACATTGTCAGCTCTTGATTGTCCACTGAGTTTAAAGAAATCCAATCTTCCTGGAATTATAGGCAAAAAACTGGATCTTTCCAAGATAAAATACTAGGTACATGAAAGGAACAAGCCTTCTATTTCTAGTCATACTAGAGGTTTACAAATGACACTAAATGACCAATGTACAAAAGTGTATTTTTACTTTATCAGAAAAGACTAGGAAAAAATTATAGTCTGACAGACTTTGAAGTCTTTGATATTTCATTTTCTTTAAGAAAAGCAAAATTCTGGGTTAGTAAAGATATTGAAGAACCAAAATAGACTGAAACCTAACCCTTAAATCATCAAAACTATGACATACTTGACAAACCACTGAACAAAGACCAGGAACAACGAAGTCAGCCATTAAGCAGAGCCGAACTAGAATTAACGGAGACAAAAGTTCTTGTCTAGTGGTTAGGACAGAGGCTTTGGGAGACCCTGGGGTTTGATTCCGATGATTTACAGTGTGACCTGAGCTGAGCTAGTCTGACATGTCTGATTTCCAGGAATTTCCCACATTTTCTCTTTCTGCCCTGTCAGATGGAGAGAAGGATATCCATCCTCACAAAATAGCTGAGTCCTTGATACAGGAGTTAAGCTAGTTGATGAGTGACTTGGATGAGGAGGGGAAGAGAATGACCTAGATCCAAATGCTCCATCTTTCATTATCAGCTTGGAGTATTATGACCTACACTAAAGTTCAACACTTATGTCTCCTCAAAGGGCAGAACTGACTCCAGTATAGTCCTGAGCAAGAACTGTAGATCCAGGTCTATCCATGGACTCTGTCATGCAAAGACAGGCCTAACTATATTGGCTCAATTCAATTACACAATCATACAACATCATTATTGTTTAAGATGATCAGGCAGGCATTAAAACAGCAAAAAATCAGAGATAGAAGGGACTTTGATTAGATTTTATTAAAGGGATTTATTCTGTGAAATTTGGATTCAGTCAAAGAGCTGTACTTGAGGACCTAGAAGATCACATGTGGCCTCAAGGACACAGGGTCCCCACCCCTGATCTAGTCCAATTCCATAATTTAACATATTAGGAAAATTGAGCATAACCCTCACATCTAGATTATGGTAGATAGAGAGATAGAACACTTATTTCCTGACTCTCAGTTCAAAACTTTTCCTATTACATTGTGAAATTTTCTCTAGTTAAGATAGCTAAAACCCACCCTACCACCCCCACACTCCCTCCCCAGGCTAGGCTCCTATGTTTGTTTGCCTATTAATTACTCAGAGCCTGGGGAGATGGAATAACTGATTATAATAATTTTTCTCTATTTTGAAAGTTTTAAGAACATCTGAAAGTAAGCAAGATACTGAACGCCATCTAGGCCATCACAGAAAAAATAATCAACAACAGACAATCGAGCGTACAATTATAACTACTTACTCATATGTCCACTTTTGCATTACCATACAATCTTTTTGAGAATGATCTACACGTGTGTTGAGGTTATCCTTAATGGAAACTTGGGAAGGGAATAGTCAAGCTCCATGAATTATTCTTTTTTTTAATCACAGATCAAATACAGTTGAAAGAACACTGTATTTAGAGTTAGAGGACTTGGAGTCAAATCCTTGTTCTGTCATTTATCAATTATATGACTTTGAGGATTTCACAAACTCTCTGGGTCTCAGTTTCCTCATCTGAAAAAATGATGGAATTTGAGCAAATGGGCTCTGGGGTTTCATCTAGCATTAAATCTGTGATTGGTTCCTTACCTTCATTCACACAATGGACTTTTAATCAGCCAGTCAGGAAATAAATGCTTATTAAGTGTTTACTACATGCCAGGCACTGTGCTAAGCAGTAGGAATACAAACATAAGCCAAAGAGACCGAGCTTGCCCTGGGGATCACGGAGAGGTGACTGGGAGGGAAAGGGGCTATGACAGGAGAAGTCCAAAGTATAGCCTGCTGAGAAATTCAGACCGAGTTGGTCTAGCTTCTACTTAAAGAGAGGTTCTGAGGGGAGTCATTCCATCAAAGGGAGGGGTTGAAGGGGCAGAGTGTACTTCCGAGGTACAAATTCTAGTACTGGAGAGATCTATTGTCAAGATATTAGGAGACACCCTGTTTTCCAGAACTAAGATCCAGCAAGTAAGATGCTCCCAGAGATTGGCAAAACAACAATCCTCTGTACTTACCCTCTGGCTGCTCTTGCCCACTGGCAAAATCCCATAATTATTGTATTGCTTTGACCAGCATCAGGTGTTCTCTGAGCTTGGACAAATGCCAGACAAGCTTGGACAAGTGGCCAGGTTCTAGTCATGAAGCCCTGACATGAATCAAACTTGTCTCATTGTTGCTGCTACTCCTCATTGTCAGAGCTACAGCTCATTGCATTGGTATAAGTACTGAGATCTCCTCACACTGTCTCTGGTCTCCTCTCTGGGGGAGGATTCCCAGCACATGTCAAGACCTCCTTGCTTCCAAGTTGTTTTCCTCACTTAGAAATAAATCTTCAATTTGATCCTAGACTCTCCTGTCTCTAGCCTGCTTTGTTTGACTCCAGCCATTCACAGGTTAGAGACTGGTTACATCCATTTGACACTAGCAAGAGGAAGAAGTTTCTGGGGCATAGAAGAGAAGTATGGAGTGCAGCTTGGAAAAACTAAAAAAAAAATTAGACACACACATAGCATAAGTATTCTACAGTTTTTCTTGTTTGTTGATTACCAAAAAAATAAGTTAAAAAAAAACAAAACTTACTGGGTATACTGAAACAAGGCATCTCTCAGGCAAAAGTCAAAAAGCCATAGAACATTATTCAAAAGATGCAACAAGATACTTTTGGGTTTCACAACTCGCTTATTATTAGTATCAAAGGATAAAATATAGTATCCCAGAAAGGTGATGTTAGAAAAGGAGGTGGGCTGGTCATATAGAGTGAGAACAAAGGGTTACAACAGGCCAGGGGAGCACTTCACTGTACCCCCCCTCACCGCCCCATGCCCACCAATGGCAATTGAGGAAACAATATGGAGTAAGGAAAAATCAGAAGAGAGAAAAGCAGAGTACAAAAAACATCAATTTTGGATTCAGAAGAACTGCCTTGAAATACTGATATGGATGTTTATTACGTGGGTGACTTTGAGCAAGTTACTTAACTTCCTTTACCTCAGTTTCATCACCTGTAAAATGAAGGGGTTGAACTGAAGTTCTTTTCATCTCAAGTTCTATTATTCAATAGTAACTAAAATCCAAGATGGCCTCCAAGTCACCTTCTAGCTCTAGATGTATTATCCTATGGAAATAGTCTTTGTTTTTCTGAAAAAAAGGAGCAGTGATGGGCCTAAATCCTAGCTATCTTGACCCCCAGGAAAGTCTTTAACTCCAGTACATTAAATGGATCATGGATTATAGAAAATCTGAGATGGGAATAAGCAGGATAAGAAGGTATGGATGGATTGCAATCCTTACAAAAGGATGGAAGACCCACATTTACAAGATCACAGGACCACTCACAGAACCACCAATTATTCAGATGCTATTTTTTTTTTACTACACTGTTTAATATGATGTATGAGTTACTATTTCATGCTTTAAATATTTTTCAATACATGCTTAGGGTATTTTGCATTTAAACACTTCTTTCTGTGGTGGAGGAAAAATATCTATTCTGTATCTACTTTATTCATTGAGTACCTTTCTAGAAGACACCCCTTTGGGGGAGACCCTAGACATGAGCCAAAACTAAGCTTTAAGAAATGTTCCTTGAAGCTCTCATGTAGGTGCATGATGAGCCAGAGTGCAATTAGAGCTTTACTATTCTGTATGGGGTAAGATTCGCCAGGAACAGAACTTGGTGTATCTGAGGCCAGAATCAGGGCTATCTAATGGGAGATGGTACTCCAGCCTTCTTGCTCATGGGTCTTTTTGCTAATATTTGTAAGATTTTGATCAGCTCTGACTTTTAGGACGAACCCTCTTCTGAAACTTTTCTCTTACTTCTGACTAAGCAACAGAAGACTGGGAGTCCCCTGCTTAAATAACTGATGAATTAGACCAGTCATTTCCTGATAATGTGACTTCTAGAAGAGCAACCAAATGAAAAAGTGCCTATATATGTTGGCTAACATTCAACAGGGAGTGTTGTTGTGAACATATCATGTTGTTATGTACTCATCGAACAAAAATGTCAAATGTATCATCTATCTCTTGATGTTAATGATGACAGATCAAATTTATAGATTATTTTATGGTTTACAAAGCATTTTCATACCTCTTCCCATTGATTCTCACAACAACTCTGTAAAGTAGATGTTATTCTTCCTATTTTACAACTGAAGCTGTGGCTTAGATACGTTAAATGATTTGTCTGAGGTCATATAGCCATGACTAGAACTCAGGTCTTTTGGCTTCTAGTTCCATGGAAAGAATTTTTAATTCTTCATAAGAAGCAATAATAATATAATTTCATTATTACATTTAATTATTTCTTAATTTGATAATAATATAATATGTAAATATATTGATTGATATCAATATGTTTATTATTATTATTATAAGCTAGGAACTCTACATGTGTGTTGGTAGGGTACTCCCAGGTGAGGAAACACTCTCCCCAAATGCATATTACCAACATCTTTTCTGCTTACATTCATATGGAGTTTCCTTGAACACTGGAGAGTTAAGTGATTTGTCCCAAGCGGCACAGTCAGAATGTGTCAGAAGGACTTGAACTTTATCTCCCTGACTGAGTCTTCACTGAAGCCTAGGGGAGCATTGTTCCTGGCCCTGGGATATGCTTGTGTAATAATTTTGCTCTCCTTTGAGTAACAGGATGATGACAATTTTAAGCAATTAGTAGTAGGACAATTTGAGTTTGTGTGTTTGTTGTTGTTTTGCCACCAATGGTCATGATAGCTAGGCAGCATAGGAAAGACTGGGAGTCTGGATTCTTGGATTCTAGTCCCAGCTGTGCCACTGACTAATATGGAGCTCATGACTGCTATTTGTTACTCACGTGATTTTAGACAATCACCTTAGTTTCTAAGTCTCTTTCCCTAGTGTAAGATGAAGGAGCTGTACCAGATAATTTCTAAAGTCTCCTCTACCTTTAATAATGACACTTTCTTTGTGCTTATCCTTAATTATAAGTGACATCTATACCAAATTTTACATACAGTAACTCTTTTGATCCTCAATAACCCTACAGTTTAAGCTCTATGTCCATAATTATCTGAGTTATAAAGATGAGGAAACTGAAGCAGAAAGATTAAAATGGTTATGATGGCAATGCAGTGAAAATAGCATTAGTTCCAGTGCTAAGGGTACTTGGTTCAATTCCACCCCTGATCCTTACAATCTATGTGGAATTGGAAAAGCTATTTATTTCCTTGAGGTTTACTCATTTTGTCTATAAAATGATCAGATGGAATCAGCTAACCTCTGAGTTCTATTCTGCCTCTATCTATTTTATCACATGATCTATGATCTTATTACTTTCCCATTCTTAATCACATAGCAACTAAATGCCAGAGTAAGGTCAGGTTCTCAATACAAATCTAGCATCCTTTCCACCACACCATGTGACCTGAATCCATAGGCAGACAACAGAAAGCATTTATGAGGTGAATGATTTGGTGTCAAGGGCTTTCATGGCACTGATAATGTTCAAAGATAAATGAGACCCAAATTTCATGAGATTGATAATAAGGCACCTAATGAGGGCAACACAAAGAATTATCATGAACTTAATCTTAAAACCCGGGAAATCCAGACTTTACTTTTTATATTTCTTTAGTTTTCAAGGAGTTAATCTAGGAGAATGATTTATTAACCTTTTTTGAAAATTAATGTTGGCTAGCATGGTGGCACATACCGGTAATACCTGCTACTGAGGAAGGCAAGACTGGTGGATCACTGGAGCTTGAGAATTCTACACTGAAAAGGGTTAATGCTGGTCAGATGTCTCCACTGTCTAGTGGGCCTATGATATATCCATTTTATCATACTGCTTAGTTAATTAAGTTAAATGTTAATTAATTAGTTAGTTGAGCCCATTACTGCAGATGAGAAATTAGCAGCTTTTGGGAATCAATGAGTATACCAAACAAAGTTCAGGATGTTAGGAGGCCCTAGCAATACTATTACTAATAATTCAGGTTGTAGCCTCAGCATCACCCAGTTTAAAAAGTACTACTTTTCATCTTCATGGAATCCATCAATGCCAGTATATCTGTTTTTGCAGTGAAACAAACTTTCTCCCCAATTTCAAACAAACAAAAACCTATAAGGGCATGAGCCCAAATGGTTGGATTTTACTTTTGTTTTGTTGTCTAGGCTTCTGTGTTAATTAAGGAAGTGGTTAGTGGCTAGTTTTCAGTTATATCTGAGACCAAATATTATACTTGAGGATTAAATATTTAATTGCAACCACATTTTTTTCAGAGCTAGGAGATTTGGCACACCTGAATCAGTAATACTTAGTATATTTAAGGAAGCCCTCATATATTTTTTTATTTGTCCTTGAATTTATTTTTATATTTTGCTACCTTATAACTACATCTCCTCCCCTAATGACAGAGATTGAAATTCTGGACTCACTGGCCTTGTAGAGAGATGCTAAAATTGTGTCATTTATTTTTCTGTTATCTCTCTTCTCCAAATGGAAAAATGGGGCTCATATCAGGTCCTAGAAAGCCCATATAATAAACATCAATAAGAACTCACAATTATATAGCAGATACACTTTCTTATACTTTCTACACAATAACCCAGAAAATGGCTAAGATAAATATGATCATCTCCATTTTATAAATGGGGAAACTGAGCTCATTTTCACACAGCTGCTAAGTTTCAGAACTGATTTAATACTAGGTCATTTAACTACAACTCCATCACTTTATCCATTGTACTATGTTGCATTAAATAAATTTTAAAAATGGAATTGTTCTGTAGGAGAATTACTCCTCTGTTGATCATTCTTGAGAATATAGCCATGTGTGCATTATATATACATTTTCAAACAGGAGATCAGTAAGTCAATCAATAGCTACCTCAAAGACTTCCTATTAAGCCAACCTCCCTTCATCATTTTATCAGCCTGCCTAGTTTCTGGTTCCATCTCTGCCCAGAGAGACAAACTCTGAGAAGTGGAGTTGATATAATAGAAGTTTCTCTTATCCAAGAAACTCACAGACAGGACAAATTTATTTTGATTAAATCTAAGGAAAGAGTAAGGATAAACATAACTGAGTAAGAAGGAATGAAGTCTCAAAGTGATTGTGGGAGATGGTATTCCTCAAGTTCTAAGATCTTGTTTAAATCTTACAGATGAAATTCATAAACCAATCTCGCAAAGCAGAAGTGCTTCTCTCTCTCTCTGTCTCTCTCTGTCTCTCTCTGTCTCTCTCTCTGTCTCTCTCTCTCTGTCTCTCTCTCATTCACTCATCCTCTCTCTGCCTCTCTCTCTCTCTCTCTTTGTCTCTCTCTCTCCCGCCCCCCCCCACACTCACACCCCTTTCTGATAGTGCCACCATGCGGTTTAGACTCTTTTTGAAACAGATGCAAGATTTCTAAAAAGGCAGTCCTCTGACATCTTAATTAGTTCCACAACCCTCAAGGTAGCAAGACAAGCTTCCACATATATGACACTGTTCTAAAGGCTTGAACATCCCCTGGAAGGAAAGCAAACAATGATGCAAAAGAGGAGACCCCTTTAAAAATGGAACACTAATGCATTGTTGGTGAAGCTGTGAATTGATCCAACCATTCTGGAGAGCAATTTGGAATTATGCCTAAAGGGCTATAAAACTGTTACCCAGCAATACCACTTCTAGGTCTGTATCCCAAAGAGATCATAAAAATGAGAAAAGGACCCACATATACAAAAATATTTATAGCAGCTCCTTTTGTGGTGCCAAAGAATTGGAAATTGAGGGCATGTCAATCATTTGGGGAATGTCTGAACAAGTTGTGGCATATGAATGTAATGTAATACTATTGTGCTACAAGAAATTATGAGTAAGTGGACTTCAGAAAAACCTCGAAAGACAATATGAACTGATGCTTAATGAAATGAGCAGATTCAGGAAAACATTGTACACAGTAACAACCACATTGTGTGATGACTGACTTTGATAGACTTAGCTCTTCTCAGCAATGCAAGGATCTAAGACAACTCCAAGAGACTTACCATGGAAAATGCTATCCACATTCAGAGAAAAAACTATGGAGTCTGAATGCAGATGGAAGCATCCTATTTTCTCTCCTTTTATTTTGTTGTTTTGTTTTGTTTCTTGTTTCTAGTGGTCTCTTCCATTAGTTCTAATTTTTCTTTGCATCATGACTAATATGATAATATGTTTAATATGAATGCATAGTAGAGTCTATGTAGGATTGTGTGTCATCTTGGGGAGGGGAAGAAAATTTGAAACTCAAAATCTTATGGAAGTGTGGGGCCAAGATGGGGGAGTAAAAATGGGAACTTGCTTGAGCCCCTGCTCCAACCACCTCCAATACCTATAAAAATGACTCTAAACAATTTTTGGAGCTACAGAACCCACAAAGTGATAGAGAGAAACAAATCTCCCCCTGAAGGCAGCCTAGCAGGCCAATAGGAAGGGCCTATCACAACAAGAGCAAAATCTTGCGATTGAGCATAGTCCCATGTGAGCTGAGCCAGCCAGACAGAGCAGACTTCAGGAGAGTGAATCACCGGCAGCAGTGGTGATTTCCAGACTTCTCAACCCATAAACACCAAAGAGAGAGTAAAAGATCAGTAGGGAACTCTGTTGGAACTAGGTGAGGTAAGAGCATGGGTTCAGCCCCTCCCCTCAGAGCTAAAGAGATGGTCTTACCCTTGTATGCCTGGTTGGAACACCAATGAAGACTTGCAAGGACTTACTAAAACCACAGACCATAGTAAACTTTATAGTCTCACCCCTTTGAGGGTCACATTTTTTGACTCCTACTTGACAGTATTCAGGCTTTTCTTATACTTAGTGATTCAGCGTAGCCATACTGGTCCTGAACCTGTGCCCTCTTCCTGTCTTCTAGGCAATTGAATTGTCAAGTTATATTAAAGCCAACAGATTCCCCCAAAAGATGATGGGATTTTATGTAGTCCTTTAAATGTTCAGTTTATTCCCTTTCTAAACATATCCATCCATACTGCCTCAACTGAACATTGAATGGCTCTCAGTTGGTAGTTTTCATTTATGTAGACCATCGAAAAGCACATAGTCTGAAGTGTTTAAGAGTAAGGAGTAATAATATGGAGATAACTTCTTTCTGTATGTGACAGAGAATGTACCAAATGTTCAAGAACCCTACACTAATCTTTAAATAATTCTCTATACTTCTCCCTTTCTGCCAACTTCATCTATGGGAGGAATTAGGGATACAGCTCCTGAAACTGCCCATAAAAATGCCCCAATCATCAGGATGTTCTGTTAAAACAGGTCTCAGTCTGGCACCGTCATATAGTGCTTTAGGAACACCAGTGACTTCGCATTGCCCTAATAACACTGACAGAAAAACAATGACAAAATATCCAGTGATTTGATTTAGGTCATGTATGCTTCTGGATTTGCCATAGTTCGATCTAGGAGTCATTCTTGCTCTGCCACATGTAGAAAATCATATACCTCAATTCTTTTAGCTATTCACTCAGCCTATGCATTAACTCAGATGGAGGGTGAGTAGTCTTCATCATATATTAGTATTCCTTACCTGTGACTACCAGGACTCTGTGACCTCTGCTGTTTTCCCAAAAGGATAAAGATGGGCTAAGAAGTCAAGCATGTAGATATTAACTTATCTTGTGACTCAGTCATCACTGACCAGCCCCTTAGGGTGTTCTGATTCTAAGACCTGAAGAAGCTTGTGGTACAGTTCATAAAGAAAGACTTGTCCAAGGATTGAACAAAATCACAAGCAGTCTGGGAAAACAACCCAGCTAATAAGACAGAGGAGTCACTGCCTGGGCGCACACACACACACCCCTCCCTGATCTCTAAGCTAAAACTGTTTTCTTCTTACCCAAATTTTTATAAAGTATTTTGTCTAAATCTCTCTTTTTAAAATTTGATTGATTGATTTTTAGCTTTCGATATTCACTTCCATAAGATTTTGAGTTCTAAATTTTCTGCCCCTCCTTTCTTTTCCCCCTCCCCAAGACAGTGTGCATTCTTGTATAAGCTATACATATACATTTATACTAAACATTTTTCACGTTAGTCATGTTGTAAATGAATCTCTCTTTTGTCCCAATCACCTCCTACCTTGTATCATACTTAGCTTTATGCTTGTCAAAACTCCCACAGTAGAATATTAACCTGGCCCTTGGAGCAGGAGCAATGCCATTTTTAAAAATTTTTGTATTCCTAGTTTCATTTATAAAACAGCTGCATCATTCAATGTGCATTAATGTATGAAAAAAATGAACAAGTGAATACATGGCTATCTGGTTCTTCTTATTCTCAAAAGACCATCCCTGTAAAATGGGTTATCCTAACAGCAAACCACTATCTCCTCACTTTTATCTGTTGCCTATAGCCACCACAGAATGAGAGTGAGGCTGGTGACCTCATTAATACCTTTGGCAACAGCTGCTTCCTTTCCTACCTCCAGATCAACTGACCTACCTCTCTGAATAATGTTAAGAGTCTCACATCTAATTCTTACTTCATGATTCCAACTGAAGAATGCCTTTGATGCTTTCATTTTATTGACATAGATAAATATACCAAATTGAAGTAGGATGTTCAAATATGATTTTTGACGTGCATCCATCCCACTCTGAATACTAATTCTGTAACAGCTCTGGTATGAAAATTGCCAATTGATGTTTTCTGTTTGTGTCTGATGAGCTATGAAAGGCAGAATTTAGACAATGCTAGTATTGCATCCCCTTTTGCCACCACTGTATCCCCTTTGGTTTGCATGCTTTAAGTTGTTTCATGATTTCCAGACCACTCCACTTACCATTTCAAGCAAAGAATTTCCAGAATGGCATATTCAATACTATGAAAGATAGAGGATTATATTGCTAAATTCCAAGCCTATCCTATGAGTGACAGGAGGTAGTTGGTATTTCTGTGATTTTGAGTGGGATCCCATCCATTTTTCATATGAAAACATGCATATGATTTTCTTGGGGAACAAAGAGAAAGGGGTACTAGCTACGTGCTCAGTAATCTTGCCTTATTCTATTATCCCCCCATCCCCTGGAGAACATTAATGTCTTTTCTGGCCAAGTTTGCCTTATAAATCAAGGAAATGAAATCTTTGGGCTTATTGCCAAACAAATAAAAACAGAATATAAAGATCTTGTTCTAAGCACTCCCACTCTGCATTACTTGGCACACTTAATCTATAGAGCACAGAAAGAGCTCCAACTTTTTAAAATTGATATGATTGATATTGCTTTAAAAATAATATTAATGACATAAGTGGATTTCCCATTTGCCAAAAATCATTTGACTGCAGTGGACAGAAAATCAATGTTCTTTTGGAAAGTGTGTATTTTCTGCAAGTTGTTTTGCAGTTGAAAGGGCAAATGATTGTATTAGCACTTGTAATTGTAAACATTGGACTTCTTTCTTTCTGTATTCATGTCTTTGCTTCTTTTGAGAGTATGAACAATAGAGTCAGTACATAGGACAGAGGAAAGAAAGTCTTGGGGTCTTAAAACTTAAACTTTGAGCTGCAAGAACCCTTAAGAATTATCTAATCCAAAATCCTAATTTTATAGATATAGAACTGAGGCACACAAAGAGAAAGTAATTTACCCCAGGTCACACCAGTAGTATATAGCATAGACAAGAAGAACCCAAGTTATTTTTTTTTCCTTCCTCAAAGTCCAGGGTTCTTTCAACCAAAACAACATGGCCAGCCCTAGCCCTATAATTCACGTGCTACAGAATCCTGGGGAAAATTGCTTATATCCTCTTTGCTTAACTCTCTTCTTTGTGAAATGGGACACTTCATATTTCATATTGTTATTAAGTATAATTAACTTAAGAGTTTTGTTATCTTCTTATTCACGGTGATTTACCTTGGTTGTCATGGGAACATATTCCATGACATCACCCAGACTTCCATGAATCATTTTGGTTTTTTTTTTCCTCCATGATAAGAACCATGTGATTACCCTCATTCCCATCCCATCCATCTCCATCCTACGCCTTAAATGACAAAGTTGATACTACTTAATTCTTTTGGTTTGTTCCACATGTTTTAAATTTAGACCATTCTGTATCACAATGAGCAGCTCTTAATCTTGTGACCCAGAGAGTTTTTTCCTAAGTATATGTCCATTCCTAAGAAGGTCAAAGATACCAAAATAGTCATAGCAGCATTTTTGTAGTAGCAGAGAATTGAAAACAGATTAGATACTAGCTTATTGGGAAATGGTTAAGTTGTGGTAAGGAGATACAATAGAATATTACTATGCCACACTTGGCAAGGCAATAAATCTTTCTGGATCCCAATTTCCTCATCTATATAAAGAAGGAGTTGGATTAAATGACATTTAAGGTTTGTAATGTCATGCATGAGCAGATTCCCAAAAGAATGCTACTGTGAACAGCTTTTAAGGTTCTGATTATACAGTATAGTGAACACTCCATTTATTCCATAACAAATCAAGGCAAACATTCACAAGAAATCACAATATAATATTCACAACATTACATCTTATCACAGAAAATCACAATATAGTGTTCACAACAGCTTAACATTAAAATGGCCACATAGTTTTCATCAAAGTAGTCACAGCATTTAGAAAAAAGAACAAAAGAATAATCATCTGGTATCCCTAAGGGGGTTTGCCGCTTTACTTAATCATTCAATCATTTCACAATACAAGCCAGTCTTCCATTCATGGAGTGATTATAGGTTAACTTAATCAGTCATTTATCTAGCAATCAGTCACTAAGAATCATTAATCACTAAATACAATCATTACAAAATTACACAAACCCTGCACCCCTGAGTCTCTAGTAAACTTCCATTTCATCATGCATTCATTATCCACGGAGAGGCCTTTTCTTCATCTTGACTGTGGTGGTCTCTCAGATTCCTTGGATCCCCTTCCATGGTCCCAGCTCCTACCTGAATCCACCAGTCACGTGGCTTCAGAGGCAAATAGCTCCCAGGTTCTTGTCCAGTCCTCCAGGCAGTTCTTGCTACACACTGAAGTTCACAGGGTCCAGTACATCACAAAACCTTCACAACTTCTGTTGCCTGGAACTCAAGGATCAACCAAGCCACAAGCAAACAAAATCTTTTCCTGGACATGGTTCTTCAATCTTTCAGCAGTTTGGCTGGCCTTAGGACCCAGAAGAAATCTCAGCCTTCCAGGTGGCCTTCTTGGCAGCAACTTCAGCCTTTACCAGATTCTGGTCTCAAGAAAACTCCAACTCAGTTTTCAGTCCAGCAACTAGTAGCCCAGCTTCCAGATACTGGGAAAATTCTGTTTCTTCCACCAGAGGCCCACCAGGAGAAAACAAATTCTTATTCTGACTGTCTCCCTCTGGGGGTCTTCTTATACACACACACACACACACACACACACACACACACACACACACACACACACATTGGCTTCCTGTCTCAGCCAACCCCTTCCTGTTATGTCAGCAACAAGAGACAGAGTTCACACCTTCTGTTTCTTTCACAGAGGTACTTAGCCCTTACTTACTAAAGGCTAAGTACCTGCTTGCTTGACAAAAGGGGTCTTTGAATTTAAATTAATTACCATTACAAGGTTCCTTCAGGCTCTAAATCTATGATCCTTTGAGTTTATGAACACCCTTGCTAAAGTACTTCTCTGATTCCTCAACATAGCTCTGAGGTAATCTTGGCTTTTCAAAAATTTTGCTAGCAGAGCACAACCTTCATTCAGTGGCTCCCATCATGCTGGGAAGGTTTAAAGTACAGGTCTTTGCAAATATATTGGTCTATGAGTTGCTTAATTTATTAATTTGGCTTTTTAAAAGCATTGGTTAAGCAATTACTGTGGCAGTGCTAAGTAATAGAGATACAAATTCCCTGACATCAAGATATTCCCTGACATCAAGGAGTTTCCATTGTAATAGGAGAGGCAACACATATACTAAAGGTTATATGGCCAGGTAAGATAATATTCATCTTGAGAGTCAAAGGGATTGTAAGTAAAGTTAATTTCAACTAGTTATCTTTAGCTTGTTTCAGACTTGACCATTTCCCCCATCCCATTTAATTCTCCAGCCCATTAGCCCTACTCTCCTCTGCCCTCTTTCACTTTCTGCGTCTTTAATTGGGCACAGTAATACTAAGTAATACTTAATACTAAGATTGCTTAAGGACTATCATAGTGGAGTCCATTCCCATTCCCTTTCCAAGAAAAACGATAGTCTTGTTTTAATTACTCTTTCCAGTCCTAAAGGTAGAAGGTGAAAAGACACAGAGGACAGCAGGGTTAATAGCCAGGGTGGACAGCAAAGTGGGATAGAAAGCATGATCTAGTCTGGGCCAGGCTAGAAATAGAGTGGAAGGTAAATTTATACCATTCACCAATCAAGACAGTTCGCCTCCAGGCCAAGAAAACAAAATATGAGTGGATTAACTTCCCTAAGGACTGAGGAAATTACATCGAGAGTGTACAGTGCACAGTGGAGAAGCACTAGGGCAAGAAACGCAGGCGGAGGATTGGATTAGATGTGGCTAGTCTCCTGAAATACAGGGGCTCATTATCACAGGGTCAACTTCCAGGAAATTTTTTTTCAATCAAGCAAGTCATAAAAACTATACAAAGACAAAGAAATGTTCTCTTTGAAGGGCTTCACACGCAGTTGGTAATCAAAACTTCATGTTTCACACTCAAGATTTTCACATCTTTTTTCACTTTTCCGTTTCCTTTCATGTATTACTTTTCCCCGTTAGAGTATAAGCTCCTTGAGTGCAGAGACTGTCTTTCTTTCTACTCATATTTGTATTCCAAGCATTTAGCACAGTGTTAGGGTTTTTAGTAAGTGCTTGTTGCCTTGACTTTATTCGTATTAATGATGAGGTAGAAAAATGTGAAACCTAAAATAGTAACAATAATACAGAGGGAGATGAGGATGAAGAGGGAAGAGGAGGAGGAGAAAGAGGGTGTTGATGACATTTATATAGTCCTTTAAGATTTTCAAAGCATTTTACAGACATCATTTCCTGGGATGCTCACAGCAATACTGTGAGATCAATTTCACATCCCAAGAATCAGGTTTAGAAAGTAAAAGAATTCTCTTAAGGTCACACACATAATTCCACAAAATACAAGAATCTCTTGCAGAAGACTGAAAAGTAGTGGTCAGGACTCTCACAATCAGATCACATGTTTTGTTTGCTATGAACATGTTTTATTCTAACACACAATAGAGATGAGAGGATAATAAGTGTGTTTGCTGGTGATGAATTCATATTTATCTTCCTAGTGCTACTAAAGTTATAACAAAAGGTGGGCAGAGATAAGGAGGAATGCCACATAGCAGTGAAACTGAAAACTAATTGGGAGACCATAGAGTGGGGTCTTATTAAGCAGTTTTGTACCAGTGGAGTCCAAACAAATAGTTCTGGAGCACATTAAACTGTAGAGTGAAAGCAAGTGCTCACTTTTTTTCTTTCAACTAATATTATGAAAGTGTCATTCATCATCTAGACAGCTAGCAACAGATCTGCTTGATTATTGTGCTCTGTGGGCTGCATGGGCTTTATTGACCATTCAGTGATGGAGAGGGTGCAGACATTGTAGCATGCTGAAGAAGGGAATGACAGAAACTCAGATTTAAGAGAGGCATGATCTAGTTCAAGCCACAACTAAACAGGAATACCCCATAAACATTTCTGACATTTAAAAGCTCACTCAGTCTCTGATGAAAGACCTACAGTAATAGGCAACTCACTATTTCTGGAAAGGGCCCCACTCTGCCTTTGGACAGCTCTATTTTTTTAAAGTGTTATTGATCCCTTTCATTCTTTCCACTGAAGTCATTTCTTGATATACCATTTCCAACCCGGACCCACTGGAAGTCTTCCTGACTCTACATGCAATATTTCACATCCAGTCCCTGAATACTCTAAAAGAAGGGAAATGTATTTCATCACATCTTCTTTGTTACCGAGATTGGTCACTTCAATTAATCTGGGTTTGGCAGCCTTTTCAGTGTAGTTTTAGTGGACATTTTTCTAATCATTATGTTAACTGCTTTCCTGTTTTTACTTTCTTCATTCATCATGGAATCACACAAGTATTTCCATGTTTCAGTGAATTCTTCAAGTGCAATTCTCATAATGCATTAATAGTCTATTATATTCACATACCACAAATTGTTAAGCTGTTCCTCAACTGATGGAAATTCAGTTTGTTTTCCAGATTTTCTGAGAGTTCTAATTGTTAAAAGGTTTTGCCTTATATTCAAATGGATCCATGACCTCATTGATTTGAACATTCCCTCCAACAACGCAAATTGCCACCCAGCCAAGCCTACTCAAACTGAGTCACTCTTGACCATGTCTTCCCATTAATGACAGAGGAATCTGTCCAACATACTCAGAGCCTCCCTTAATTTCCTTTGACATTGTGAAGACAATGGTGACCAATGTGAGATATCTATTATTTATCCCTCATTCTCATCATATGAAAAGTACACTGTATTTTTATAAAATTTTCTTTAATGACATCTTTAACTCTTGTCTTCCTTTATAATTCCTTATTTGTTTTAGGGTGCAGACCTAGTCACACTTAGCATTAACCTGTCCATTACCTTTTAATTGATACCTGTTTGCAGCTACCAACAAAGTAAATTGTATATTGGTATTAAAAATTGCTTCTTTGTGTCAAAGTGAAATTTGGATTCATTAAAATAGCTTTGAAATTTCCCATAGACAATCTAGTTAAATCTCTTCCTCCTGTTAATTTTGAATACTGAATATGATCCATTAGCAATGTCTGTCATTATACAGGTATGTATGCATGTATGTATCTATGTATGAGTATGTATATTTACATACATGTGGGTATGTGTGTATGTATGCATGCATATGTACATGTATGTGTTTGTATATAACCTCCATCCGTTTTCTGACTTCCTTACAGTTTCATCCTTAAACATGCTCAGGATGATGTATAGTTTTTGTTTTTCTCAATTATGGTAGGGGTGGGTAAGGGACAGAAATTTTTAAAAATGTGTTACTTGTAGACATTTTAGGAAAATAAAGAAAAGTTAAAGAAATGTAACACTGGGAAATGAATGAGTGGGTGGATGGACAGAGAGCTACATGATGGAGATAGAGCCATTTTTTTGCTGTGTTTAGAATTTATTATGAGGCTCAGTTAATTTCCTGTGTTAATGTTTCTGACATAAGTTCAGTATTCTTACAGCACTATGTCATAGTTATTTAGTTATTCTTAGTAACCTGATTTTGATTCCATCTTCTTACATGTGCCTTTCCATTTAAAACAAAAAAAAGTTTATTGATGAGTTCCCTTTGTGGTTACATTGCTCTTGTTAGATAATTTACCCTTTCCTTTCTCAACATAATACTTTGTTCCATCATAATTTTATTCTTAAGTGTATTGCATTCCTCTGAAGCAAATTTCTCTTACAGAAATTACTTGGGTAGTATACTTCATCCTTAATAAGTACTATTTGAAATATATTCTCCTCTTGCTTTTTCTGTATCTGATTCAATACAGAAAGGACATCAGAAAATATATTTTTCTTCTTAGAAATGCTACAGCAAAATAAGATTGACCCACAGATCTCTGATTTAACAACTTGATAATAATTTCTAGAAAATGGAAAATTTCTAGTTGAAGTCTGGATGTCTGTAAAATTGGGTGAACTTCCAAGTGTTGGTCTGTGGCCTTCAAACACAGGAACAAAGTTAATTATGGTACTGTATTCCATGAAAATGATCAAGAAAGTGAAAGAATTATGGGAATTGAGTGAATCACACTGACTCCATCCTGTGATTCAAATTTGAATCTAAACATTAATTGAATGATTGATAGTCAAGATGTCTAACTTTTTTTTATTTATAACATGTAATAATTTGGGGAATAATCATTATTCATTCATTTGGTTTTTACTGTGTAGGTGCTAAATTCAAACACTTTTGTGTTATAGATTTAGAATTGAAAAGAAACTTAGAATTCATCTAATCTAACTCCCTTATTTCACAGGTGAAGAAACTGAGACTGGGAATGATTAAGTGATTGGACCAATGTCAGACAAGTACTATATGGCATAGCCAGGATTTGAAAACAGGTCCTTTGATTCTAAATCCACCATCTGGGTAACTTCCCTCCCCCATCATCATCATCATCATCATCATCATCATCATCATCATCATCATCATCATCATCATCCCCACCAACACCTCCATTACTACTATTGAAAATAATGACAGAAAATATTTATTAAGGCCTAACTCTGAGCCAGGAATGATGCTAAGAGCTGAACCACCTATGTAAAGGTTTTTAGGCTGTTTGTGTGTTATGGGTCCCTTAGGGAATCTGGTGAAGCCCGTGGCCTCTTTCTCAGAATCTTATTTTTATATGCAAAAAATAAAATACATATGATCACAAAGGAAACCAATTTTCTTAAAATACAAAATATTTTTAAAAGTTCATGGACCTCAAACTACAAACTCCTGATCTATAAATAACCCTTCTTTGACATGATCTCATTATCGTATCTACTCACAAAACCATGGCAAATGCCTTAGGTAAACACATGTCTTTTAAAGAACTGTGTATCCTTGGGATTTGTGCTGGATTCAACACTACTTATAAACTTCATCATGACTTGGTTAGAAGTATAGCTGGAATGCTTTTCAAATTTGGAGATAAAACTGGGAGGAATATCTAAAAAAATCTGATAATATTTGAAAAGATCTCGGTATTTTATAATATTGGAATAAATCTAAAAAGATGCAATTTTACAGGGATGAGGAAGTCGACAAACATTTTTAAGTGACTATTATGTGCCGGACACCGTGATAAGTACTGGAGAAACAAATAAAGGTCAGAAGACAGATCTTCTCTCAAGAACTTTACAGTCTAATGAGGGGGAGAACATGTAAGTAACTACTTACAATAGAGATACATATGAAATAAAATGGTGATAATCAACAGATTGCTAGAGATAAGCAACAATTAACATACTACCATTAATGGGAATACTACAAGGTTTCTTGTAGAAGGCGGGATTTAAAGTTGAAGGAAGACTTGAGACTTGAGTGAAGTCAAGGAAGCTAGAAGTCTCAGAGGAAAAGGGAGAAAGATAAAGGCAGGGGAAAGAGCAAGTGAAAAAGCCTGGATTTGGGAGACCTCAGAATAAATATAAAGTTGCTCATGGAAATCATTTTCACATGTACAAGAGAGAAGAGGTAAGGCTAGATAGCAGTTGATTTGAAAAAAGTTCAAAGAGTTTTAGTAGACTGCAAACTCAAGATGAATCAAGAGAGTAATATGGCAGCCAAAAAATGCATCCTATATTAGGCTACATTAGGGAAGCATAGTGTTCAAGGACATGTGTATTCAGTTTAAGGAGCTGCATATTAGGCTGAACACAAATAGCAGTATAATATTCACAGGAAGGCACCCAGTACACTGAAGAGTCTTGAATTTATGACATATGAGAAGCTGGGAATGTACAATTAGGGGTTTCTGAAAGTGTAATTGGCTGCATCCAGTGGTACTGCTTAAATTTTCACTGAAAGTCCTCAAGAATAGACTAGAAAATCGCATGTCAGGTATGGTGTAGGAAGAGATTCTTGGTTAGATGGGCACTGAAGTCTCTTCTAATACTGAAATAATGTATATGAGGGGGACTATGGGAGTGAGGAGGGGATGGTAGAAAGGGATGAGGAAAAGGAAATCTCCCTTGCCCTTCCATTAGTTAGTGTTTTTATACTCTCCAAATTCCTATACCACACTTGAATGGCCATTTAGGACCCAAAGTTATATCCCTCCTTCTTACTATAAACAGAAGGTACTTATCTGATATCTGACTAAATTATTTCACACTAAGGTATCAAAAATGAATAGGATTACCTTCCTATAGGATAATTGCTCTTTTTTTTGAAGACTTTGACATCTAAAAATAATTTAAATGAGTCAAAAATTGATGGAGTATTAATTTAGAGCTAACTGCTCTGCCTTTAAGTAGCTTAAAAGGGTAATATAATATTTTGATTTTTAAAATAAATCAAAAAAACCCAATGAATCCACACTGTAGCTGTAATCATCTCCCACTCTGACTTTCTCTGTCTTCACTTTTGAAAGTAATTCTGTATTCCATAGACTTCAGGAAAAGGAGCAGGGAGCAGAAAGAGTAGAACTTGGCCATTGACCTCAAAAAAGATCATAGGATCACAGATTTAGAGCTGGAAGGAATTTTAGAAATAATCTAATCTGACACTAATTCTTCACATAAGGACTCTGAGGCCCAGGGAGGCTGTGACTTACTCAAGGTCATACATGTAGCAGTTGACAGAGCTTGGATTCAATCCCAGGTCATCTGACTGCAAACCCAACATTCTGCCCACTACCCTGTGTTAATTGCCAAAACCAATGTTAAGCATGAACATTTGGAAATAGTGATTCATAAATATTTGAACATAGAGAATGTCCTACATATGCAATAATAATCTTAAATTCTCAATATTGTATTTTTAAAGCAATGTGGGTAGCCTTCATGACTGTGGGTAATAGATATTTAAAAGGAAACCATATTCTTTAATGGAAGAACAATATGAGTAGAACAACAAGGAATTAGTTACTTTTGTTCATTTTCAAAGAAAGTTATTTAAAAATATTTATTAATTGCCTACTATGTACAGGGGTTGATGCTAAGTATTGTAAGAGATTTTTTTTAAATAGTTAATCTTCCAAGGAGCTAATAATCTGGCTAACCATATAATACCATTAAAGCAAAAGAATGTTTGACAGAAAAGCTGCATGAAAGAAAAATATCATTTTATGAATGCCTTTTGTACCATATTTTTCTGATACTCTCTCTTGACCTTTTTGGCTTTGGATCGTTGCTACAAACTCCTTCTAACTCCTGCCTAACTCTTAGATTTAGTTACTCTGTGAATTTTGACTTAATCCAGAAGGGCATTCTGTTTACTCTCTCTGCTCAAGACAGACCAAACTTTCTTTCCCCAAGAGAACTCTTTCCCTTAATTCCTGTTAATTGTCTATAATTAATTACATGCATCAGTCCCAGTCCCCTGAAAGACTGAGATCAGAAAGAGATGGCCTGAGATCAGACATAGATTCTGTGGAAAAGTTTGGAGATGAAGACAGCTGGTCCTGCCAAGCAGATTTTTCTTCTTTTCATAATACCTTATTATGTCGGAGTGAGTGTGGGAGTTGGAAGATGGAGCAGAGAATCCAAAACTTTCATTTAGTTTCCAGTTAAGAGTCAGTCCTCAGAGGAACTCCTAACAATTTGTTGATTGAAAAAGAGACTCCCTAGGGACTATTTTAGACTGGTTTTGAGATGCCATGCTGACATACTTGGAGCAGTAAAGGAGTTTTCTCCATGCACCAGGAAGTGCTTGAGGTTAGTTCCAAGCAAATGCAGAATATATCATGTAGTTTTCTTTCTGACCAATTCACTCTGTCTTAACCAGTTTTGGCTGATTGAGGGTTTGGGTTTTTGTTGTTGTTGTTCAGTTATGTCTGACTCTTTATAACCACATTTGGGATTGTTTTGGCAAAGATACTGGAGGGCTTTGCCATTTCCTTCTCTGGTGGATTAAGACAAATGGAGGTAAACTGACTTGCCCAAGGTCACATAGCTAGTGAGAGTATCTGAGGCCAAATTTGAACTAGTCTTCCTGACTCCAGTCCCAGCATGCTATGCACTTTGCCACATAGCTGCCTTTTTTTAAAAACAAGGTACAAACTAATTCTTCATGGAATTGCTAAACTTTAGAATGCAAATCTCTGAATTAGGCCAGTATTCCAAGGCCTTTTTCTTCTGTTATGATTTATTATTATTAATAACTAACTTACTATGTGGCAGGTAGGCATTACACTAAAATTTTGCAAATATTATTTCATTTGATGTTTGCAACAGCTCTGGGAATAGTCCTTTATTATACCCCTTTTACAGTTTAGGAAACTGAGGCAAACAAATGTTAAGTGACTTGCCTAGAGTAATATAGTTAGTGAGTGTAGATCGTAAATTTCTTGAAAACAGATGACATTTTTCATGTCTATTTGTATTACAATGTCTAACACAGCACCTTGAACACATTAGGGATTTAACAAATACTTGATAAACTGGATTTCATAGAACTGATTTGAATTGAATTTTTCCCCCAGAAGCAATGTCAGTGCATTTGTGATTAGAACAGTATAAGAGGTTGTAGAAAGGAAATGTTTTGGGGAGGAAAAAGAAGCTATAACAGGAATCCAAGGGCAGACAAGATGAGCATCAGGCTTTCTGTAAGAACTGCTGTCCAAAGGGTAAGAGGAAGAAGGAGTCAGGTTGGGAGGCAAGCACTAGAAAAGAAGTTAAAATACAGTAAGTTCTGAGAGGAGTTGGTTACTGTTACTCTAAGACTAAAGTCCTTTTTCAGGCATTTAGGGCCCCATATTTCATTGTTCATGGGGTTGTTTCAATTGCATGCCATCTTGATTCAGTCATATTAGTAACACTATAGGCTTGGGATATATGAAAGTCATGATTTTTTTAGAAATCATAACAACTTTAATCAAAACAAATTTTAATTATATTCATTCAGGTTTTAAGACAAAAGCAAACCAAAACACAGATTCTAGGCCCTGTATCTGAGATGCTAAATTTGTACAAAGTCACAGAGGAAATTTCTTCATCAGTGTGAAAAATGTTTGGAGGATATTGTACTCCCTCTGTGTTCCTATATTATGCCTTACTACCCAACAACCCAACCCATAGTGTCAATGATGTGAAGTACCATAGGGAATCTCACAGTCAATGCCCTCTCAATATAGTTCTTAAAAAATTGGGGATTTCTTGACCTATTCATACAGTTCTTTGGGGGTGGAACACCATAGAAGCTGCATGGTATGTAACAGAATGTGCAATGCCACAACAGAGAGGAAGAACTGGGGCAATTAGACACAGTTAATGCTAGCACAAGGAAAACAATTCTGGAGAATTATAGAGGAGGCCTATAGAATATGAGGTAGTAACCAAACACTGAGGGCTCATGGCCATTCATAGTTATTTGGCTTCCAACTCTCATCCACAGTCTATAAATGATTGGGCAAGATTCATGGTAAGGAGAATGGATATATTAAGAAGCTGGTCCCTAGACATTCATTCAGACTATGCTGAGAGTAAAGTATGAAGTATGGTATTGTGTTTTTAGTGACTGAATTGATTCTGAAAATAGTGAGGCAGTTAGGTAAGAGTGGATAGAGTGTTAGACTAGAGCCAGGAAACCTGAGTTCATATATTAGCTGTGTGACCCTGGACAAATAAGTCATCCTTTCTCTCTGTCTCAGTTTCATGAATGAAAGATTTCATCAAAGATGATAATAATAGCACTTATCTCACAGTGTTGGGAGGATCAGAGTTTGAAATGTAAGGGAATTGAGGAATGTAAAGGTCAAAACCAACTCTTGCATTTTACAAATGAGGAAACCAAGATACAAAGGGGTTAAAAGATTTGACTAGGGTCACACAGCTAATTTCTGGGGTAAGATATAATGAAATAGCATATATAAACTACATTGTATATCTCAAAGTATTACATAAATGTTAGTTAGTAGTAGTAGTAGTAAAGAGTCATTATGGCATAGTAGATTGAGGTGGGACCCCTAAGCCAAAAAGAGTTATGTTTAAGCTTTGACTTGGACACTTATTAGCTATAAGACCCTAGGCAAATCACTTAATTACTCAGTGCTCTAGGCAACTCATAGAATGTAAGTCTCAAAGAAGATAGTGAATGGCATTGATGGAGGAAGTAGCCTCACCTCACAATTCCCTATACAGATGTAATCACAAGTCCAGTCTTTTACTGCAATAAAAAGGGCACTGGACTAGGAGTCAGAAGACCTAAATTTAATCCCGAATAAGACAGTTAAGTCTCTTTGCTTCAGTAGCAACCTATAAAATGAAAGACTAGCTATATTGTCTCTAAAGGCCCTACTGGTTTTGAAAGAAAATTCTATTTCAGCTGGGTGTGGTGGCACACACTTATAATCCCTGCTATCAGAGGAGGCTGGTGGATAATTTGAGCCAGGAAGTTCTGAGCCGTAGTGGGTCAAGCCAATCAAATATCTTTACTAAGTTTAGCACCAGTCTGGTGCCTTAGGAAGAGAGTGCTAATAGGTTGCCTAAAGGATAGCAAACTGACCCAACATGGAAATGGAGTAGGTTTAAGTTCCCATGCTGATCAATATTGCAAGTGGGCCCATGAGTGGCTGTTGTATTTTTGAACTGAGAAACTCAGGAAAGAAGGAAAGAAGGAAGGAAGGAAAGAGGGAAGGAGGGAGGAAGGGAAGGAATAATAAAAAAAAAATATTTCAACAGAACACCTGAATCATGAATAACAATAATAATTATAAACTCTCAAGGTCTTAGAATGCAGAGACCCAGCAAAAGACATCAAAATTATATGGGGACATGATGAAGTTTACATCATTCCTACTGCCCTAACTATAGTTAGAATCATACCGTAGGTGCTTTCAGTCAATCTACAGAAGATGAACTTACATCTCAACACTTTTATCCAGTTATGAAATATATTTATCTAATCCATCTACACAACAGTTCACTGAACTTTAAACATAAATAAGAGTAAAATAATGAGCTGATTCAGGATAATTTCTACTTGAACCTTAGTAATTATAAGATGAGAAGAACTGGAAAGAATAGTAATGAGAAGACTAAGAAGGAAGAAGAGAACAGGGAGAAGAAAAAAATAGGAAAGAATGAAGAGAAAGAAAAGAATGAGGAGGAGAGAGAAAAGTAGGAGAAAAGCTGACCTTCATATAAAGCCTTAAATTTGAAAAGTACATTACACATATTATGTCCTCAGTGTCCACTGAGTTTTGAAGAGTTTGATCTCAAAGATTGAATTCAGGCCTTGTACTTAGCACTTATTCCCTTAACCTTGTATTTACATTACAGCCTTACACTTATATTTCTTAGCCATTTTGGCAAATCCTGTGCATTTACAAAAAAGACTCAGCTGCCAAAAGTTTGAATTTTACATAGTAATCCAAAGAAATACTCACTATGTAAAGTGAATTATACTTGAATTTACCCACAAACATTAGTGGGATAAGTGTTAAGAAGCAAAGTCCTTTCCATCTCTAAAACTGTATTAGTCTATAGAAAACAACATAGTCCCTCCTGTGGCAATGTCCTATAGAAACAGACCTATGATGTTTGTTTAGTCCTCTGAATCATCTGTAAGCTTTTAATGTAAAGAACTCTGTTGTAATCTTAGCGACTGTGTATGAATGACTTCTCTGTTCTCCTTTAATTATTGCTGTAGCCATTGATATACATGATACAATAAAACCTTTCATAAGGAGATTTAGGAATCAAAGAGAGCAGAATGCAACCATTTCCTGTATTTTTTTAAACCAATAGCTTGCTTTGATCCCTAGGAAGGTTTCAGAGGGATCTGGCCAACCTGGAGTGATTTACAAATCATTCCCTAGCTGTTTTCCACAGGAAGTATAAACCACACTTCTAAATTTAGTCTTTTTGGAAGTATATCAAGGAAACAGATGCAGGTTGTTTACAAGATTTTTTCAGTAAAATCGAGACACAAAGGGATTTTTTGAAATGCTCCTAAAGTCCAATTAATGCTAATATTGCTGTTAATCAGACAGAACATTATAGGTAGTCAGATACTTCAGAGAGCATAGATTCATTGCACGTTTTAAGCTCTCTTCTTGATCTAGACTGGGGGAGGTGTGGAGGGAAGTGTCATATTTTCTTAAGAGTAGAATGGTGTGAATCTATTAAAAGGAAAAAAAAATAGGTTATAATTACTATTTGCAGACCCATTATAGAAAGTGAAGACTGGTATATAATAATAATAATTCCTTTCAGCAGATACGTACAAAGCACCTATTGTATGCAGAGCCCAGAGTCAAGATGGGGAGACACAAAGTAGAACTGTTTTCATGGAACTTACAGACTACATCAGAAGACTCTGTAGCAGAAAGAGAATCAGATAGGAAGCTAGGAAACAATGGTTGATAACTCAACTTTAAGTTACTGTAGGCATGCTACCTAACCTCTTTCTGTATCTGAGTTTCTCTATTTATATGTAAGGGGAGTTCCCTGATTCCTTTTATAGCCTTACATGGAAATAAGCCTTTGTGTAAGACTTTCTATCATTTCCTATGGAAGTAGGGATTATCTCCTGGAGACTTCTATTGTTGTTGGATGACCCCAGGCTAAACTGATTGATTTTGACTCTTGGGTGGTGGTCTTTAGTGGCAGAAGACAGTCCTTTTCAGGGTTTATAAAATGGACTTGACACCTGATTTTCCTATTCCTACCGAAGAGGTATAAGTTGGGGGGATTTCTATTGAAATCCTTTCTAGTTTTGTCGTCCAAAAAGAATTACTGGACTCAGCTGTCCTTGGCAGAGTTACAGAAGTTTATTGTTACACTGAGGCAAGGGGTGGGGTAAGGGGACCTGCAAGCTGACCAGGATTTAAGGCAGAGTTAGAAAGCCTGCAAAATGCAAGCAGGGGTGGGGTGGGAGGTGGTCAGAGAAAGCCTGCAAAGTGTGACGCTCTTCAGCGGGCATGGGGAGATAAAAAGATGACCTGCAAAGTTCAGGGTCTAGAGATGCAGTTGTTAAAGACACAAAACTATCAGTAATAGGTTCATTAGGCTAACTAGGTGTTCAGAGGTGGAGTTAGGGAGGGGCCTGGGAGGAGCCAAGGAGTGACTAATACTTTTGCCTTGAAACATCATGAAGTCAACCAGGGGTCAAATTAAAATGAGAAGACCCCATCCAGTTTGCAAATGAATGAGTCTTGTTTCAGCCAGCTACTAGAACCAAAGGAGGTAGTGCCTTTAAAAGATTCTTATCATAGCTATATGGTTAATGGTTTCAGAGGAAATACCTCTAGGCTGGGGGCAGGGAAGGGATAGAATTAATGCTTTACAGCTGGCGGGGAGGGGGGGGGAATTATAAAAATCACCCCAAAATATTCAGAGGCACCTCGTCACTACCTCCCACTCTCACCCTAGCTGGCACCCTCTTTTCCTTCTCAAGAGAACTCATAAAGGTCAAGAAATGTATGTGCAGGTACATGTGTATATGGATGCTTGTATGTGTGGGCATCTTGGGGTGGGAGAGGGTGTCCCATGTACATTCAAAAACCATTAATGATTGTCTCAGGCACCAATACAAGCATTCTCCTTACCCTAAGCTCATCAAATGTAGGAGGCACTGCCCTTCCCCCATCCCTCATTGGAAGACAGCAGCTTCTGAAGTTGAATGTATAATCCCCTTGACTTCCAGAAACATTTCCCCAATCACTGCCCTCCTCAAAGGCAATAGCATACCAGAAGGCAACACCCTGGCTACTTTGACCACTTGAGGACCTAGAGGGACACACGTGGCCTCAAGGCCACACATTCCCCACCACTGATTTAAGGTTTTGTGGATCTAGATCTCTAAAATCTTTTTATGTCCTTAAATAAATGCTGTGCTACGATCCTGTGCTCTGTCATCAGAGAGTTGATGACCAGGTAATTTGCTTTTGATCCCAAAAACTTATGAAAACTATCCCCTAAAGCATGGAGAGGCTTTAGTCAGAATTTGTGAGGAAGAAATGACAAGGATGAAATCAAGGATCTTTTGAACTATTTAAGTATTTGAGTACAAGTAACTTGTAAAGTGCAGCCCAATTCTCACTTTGCAACTGAAAGGGGCACAATCAGCTCTAACTTCAGTTTTATTCTTTCTATATGCTAATCACTCCATGTGTTAAATATTATGTGTCATATTCATTTAAAAAAATCACGACATAGTACAGTAATATGGAGATAGCAAATATTCAAGAAATACTTATGAATTGAATATGAATTATCATTTGTCTCTATGAAGTATCTTCAAAATGCTTTGTATTTAGTCACTCATAGAAATAAAGAATCTCAAGCTTGGGCTACCTGTCTTCTCTATTGTAAGGAACCTTAGTAGACATTTTATTTAATGTATATCTTAACAGGAATCCACAGTACAACAATTAGGATAAGTGAATTCACTTAAAGAACTCCTATCTATCAATATTTATTAAGTAACCTATTATATGACAATCACTGTGCTAAGTGCTCAGAATACAAAAAGAGGCAAAAGGTAGCCCCTAACCTTAAGGATCTTACAATCTAATGGAGGAAATAACTTGCAAAATAAAATAAAATAAAAATAAGCTTAATACAGGATAAATAGGAAATCATTGAAAGATGGAAAGCACTGGAATTAAGGATTAGGGAAAACTTCCTGCAGAAGGTGGGATTTTAGTTGTCCCTTAAAGGAAACCAGGAGGCTAATAGAGTGGAGGAGGCAGAGTATTCTGGGCGTGGGAGACAACTCCACTAACTCCACACCTCCAGCTCATTACACTTTTAGACAGGTCTATTTCTAGGCAGGTAGGTGGTGCAATGGATAGTGTGCTGGGCTTGGAGTCAATAAGACCTGAGTTCAAATCCAGTCTCAGACACTCAATACCTCTGTATCCCTGGGAAAATCATTCAACCTCTGTTTGCCTAATCCACTAGAGAAGAAACTAGCAAATCACTCCAGTATCTTTGGCAAAAACATCCAATGCAGTGTCACAAACAGTCGGACAAGACCAAACAATAACAATTAGTCAGATCCTTTTCCTTACATTAAGCTGAAATCTATTTCTCTTATGATTTCTATCTTTTGCTTTTAGTTCTTCTCTCTAGGGCCAAGAAAAACAAGTCCAATCCTTTTCCCATAACATAGCCTTTAAAATGCTTGAAGAGAGGAATTAAATTACTTATTAATCTCTTTTTCAGACTCACCTTTCTCAGTCTTTCAACTGATCACTGTATGGCATGTGATCATCTACTATTTTCATTGCCCTGTTCCAGGTACTGGCGAAGACTAAAAAAAATCCCATCTGGTCTCTCAAGGAGATCATATTCTACTGATTTTAAGCCTCCCAACCAGATTGGTGGCACCTTTTTTTTTTTTAATTTAATTTTATTTTTTATTACTTTTAGTTTACATCATCCATTTCAACAAGATTTTGAGTTACAAATTTTCTCCCCATCTTTCCCCTACCCACCACCCCAAAACAGTCATCCCATTGTATAACCCCTCCCCCAATCTATTCTCTCCTATGTCTACCCCCATCACCCCTCTGACTTTCCAGTAGGGCAGGATGGATCTCCCTACCACAATGCCT
>CM053590.1:80109973-80132816 GCA_028646515.1 Pseudochirops corinnae | reverse complement strand
GGCACAGGATCAATTGAATAGGAAAGGATGATATTTAAAAGGTGAAATTGAGAGGTGAGAGAGGAATATAATGAGAGGAGATGGGGAGAGACAGAATGGAGTAAATTATCTCATATAGAAGAGGCAAGGGATAGCTGTTACAGTGGAGGGGAAGAACAGGAAGGCAAATAGGAATGGGTTAACCTTACACTCATTGAATTTGGCTTAGGGAGGGAATGACATACAGTCTGAATTCTGTATCTTGCCCTACAGGAGAGTAGGGGGGGAAGGAGAAGAAGGGGTATGATGGAGAAGAGGGCAGGTTGGGGGGAGGGTAGTTAGAAGCACACACTTTTGTAAAGGGACAGGTACAAAGTAGAGAATAGAATGAGTGTGGGGGGGAAAGGATAAGAGGTAAATATGGTCAGTCATTCACAATATATCCACTGCGGAAATGTTTAGCATAACTACGCATGTACAACTTATATTGAATTGCTTCTCTTTCCCAGTAAGGGTGGGTGATGAGGGTCGAAAGGAAAGAACCTGGAACTCAAAGTTTTAAAAGGAAATGTTTTAAATACACACACACACACACACATACACATATATACATATAATTATTACTATTTATATGCAACTGGGAAATAAGATATACAGGCACTGGGGTATGGAGATGTATCTTGCCCTACAAGAAAGTCAGAAGGGGAAGGGGGAGGATGTAGGAGAGAGTAGGTTGGGGGAGGGGATATACAGTGAGATTGCTGTTTTGAGGTAGTAGGTAGGGGAAATACAGGGAGAAAATTTGTAACCCAAAATCTTGTGAAAATGAATGATATAAACTAAAAATAAACACAAAAAGTTAACTTAAAATTAAAAAAAATGAAAGTCAAGTAAGAGAAATGGAGGACAAATTGGGAAGAGAAATGAGAATGATGCGAGAAAATCATGAAAAGCAAGTGAACAGCCTGCTAAAAGGAGACTCCAAAAATACTGAAGAAAATATCACCTTAAAATAGACTAATTCAAATGGCAAAAGAGGCCTAAAAAGCCAACGAGGAGACGAATTCCTCAAAAACCCAAATTGGCCAGATGAAAAGGAAATTTCAAAAACCAATTGAAAAGAATAATTCCTTCATAATTATATTGGAACAAATGAAAGCTAATGACTTTATGAAAAATCAAGATAATATAAAACAGATCCAAACAAATGAAAAAAAAAAAACAAAACAGAAGGCAATGTGAAATATCTCATCGGAAAAACCATTGACCAGGAAAATAGATTCAGGAGAGATATTTTAAAAATTATTGCACTACCTGAAAGCCACAATCAAAAAAAAAAAAGCCTAGAAATCATCCTTCAAGAAATTATCAAGGAAAAATGCCCCAATATTCTAGAACCAGAGGGCAAAATAGAAATTGAAAGAATTCATTGATCACCTCTTGAAAAAGATCCCCAAAAGAAAACTCCTAGGAATATTATAGCCAATTCCAGAGTTCCCAGATAAAGGAGAAAAATATAATTTTTAAGGAAGAAACAATTTGAGTATTGTGGAAACATAATCAGGATGGCACAAGATCTAGCAGCTTCCACATTAAGGGATCAATGGGCTTGAAATATAATATTCTGGAGGTCAAAGGAGCCAGGATTAAAACCCAAAATCACCTATCCAGCAAAACTGAGTATAATACTTCACAGGAAAATATAGACATTCAGTTCAATAGAGGACTTTCAACATTCTTGATGAACAAACCAGAGCTGAATAGGAAATTTGACTTTCAAATATAAGAAGCATGAGAATCATGAGAAGGTAAATAGAAAAAAAGAAATCATAAGTAACTTATTAAAGTTGAACTATTTACATTTCTACATGGACCAACAATCATAATTCCTACATGGAAAAACAATACTATATACATACATACATACATACGTATATATACACACATACAAACATATGCATGTATAGGAGGCAGTACGTATACATAAATATATAGGTGAGTGTATACATATGTGTGTACATGTAGAAATAGACAGAAGGCATAGAATTTATTGAGTATGAAAGAATGATATCTAAAAAATAAAATTAAGAGGTGAGAGAGGAATATATTAGGAGAAGGAGAACAGGGAAGATAGAATTGGGTAAATTATCTCATATGAAAGAGTCAAGAGAAAACTGTTACACTGAAGGGGAAGAGCAGAAAGGTGAAAGGGAATGGGTTAACCTTACTCTCATTGAATTTGGCTTAAGGGGGGAATAACACACTCAACTGGGTATCTTACCCTACAAGAAAGTAGGGGGGAGGGGATAAGAGGGGAATGATAGAAGGGAGGGCAGATTGGGGGATAAGGTAGTTAGAAGCAAACATTTTTGAAAAGGGACAGGGTCAAAGTAGAAAACAGAATAAGTGGGAGGTGAGATAGGGTGAAGGGAAATATAGTTAGCATTTCACAATATAACTAATATGGAAACATTTTGCATAACTACACATGTACAACCTATAATGAATTGCTTGTCTTTCCAGTGAGGGTAGGTGAGGAGGGAAGAAGAGAAAGAATCTGGAAATCAAAGTTTTAAAAACAAATGTTAAAAAATTGGTTTTTACCTGTACCTGGGACACAAGATATACATGCAATGGGGTATAGAAATCTATCTTGTCCTACTAGAAAGTTGGGGGGGAGGGCAGGATATAAGAGAAAACATATTGGTGAAAGGAGTATTCAGGAGGCTTGCTATCTTGGAATGGGGGGTAGGGGAAAGATGGGGAGAAAATCTGTAACTCAAAATTTTGTGGAAATGAATGTTGAAAACTAAAATTTTATAAATACATTAAAAACTAAAAACTAAAATAAAATCCCAAGGCATATAGATCATGTAAGATTAAGGTTGGTATAGAAGAGAGAGAGCTAGCTACCCTTAGAGTGAGGAAAACCTGGGTTGAATACAATCAAGTGACCACAAGCAAATTACATAACACTAAAGTGCCCAGAAAGCCCTTTAAAGCTAAAACTTTCAGACCAGTTGCCCATTTGCCTCGATGGAATGAGTTTCCATATCAAGAGTTTGCTATACCAAAAAAATCACAGGTCTGTATCACCCCTCACTGAAACTTGTACAATTTGATTTAAATCTAAATAACCTAACTCTTTATTTGTTGTGCTTCATATAAATATGAACATAATAAAAATTTCCACTACAAAAAAAGTTAGATTTCTCTTATTCCAAACAAACAGTGTAAAGATATCAGGCCATCCCACTGATTTATCTGAACACTGAGAAACTATTTATTGATTATCATTTTCCATTTCTTTAATGTGACTTCACCCCTCTGGTTGTTCTACAGACATAGTGATTCATATTATGAATGGCAGCACCTATAACTTCCAATACAAGATGAAAGTAAAAATTGAGTGATTTGGGTAGGTCCCAAGTTTGAATAACTTAATTTTTCATTCTCACAATGGTACTTTACATTTGTGTAGCACTTACAAATTTTAAAGGTTCTTCTATATACACTCTTTCTCATCTTCCTTTCTAAAATTATTTAAAATAGACAGCATCATTGAGGGGCATCTAGGTGGTGCAGTGGATAATGCTGGGCTTGGAGTCACATCTTCCTGAGTTCAAATATGAGCTCAGACATTAACTGAGTAAACCTGGGCAAGTCATTTAACCCTATTGCCTCAGTTTCCTCATTTGTAAAATGATCTGAAGAAGGAAATGGCAAACCATTTCAGTGTCGTGTCAAGAAAACCCTGAATGGGATCATGAAGATTCAGACACAATTAAAAACAACTGAACAAAAACAGCAATAGTGGCAGCATATTGTATTTTCCTCATATTGCAAAAGATAGAGTTGTTATTTACAGAGAACACAAGAAAAGTTACACACCTTATTGTGGAGTTAGGATGGATTTGGGATGGTTAGGACTGTGTCATTTACACTTGAAAGATATGGGGGAGTTAAAATCGATCTTTTTCCTTTACTTAGATACCCAAATACTAGCATAAAGTAGTGGTATATCTTAAATGTAATTATTAATTTCTTGGTAGAAAATGCTTGATCTCAATCGTTCTCCATTATATACATTTGGGCTAGCTATTGACAATTCATATTCATTTCTATTTCCCCTGTATTTGAAATTAGATAAGTATATTCAGAAACTGTATACAAGAATGCTGGTTAATAAATAACAGCTAATTATAGTAGCAAAACACCAGGTCAATGTGCAAATGTAGTTACAACTTCTGAAAAAATTCTGCAGCTATTTATCTAATTGCATAAAATAATATGATTACTCTTTAAATGTAAAGATGCAATTGATTCTCCCTTTTCAGTTCAGCAGGGCATGGAACAGAGAGGCATATAATCTATTCTCAGAATCATATGATTAGCTGGAAGAATGAGTATTCTTTTACTATACAATTTCTTAAATACACCTCCAAATGAGTTTTATATAGCACAATGTACTTCAGAAGGCCAAGCAAAGTACTTTTTTTGTCCAGCAATGAGTTGAAACACCACTAGACTACTTTATGTCAGGGAAAGGGAACCAAAGAAAGGGAGGTCTTCCTGAAGGTGTGCTGGAATGCCAAATGTACATTTGCCTAAAAGACTACTATATAGAGAACTCACACAAGGTATATGGTCACATGGAGGTCAGAAGTGATAAAAGGACACTCAAAGTCTCTCTGAAAACATTTGAAATCAATTGTGAGACATGGGAGACAATGGCCCAGGAATGACGAGAATGGTGTGTCCTCATCAGTGAAGGAGCTGTAGTCTAGGAGCAAAGTAGAATTGCAATAACTCAGTGAAAGGCAACCAAGATCATAAAGTACTTGAGTTTCTACTATATATACGAAAAATGGTTGAAGGAATTTCCCTGGTTGGCCTAGAGAAGGAAGATGTGGGGGCATTATTCAGTCATTTCCCAGACTTTAAGGAAGAAGGATTAGGCTTGCTCTTCTAGGTTAGAGAGGGCAGAACAAGGAATGATAGGTGGTGGTCCTCTATAGACATTTCTAGTTTTAGATAGAAGATTCTAAGTAGAAAAGAAAAAAAAAATAGATTTGGGATACTGAAAATCTTTGTCAGTAATTACTTTAAAAGTAGATTAGGCTGCTTTAGTTTGTAAAAAATGTCCACTCACTAGAAATTCTTGAGCAGATGCTGCTTAGGTATATTGTAGAAGGGAGTTCTTGTAGCGATATTGGTTGGACTAGGAAGCTTTCAAAGCGCTTTCTATGTGTTCTCTAATTTATGATATATGATCTTAAGGCTTTCTTCTAGATTCCCTTTAGGTTTATAATATCCTCCCTGCCATCTGCCATCTAAAAGTGGGTAAAATTTGAAGAACTGATCTGAATAAGGGAGAATACAGTCAAATAAACATTCATTTATCTAGTTCTGGGTTCAATATTTCTCTTAATGCAACCGAAGACCACATTAGCTTTTTTCACTCCCATATCAGACCATTGACTCCTATTCATCATGTAGTTTACTTAAACCTTTGGAGTTTGGGAGTTAAATAATTTTTAGAAATATGTTATGTACATTAAACGTGTGAGGGACTAAAACCTCCATCAAAAATGGAAGCCAGGAGTTGTACCTTTCCCAACTTCTGTTTACACTGTTGATATTTTGAAACCTTTAACACTTTACATTTATCCTTTCTATCTTTAATTTTATTGGATTAGTCCCAACATTCTATCCTGATGGGGTAGTTTTTAGATCTTGATTCTATTATCCATATCAAATATTTCTCCTTGCTGTGTATCATTTTTAAATTTGAAATTCATGACAGATAGGCCTTATCCAAATCACTGATTAAAATGTTAAATGACACTTCACTAGATTCCTTCTGATAAGTTAGTGTCAGGTTATTAGTGGTTATTCTTTGAGTCCATCCGTTCAACCAATTCTAAATTTAGCAAGTTTTTTTTTTCCAGTTGTCTAGCCTAGATCTCTACCTTATCCAAAAGCATGGAAAGAATGACTTTATCAAATGTTTTGCTAAAATCTACTAAAGTTAATCCACAGTGTTGCCCTCATCTACTAGTCTTGTATTTATCTCAATAAAGGAAAAGAGATTAATCTAGCATGTTCTAGTGTGTGTGTGTGTGTTGCATTAATTTAATGGAATACTAAAATTAAATCAATACTAACAACACATGAAAAAGAGAAATCTGGAAAAAATTCTTTTTATGAAATATTGCAAAATGAAAAGAGCAGAACTTTATATCTCTATCGATCCATATCCATATCTATGTATTTAACTATTAATCTAAACTTTGAGAAAGTCATCTAATATGTTGAATATGGACTAGAGGGTATTTTTAGAAATCTTGAGGGTAGAGAAGACATGACAGGGTTGTCTGTATCAGTAAACAGAATCAGTACACACTATACGTTCTTGATGAAACTATTAGAACGATCTATCAGTGTTGCTTTCTTTTCAACAGTTTCTTATATCCCTTGGCATAGTATTTCTTCTGAAGACTTTTCATATCTACATTAGAGAAGTGCATGATTGGAATCATGAAGGAAGGAATGCATGAACAATGAGAACCTTTAAGGAATCATAGGAGTAAAAAAAAAAATACAGGGAAATGTATTTAATAGAAAGAGAATATGGGATGGCCAAGTGGAGAAGACAAAGGATGACAGGTGGCCATCCAAAGTTACATCCTTATGATGTCAGGAGAGAACAAGGAAGACCTTTGTTGTGGTGTATGGATCTCCTGTGGCGAACATGGATAACGTTGAGAAGAGTCTTGAAGCATTGATAAGTTATGGATCAGTTACAATCCACATCTTTAGAGATAGCTTTCAATCAATTATATAACACATCATTATGAGTATATGTATCATATATCCTTCCACAGAATAAAATATCCTTGAGGATCAGAACTGATTTATTTTTATATTTATACCACTAGTTTATTTTTAGTCCTTTATTTTAGCAAAATGTGATATATATTGTAGGTAGGAAATAAATGTTTGTTGTATTGTTCTGGATATGTCTGGTGACCTGCAGTTGATTCTTTTAAATTAACAAAATATCATATCAGATTATTTAACAATACCCGCAAAATACATATTTTTCCGTAGGAAATAACCAAGATTTCTTGGTTAAAAATTGATATTGATTTTGCGGGGGCATTGTGTAGAGGGAGGTCTGGAGGTTTGGTGGTGGCAGTGTTGATAAACTAAACCACAACAACAAAACTTAATTCCATCTCAAACTTTTTGTTGAAAATAAATGTCTGAAGTTATTCCTGGTCATTTGAAACAAACACAATTCAAGATACCATCATTTCTGACAAAGGATCTGTATTTGCCTTAGTTGGGATTAAGAAGCTTTTGGAACCTAATCTGAAGAGTCATCTTTATGCCTCACAATCCAGAAACAAGTTAAGTAGGAGATTTGAAACTAATGAAGATACTCCGAAATGTATTGTTGGATGACTATCATACAGCTCACATCTTACTAAATTAGCTATAAAGTGTGGGAGACTTTATCAATGATTTTTTTAAAATCAAGATTTTTTTTCCTATGTAATCCCTTGATCTTTTGTTGTTTCACCTCCTCGAAAAAAAAAAAAAAACAAACTAAAATCATTCAGATTGATAAATTGAGAATTTTAAAGAACAGAAGTTCCTTTTTTTTTCAGTCAGTCAATAAACCTACTATTTTCCATAAAGAAAGATGAAAGATAGCTCCTGCTTTCAAGGAATTCACAATCTAATAGAGGAGACCACATGAAGACAACTATGTATAAACAAGCCACACACACACACACACACACACAAATTTGGAAATAATTACCAAAGGAAAGGAACTAGAATTTAAATAGGTTAATATCCTATAGGAGGTTAACTTTCAGTTGATACTTAAAATGAAGTCAGGAAATCTAAAAGGCAGAGCTGAGGAAGGAAAACATTCTATGCATGCAGAATAGGCAGGGAAAATGAATGCAATCAAGGGAGAAAAGGAATAGAGTCAGGAGATAAAATGACATGTTCCAGGACCAGAGAGAAGGCCAATATCATTAGTTCATAGAGTATGAGGAAGGGGAGGGTATAAAGTATAAGAAGAAGATAGGAAATATAGGTTAGGGCCATGTTATGAAAGACTTTAGATGCTAAACTAATGATTTTATAATTACTCTTGGAGATGATAGGGAGCCACTGGACTGTGTGTGTGCAGGGTGACATGAATAACATGAATCAATGCATTAATATGAATAATGAATATAATGAAGACTGAAAAAGATGGATAATCTGCTATCATGTCAGATTATCTATCCAAAGAAGTATGTTTAATATTTATCATTTTATTAAAATTTATTACTAAAGTGGATAAGCCTGAACTAAATACTTATTTTATCATTTATTTTTTTTTACTAGAGGAAAAAAAAATCAGATTATGTTAGTTTGTTATTTTATTTGGTTCATAGACTTAAGGAATACTATTTCTGTGAATGTCCTTAGCAGTTATCTCATTCACATGACTGTTTCATAGATTAGGTAGTTGAGGCTCAGAGAAGTTTATTGGTATATTAAAGGTCGCATTTACCGTTAGTGACAGAACTAGGTAGAAAACCCAATTTTAACTCTCTGTCCGTTGTTCTTTTTGTTACATCATTCTTTTAAAATACATATGTGTGTGTGTGTGTGTGTGTGTGTGTGTGTGTGTATATATATATATATATATATATATATATATTTTTTTTTTTTTTTAAGTTACAAATTTTCTGCCTTCTTCCAGACTCTCCTCAATCCGTTGAGAAAGCCAGCAATAGTCATATCAATTTTATATGTGAAGTCATGTAAAATATATTTGTTTGTTATCTATGACACAAAAATGAAAGAAAAGGAACAGGTAGATGGTGCAATGAATAGATCACTGACTCTGGAGTCAGGAGGACCTGAGTTCAAATTTGGCCTCAGACACTTAACACTTACTAGCCATTTGACTTTGGGCGAGTGACTTAACCCCAATTACCCTACCCTCCCCCCTCCAAAAAATAAAAAGAAAGAGTAAAAATTAAAGAAAAAAATAAAATTAAAAAAAAACTTCAATCAGTATTTAGAGTTCATCAGTTCTCTCTCTGGAGGTAAATAGTATTTTTCATCATGAGTACTTTGGAATTGCCTTGGATCACGCTATTGATCAGAGCAGCTAAGTCTTTCACAGTTTATCATCATTACAATATTGCTGTTACTGTGTACATTGATCGCCTGGTTATGCTCACTTCATTCTGCATCAATTCATTTAGGTCTTCACAAATTTTGCTGAAACCATATTCCTCATAATTTCTTGTAGCACTATAGTATCTTACCACAAATACCACAACTTGTTTAGCCACTCTTCAACTGATGGTCATCCCCCCAATTTCCATTTCTTTGCCACCACAAAAAGAGCTATTACATAAATATTTTTGTTTATATAGATGCTTTTTTTTCTTTGATCTTTTTGGGATACAGACCTACTAGTAATATGTCTGGGTCAAAGGATATTAATTTTACACTCTTTGGGCTTAATTTCAAGTTATTCCCCAGAATGATTGGACCATTTTACAACTCCAACAGTGTATTAGTGTCCCTACTTTCCCTACATTTCCTCCAGCATTTGATTTTCCTTTTATATCATATTAGCCAATCTGGTAAGCCTGAGATGGGATCTAAGAGTTGTTTTAATTTGCATTTCACTAATCAATAGTGCTTTTCCCCCATATGACTATAGAGAGCTTTGATTTCTTCTGAAAACTGCCTTTTCATGTCCTTTGACCATTTATCCATTAGGAAGTGACTCTTATTTTTATAAATTTGACTGAATTCTGTACATAATTGAGAAATGAGGCCTTTATGATGTCAATTTTTATTTTTTATTTTACTTCATTACCTATGGTAACTTTCAGCAAAATTTAGTTAACTTGATTATCTCTCTTAATTAGTTTTATTTCTGCTTTTCCTTTGTCTGATATCATAATGACTAATCCTGCCTTTCTTACCTCAGGTGAAACATAATAAATTCTGCTCTGGCTCTTCAATTTAACTGCGTGGTTCAAGTGCATTTCTTGTAAACAACAAATTGTTAGATTCTGGTTTCTATCCATTCTGTTCTCTGGTTCCATTTTATTGGTAAGTTCATCTCATTCATATTCATAATTATGATTACTAAACTGTATATTTTCCTCCATCTTATTTTCTTCTGTTTATACTTCACTTCCTCTTTTCACCCTGTCTCTCCTCAAAAGTTTGCTTTGCTTCTGACCACTACTTCTCTTAACCTGCCCCCCTTTTAATCACCTCCCCATTTCTTATCCTCTTCCCTTTCTACTTACCTCTTGAATAAGATAGTTTTCTATATCTCTTTGAGCCAATTCAGATGAGACTGAGCTTCAAGTATTTCCCATTCCCTGATTTCCCCCCTCAATTGCAGAAGTACTTTTGTTGCAGGCCTCTTTTTTATGAGATAAATTTCCCCATTCTTCTTCCTCAATTTTTTTCTCTCATATTTACTTTATTATGCTTTTCGTGTATTGTGTTTCAAATGTCAAATTTTCTATTTAGCTCTGGTCTTTTCATTAAGAATCCATGAAAGTTCTTTGTTTCATTAAACATACATCTCTCCCCTCCCCTCGCCACCCCATGGGAATAATTGTACTCAGTTCTTTTGGGTGTGTTATCCTTGTTCATAAACCTAGCTCTTTTGACTTCTGGAATATTATATTCCAATGCCTTCATATTAGTTATGTGCACCTGACTGTGGCTCCATGATATTTAAATAGTTTCTTTCCAGAAACTTTCAATATTTTGTCCTTGACCTAAGAGCTTTGGAATTTGGCTATAATATTCCTGAAAGTTTTCATTTTGAAGTTGCTTTCAGGAGATGATTGGTGAATTCTTTCAATTTCCATTTTTCCCTCTGGATCTAAGATCGTGGAACACTTTTTTGCATAATTTCTTAAAATGTGATATCTAGGTCATTTTTTTATCATGGCTTTCAGGTAGTCTGATATTTTTAAAATTATATCTTCACAATCAATTTTCCAGATAAGTTGTTTTTTCTGATGACATATTTCATATTTTCTTCTATTTTTCTTATTTTTGACTTTATTTTATTTCTTCTTGATGTCTCACAGAGTCATCAGATTCTTCTTGCCTAATTCTATATTTTAAGGAATTATTTTCTTCAGTGAGCTTCTATTCGTCTTTCTCCATTTCATCTGTTCTGTTTTTTAAGGTCTTATTTTCCTTACTATTTTCTTGTGTCTCTCTTACAACGCTGTTGACTTTCTTTTCATAATTTTCTTGCACCACTCTCATTTCTTTTTCCATTTTTCCTTTACCACTTTTATTTCTTTCTTAACTTTTCTAGGAATTCTTGTCAGATGTATGTCCAGTTTGCATTATTGAAGCTTTGCTTATACCTGTTTCACATTGTTGTCTTCTTCTGAATTTCTAATTTGATCTTCCTACCATCATAGAAGATTTTTATGATGAATTTTTTGGAGGGCAGAGGGTGGTCTTTGCTATTTTTCCAGTTATTTCTTGAATATTTTTATGTGAAAGTTGGTATCTGCTCACTTGAGGGTGGGGAGGCACCGTCCCAAATCAGGCTTTTTCTTGCTACTGTTTTGAGAGCTAGTTCTGGGGGTCTCTAAGTTTTTGGTTCTTTTAAGGTGTTGTTATCTTATGAAATATGACATCAATGTTCTGCTCATCTGTGACTCTGGTTCTTACGCAGGAAGAGTCCTTTTTTCTATTAGTCATGAGTGCTAGAACTCTTCTCGACCTTGTAACTGTGACTTAGGTTCCTTTCTGTGGTGGGTGAAAGATGAAATGAATAAGGAAACAAAAGTTTGAACTTCCAAGTATTTTGCTTTATTAAGCAATGCAAGCCAATTCCCTAACAAATTGGGACCAGTCACCTTCCTGTTCCCAGTGCCTGGACATAATGCCTTGTAATCTCTTTCTGGACATTTGCTACCCTCTCTAGGCTGAGAGTTTCTGAAGCTGCTGCTACTGTTACAGCCACCTCCAGGGCCTACTGCTAGTGTTGCTGTGGCATGTGGTCTGGGTTGGCTCCCATCCCAGTGTCATAAGCTTCTCCTGAAGAGCTGCTGAGTTGTCTTTGGTTAAAAAAAATAAAAGGTCTCAGTCCAAAATTTTGTTGACTATGCTGCTCCAGAATCCGATATAAAGCATTATTTTAAAGTTCTTTGGAGGGGAATGTTATAAGAATTCAGTTGGGGTGCTACCTCTATCCCACCATCTTATCTACTATATTATTCTTAAATAAACCATTTCAAGTGTGTATGTATATGGCAAAGAAAGGAGGAAAGAGATAAACATTTGTGCAGACAGAGACAGGGAGTTGGGGATACAAGTGGTAACATCACTTACCAATTATCCTATATATCATTGAAATGGGGGATGTTGGTTTGCTTTGTAATGACTTTTCTTTGAAAAACTAAGTCATTTTGCATGTTTAATGTAGCAGCATAATTGAGATAGCAAAATAAATCACTGCTCTCAAATTTATAGTGTGTAGTTGTTAAAAAGTAAAATCTGCTGCTATCTTACAATTTTGAAAAAATATCTCAGAATTTTGAAAAAAAGTAAAGGGTATATTAGGCTAGAATCACAGATCCATGAGGCATCGGTTTACCAAATAAATCAAATTTAATAGTAGTTACTTTGTTTTAAAGGAAAATCTGACTAAATTATCCCATTTACCTAGTAATTAAAATGAGATTTAAATCAAGGTAACATGAGTTATAATTGACATATGCATGTGTGTGTGTATATATATATATATATATATATATATAAACATATACATACATATATAAATATATATATATATATATATATATGTATATGTTGAGTGTATCATTTGGATGAAATCCACATATATGGATTCATGCTGCTATGAGAAGGATCAAGTTTCTGAGACTCTCACCATGTTCCTGAAGAGATGTTTCTGTGACCCAACTAAAACCTCCCTTCATGGTCGTTTTCATAGTGTTGCCTTCATAGGGCTTTTGGTGATGATGCCTTATTCAACCCGGGACTGTAATGCTCATAATGCCTCATCTCTTCATGAACCCCTCCCCCCCAAGGTCAATGGAGATGCTTAGGTGTATAACAGGACAGACACTATATGGTAATTAATCAAGTTCCAAATCTATGTACTTATTAATAAAAATAACTTTTTTCTTATAGTATTTTGTGTCTTGCAAAACCCTTTACATGATCCTAGTTAGGTGCCATGGTTGTTATTTATATTTTACAAATGAGGAAACTAAGACTTAAGTTAAATGCCATTCTCATGGTCACACAATTGGTAAACATAAAAGGCAGGATTTGAAACCAGGTCTCTTCTGATTTCAGGTCCAACACTTTTTGGTAACACACTACCTCCTATGCTGGCTAGGCAGGTAACCCTTGCCTAATACCTAGTGGCTGCTATGTCCCTAGTATCTGTAGAACAGTCCTGATATATGACTATTCTAAATTAGAGATCTCATGGCCAAGTCCTTGATTTATCCACTATGAAGAGTGCTGTAGGAAATAGCACTGTGGTTCAGAATCAATTTGTTTTTCTCTTCCTGCATTTTGCTGATCAGAAAGATGACTTCCCTTGGCTTTCTCTCTTGTAGAAATACTTTTACATCTTTGGACAAATTTCAAATTTCTCTTTAATCTTTGCTCATTGAACCCAACTCACATCTTGAGGAGCTGACATGAAAATTATTAGTTTCACTGCATGAGTTACTTGTGAACAGGTACATTTTTTCAAACTCAAAACTAAGTGGAATGTGAGGCTGGCAGAGCAGGGAAAAGAGGGAAGCCAGGCATGGGGATGTATATAATATCTATGGGATGAGGCAGTCCCCTAGTATAAAGCTGATGAGCTCCACCTAGAGGCCATAGACTGATGTTAGCTACTGGCAGTCAAAGGCAGACTACCTATCTGCAAATAAAAAAGACTACTTAGGCTACTCCTTAGGTCACTGGGAAAGCCTTCAAGTCAGCAAATCTTTTAGACAAGCACAGGAGCAAAAAAATCCATGTTGCTGGGGAGGGTGCCATGAAAGCTCTGCTCCATGTTTGTTTGATCTGAATAGAGTTTCTGCTAGTTTTTAGAGCCGGGAGAGCTCCTAAACCCCCGCCCCACCCCCAACCCCCATCCTGAAACAAGGGATTTCTTATTATGTCAGCCTTTCTAAAATGCAACAGAAAATTAATTTTTTTAATTCATAAAATTAAACATGAGGAATCTACAAAGAAAACAATTTTTAAAGAATGAAAATACAAAGTGACACAAAAAGTCAGTGTTGATTTTTCCTTCTTTTATATGTTTGTTGAATTATTTCATTAAAAATGCAATACTTGTTTAACTTCCCTGCTGAATTACTAAAGTCAGGGAAAGAATAACCGATACTTAGGAATTCAAACTAGTATGAAGCACAAAGGGGCACTGAGCTATAAAAAATATGTAAATTTTAAATACTTAATTAAAATGCAGTTTTGCTATTTGAGCTGTACCCACCAGTAACCTGAATTTTGTTATCATATTAGGAATGAGCAGTTTGACAGAAATCAAACTTAAACTAACATCTTGTACCATATACCACAATAAGTTCAAAAGATATATGGAGGCAGAAAATAAAAGGTAATGCTATTTTTTTTTAATTAAATAGAAGAGAACCATACCTGGTATCTTCATTTTTTAACCAAACACATGATAAAAGAAATCACAAATGATAATGTAACAAAGACTACTCTGGTCCTTACAGCCTGAGGTCCAGAAATGTTACATTTAACCCTTCCCCCAGAGTTCTCCAGGCTGGAGAGGCATTCTCATCTCCATCTTTGGCTCAAGTCACTTCTGATTGTTCTTTCGATTTGGAGATCCCAAAAGTATTCAAACTGAATGGATTTGTTCTTTTAAATTTGGGGGTCATGATCTCTGTGGTTTGAGCGTTAAAGGTGGGTGCTCTTGCTGTATATATGGGGAAAGTGGGAAATAACAGGCCATGATGCTTGATGGGACCTAGTTTCATAGCTGGATGGAAAATAATTTCCATGTTTTCCTTTCTGGAGCATTTCAGTTTTTATTTTTGTCTCATGAGTTTAACTTATTTATTTTTATGTTTTAGAAATGACAGAAATAGAAGGAAGGGGGTGGGTGGGAAGATGTTACAAATTACAAATAGCTTAACAATGAAAAATCATTAAAACAGGAGAGCTTATACCTATATAATATTACTAGAATGTTCTAGTGTATTCTATTCAATTAATATATAAGCAGTTGGTCTTGATTCTATAGCTATTGGCTTGAGTTCTTGGTCTAGTTACTTCAGCTATAGTTTCAAAATGATTTAATTTTATGTTATCTTTAAGGCCAATATTCCACTTTTTTACATCCACTATCCTAGATTAACTCACCAATTATTCCAAAGGTAAAAATTGAAAGCCTCTTAATCTACTTCTTTTTCATTCCATTCAGTAATTACCTGAAACCTTTTTTATACATTCTCTTCTCCCAACTGGAGAGGCATTCTTTTATTTTATTTTATCACCTTGAACACTGATTTGTTAATGGGTGAATCAGATTTTTTTAAATTTTAGTATTAATTCATATCATCTATCTTTCTCCCAATTTTTTCTATTGTACTTTTTCTTGCTTAAATTTTTCAGATCATTGTTGTCTCCTCTTTCTTCCCATCTCTGTTTTATTTTTTTAACCAGACAGTAGTCTCCCACTCTACATTCACATCACTGCCTTAGCTACAAGAATATATACATACAGACAAATGTGTGTGTGCATGTGTGTTGTGTGTGTGTGTGTGTGTGTGTGTGTGTGTGTGATTACTCTCTTAACATATTGGACTTTTTTTTTCAGTTTGATAAGTGTGAATGTTGAATACCCTACTCGATTCTGGGTTCTTTTTGAATATGATCTCAGGAGATGGAGCCAAGATGGTGGAGTAAAGGCAGAGATTCACCTGAGCTCTTGCCTGAACCCCTCCAAATACCTTTAAAAAGTGACTCTAAAAAAACTCACAAAAAGACAGAGTGAAACAAATTTTTAGCCTAAGACAACTTGGAAGGTCAGCAGGAAGGGTCACCAGGGTGAGAGAAGAGCATAGTCTAACACAGGCCATGACAGCACAGACCAGGCCCCAACAAACCTGGATCAGGCTTCAGGGTGACTGAATCATTGGCAGCAGGAGCCATTTCCAGACTTCTCAGCCCACAGAAGGCAAAGACAACTTAGAAGTTCAACAGGAAAAGTCTGTCCTACCTGAGTGAGAATGGAGCACACTCCAGCACTCTTAGTCCACAGACAGTAAGGGGCTTGAACAACTGGTCAGAGGAAAATTACAGAGATGTTTTTGCTAGCACTGAGGCAGGACTTTTGTCACGTTGCCCATACTCAGATCCAGGTCACAGTACTGGATGGCAGTCCCCAAGTAAGAAGGAACACTAGCATAGTGGATGTGAGGGAGGGGGAACCCTCCTTAGAGTTCCAGGGCAGAAAAGAGTGCCTGTGGTGCTCACAGACCAGAATACAGGCCAGGAGAATAGAAAAACCTCCCCTTATATAAGACTACCTTGGAAGAACTGAAAACCACAATTGGTAAGTGTGAATTATCTCTAGAATTCTCTATCCCTAGAATTATCTCTGAAAAGAGCTGCACAAACCTCCTGAGGCTTGAAACAGTTCACCCTACAACCTGGAAGCAAAGTCCTATTTCAACAAAGAGTTAAAAGTCAAATAACAGACTTCAAATCAGCAAAATCAAAACACAACAAAAGAAAATAAACCTCTAACTATTGAAAATTACTATGGTGACAAGGAAGATCAAAACACACACTCAGAAGACAATAAAATCAAAACTCCTACATCCAAAGCCTCCAAGAAAAATATGAATTCATCTTAGGCCATGGAAGAGTTCAAAAAGGATTTTGAAAATCAAGTAAGAGAAGCAGAGGAAAAATTGGGAAGAGAAATGAGAGTGATGTAAGAAAATCATGAAAAACAAGTCAAGAGCTTGGTAAAAGAGACACAAAAAAAAGGACTGAAGAAAATAACACCTTAAAAAACATACCAGGCCAAATGGTAAAAGAGGTCCAAAAAGTCAATGAGGAGAAAAATGCCTTAAAAAACAGAATTGGTCAAATGGAAAAGGAGGTCCAAAAGTTCACTGAAGAACATACTTCTTTAAAAATTAGAATGGAGCAGATGGAAGCTAATGACTTTATGAGAAATTAAGAAACTATAAAACAACCCCCCAAACACCAAAAAAAAAAAAGAGATAATGTGAAATATCTCATTGAAAAAACAACTAAGCTGGAAAATAGACCCAGGAGAGGTAATTTTAAAATGATTTGATTTCCTGAAAGCCATGATTAAAACAACAACACCAACAAACAAACACAAAACTAAAGAAGCCTAGATATGATTTTTAAAGAAATTATCAAGCTCTCCTGATAATCTAGAACTAAAGGGGGAATGAAAAAAAAAAATCCTTGATCAACTTCTAAAAAAGATCCCAAAATGAAAACTGCCAGGAATATTATAGCCAAATTCCAGAGTTTTCAGGTCATGGAGAGAATATTTAAAGCAAACAGAAAGAAACTATTCAAGTATTATGGTGCCCCAGTCTGAATAACACACGATTTATGAGTTTCTACATTAAAAGATTGGAGGGCTTGGAATATGATATTTCAGAGGGCAAAGAAGCTAGCACTACAACCAAGAATCACCTACCCAGCAAGACTGAGTTTACTTCTTCTAGGGAAAAATGGATATTCAATGAGATAGATGACTTTCAAGAATTCTTGATGAAAAGACCAGAGCTGCATAGAAAAATTGGCTTTCAAATACAAGACTCAAGAGAAGCAAAAAGGGCCCACTAGGTGGCGCAGTGAATAGAGCACTAGCCCTGGAGTCAGAAGGATCTGAATTCAAAGGCAGCCTCAGACACTTAATACACTTACTAGCCACGACTTTGGGCAAGTCACTTAATCCCAATTGCCCTCCAAAAAGCATACAGAGAGAGACAGACAGACAGACAGACAGACAGAGAGAAGCAAAAAAAAAAGCTAAATAGGAAAGGCAAATCATAAGGGCCTTATTAATTTTAAATTGTTTACATTCCTACATGGGAAGATGATATTTATAACTCATAAGAACTTTTTCATTATTAAGGAAGTTAGAAGTATTTATAGAAAGAGGGCACAGTTGTGAGTTGAATATGAAAGGATGATATCTAAAAAAAATAAAATTGAGTAGTGGGAGAGGAATATACCAGGGAAAAGAGAAAATGAGAGGTAGAATATTTCACATAAAAGAGGCAAGAAAAAGCTTTTACAGTGAAGGAGAAGAGGGGGAAGGTGAGGAGGAATGAGTGAACTTTACTCTCACTGGAATTGGCTCAAAGACGGAATAACATCCACAATCAATTGGGTATAGAAATCTATCTTACCCTACAGGAAAGTAGTACAGGAAGGGGATAATAGAAGGGGTGGGGGTGAACAGAAAGGAGAATAGATTGAGGGTAGTCAGAAGCAAAACACTTGAGGAGGGACAGGATGAAAGAAGACAGAGAATAGAATTAATGAGAGTGGTGGGAGAGAAAGGATGGAAGAAATATAGTTAACAATATTAATTGCGAAAAAAAAAAGTTGAAGCAAGTTTCTGTGACAAAGGTCTCATTTCTCAAACATAGAGAACTGAGTCGAATTTGTAAAAATCAGAATCATTCCCCAATCGAACAATGATCAAAAGATATGATCAGTTTTCAGATGACATAAACAAAGTTATCTATAGCCATATGAAAAAATACTCCAACTCACTACTGATTGGAGAAATGCAAATTAAAACAGTTCTGAGGTACTACTTCATACCTATCAGATTAGCTAATGGGACAAAAAAGGTAAATGACAAATGTTGGAAGGAATGTGGGAAAAATGAGAGTTTAATGCATTGTTGGTGGAGTTGTGAACTGTTTCAACCATTCTGTAGACCAATTTGGAACTATGACCAAAAGGCCGTAAAACCATGTATACCCATTTATCTAACATACCACTACTAGGTCTGTATCTCAAAAGACATAAGAAGCAAAAAAGAAAAGGGCCTATATGTACAAAAATATTTATAGCAGCTTTTTTCTGAGGGTATAGAATTAGAGATTGAGGGGAAGGCCATCAATTGGGGAATGGTTGAATAAGTTGTAGAATGTGATTTTGATGGAATACTATTGAACTATAAGAAATGATGAGCAGGATGCTCTCAGAAAAACCTGGAAAAACTAGCATAGGCTGATGGAAAGTGAAGTGTACTGGGTACAAAGTAACAGCAATATTGTAAGATGATGAGCTGTGAATGACTTAGCTGTTCTCAGTAACACAACAATCCAAGACAACTCTGAAGGACTTAAGATGAAAAATGCTATCTATCCCTGGAGAAAAAAATTGATGGTGTCTGACTATAAAATGAAGAGTACTTTTTTTTAAACTTTATTTTTCTTGAGGTTGTATGTGTGTGTATGCATGTGTATGTGTGTGTGCACATGCATGTGTGTGTGTGTTTGTGTTTTCTTTCACAATGTGACTATTATGGACTACACATATATAACCTACATTGAACTGCTTGATTTCTTAGTGACGGGGTTGGGGAGAAGGAGGAGAATTTGGAACTCAATGTCTTATAAAGGAATGTTAAATGTTGTTTTTACATGTAACTGGAAAAAATAAAATACTAAATAAAAACAACTAAATATACAACTAAAGGAAAATGATTCTAATTCTTCTTATTATCTGAAGATAAGGAGATCTTCTCTTTATAGCCAAATTCCAGAGTTCCCAGGTCAAGGAGAGAATTTTTCAAACCACCAGAAACAATTCAAGTATCATGGAGGCACAGTCCAGATAACATAAGATTTACCAGTTTCTACATTAAAAGATGGGAGGGCTTGGAATATGATATGATAAGGGATGATAAAGATAAAGATCTCATTATCTTTTCCTCTCTCTTTCCCTCCCCTCCTGTCATCCTAGCCCCTTCCCTCCTCTCTGTTCCTCTGCCCATGATGCCCTTGCCCTAGTCTTCCTCCCCTCCCCTCCCTTTCCCTTCCATACCTTTCTCCAGCCCCCTTCCTTTTTTCTCTCCTTCTTCCTGTTCCCTTTCCCCTCTTTCATTCTTGCCCTCTTTTGTTTTTTTTTGTTTTTTATTTTCTCTTACCTTTATAGGATATATTATTTAAAGGGGTTCTTATCATCAAACTTTTCCCTTCAGAAATCACTGTTGCACCTCCTCTAGACCTTGATTCCTTTTTCTTTCTCAGGATGAGGGAGAGTTAGGGTAGACAAAAGGACTAAGTCAGGGAAAAGATAGCTCAGAGTTCAAAAGAGCAATCTAAGGTGGAGAGCAGGCCCAATTCAAGTGATCTGTCAGTTTCCCTGTTGCAAACCTTTATAAATCCTTAGTTTTGCCTCTTGGCCTGGTGCTGAAGAGACCTAGCTAGGAGTCATTTACTAGAAGCCTTTGCAATTGGGTCTCCACCGTTTTCTCACTTTTTCTATAGGCTCTCTGTTTCTTCCTGTGCTATACTAGTTCATTTCCTAACGCATACTGTCCTTTTGTCCTCCTTCTTCTACCTTCTCATTTCCCCACTCTAAGCTCCTCCATTGCCACCACCACCATCTTTTATTATTTGTAAGCTTCAAGTTTTATCTATTTTGTGAATCTTATGTTGTCCTGGTTGTGGGGGTTCCCCTTAGGAAACTGCAGAGGGGTTCTTCATGTCCAAAAGTTAGGTTCCTAAAATTGCAGTAGTCATTAGGGATGATGGGTCTTTCTGGTCAGGTTTACAAATAGTCTCAAATGGGAAAGAAGACCAAGAATTAAAGGAACACCTAGAACAAGAGGCTGGTAAGTTGGTATTCTGTCATTTTATTATCTTCTTCTATAAAAATTACATTTGGCTGCTAGTTTTCTTTTTTTCTAGTTATTTTTGTATTTTATGAGTTTTGGTACATTCTGGTAGTATTTGAATGAATGAATGAATGAATGAATGAAAACATTTATTAAAATCATACCATGGATGAAACAATATACTTAGCTCTAGGGATACAAATCCAATAATCAGAAGTGTTAGATATTCAACACATAACACTCTGTGCAGCTGCAGGATCCATTTCTATTTGAATTTGACACCAATGGCAAAAAACTTTTTCTGCCTTCAAAGACTTTACACTACAATAGGGGGAGAGAAAACACTTTGGGGAGTTGTGTCCATGGAGGGGTGATTTGGAAAGATTCAGGATGAGTGGAGCTATAAAGAGGATTAGATCGACATACACCTTTTCTGCATAATGGTGATTTTAATTTGATTATCATTCAGGAACTGGAAGGATGGGAAAGTGGAATTGTGAGAACATAGCTAGGGACTAAGGGGTAAAGCATAGCCTAGGCCTGCACAACTTGCAGCTTGGTGCATACATCCTGCAGACATGTAAAAGGATTACTGGCAGCATGAAAAAAAAAATGCAGAAGATGTTTTCTTCCACACTTTTCCCAAGCCATCAAAAATCCTTTGTGTAGGCCCAGTATAGCCTCTGGGGTTTGCTTGAAACAATGGACTGTCCAATGGGACAGGGGAAGATGGTAGGATTTCTATAGCTGAAAGGGTTAAGAGTCCCAAAGCTTGGCCTCTGTTCTTGGAACAAGATCTCTGTTGAGAAGATGGCCAGAAAGTAATGAATATTTCATTTGATGGGGGGAGATGTGCCCCTGGGAGGACCTCATTGAGGTATCTTCTAAGAAGTTCTTACTTCTTAGCAATTAGAGATATACCAAAGTAAATTAGGCTCTCCCAGGAGGTAGTGGCTTCCCTGTCACTGGGGATTTTCAGATGGAACCTGGGTGGCCACTTTCTGAGATGTTAGAGAAGGGATTCTGTTCAGGTACAGTTATTCTATATAGCCATTGAGGTCCCTTTTCACTTAGAGATGATGATTCTAGGGTTCCTAAGGTAACTTCTGCTTCTCTTGCCAAACCTTATTCCTTTCCCTATCTCCTTGTCACATACTTTTTTTTTTAGTAAAAGTACAAGAAAATAGTTTCCTTTGCAAGCACCTGAATTGAAAATACTCGATTGTGGGGGGCGGAGCCAAGATGGCAGCATAGCAGCAGCAACATATCACAGCTGTCACATAGCCACCCCAAAATAGCCATAAAATAGGACTCTAAACCAATCTTAGAAATCCAAAACGCACACAAAGATACTTCCCACTAAAATCAGCTCGGCTAGGAGGAACCCTATCAGCACTGCGAACTGAAACCAGCCTGGCCTGAAGCCGCGGCTGTGCCCCAGAGGTGGCTGGGAGGGACGAGCGGAGGAGCCTCTCTGGTGAGTGGATTAGCGGCAACTGCAAGTGGGGATTGCGTAAGGGGGAGATAAGCAGTCCTGCCGAAAGGCCTCCAGAGCGAAAAAGCGAAAGGCAGAGGTTTTGCACCCGCCTCCATGTTGCAGCTTCCTGCCCGCGGCCTGCAGACAGCAGGGGGTCTGAGAAATTGTTCTCAGGCCAAGAGCTCTCGTGTTGAGTGGCCTGGATCCCAATTGCCATCTTGGGCCTTGGTCTTAGAGTCTTCACTATCCAGTCAGCCGGAAGTAAATAGGAAGAGTCCCAGCATCTTCCTGAAAGCTACGGCAGCCAGGAGGACCCCAGAGATTTGAAACAGAGCTTTCCCTTCTGGAAGCAGAGCCCCGCAAAGATTTAAAAAAAAAATCACGGTCTGAACAACCATGAGTAAGAATAAGCATAAGAAGCA
>CM053590.1:80094270-80109473 GCA_028646515.1 Pseudochirops corinnae | reverse complement strand
TACTTTCTTTTTTATTTCCATCCTTCCTTTCCTCCTTCCGACCACACATCCCCATGTTGAACTTATTTCTTCTTCAGATTTATAGAGTGCTCTAATGAAAAGCGTTAATATTAAGCAATCTAGCAATAAGCATATTAAATGACAACTAATTGCTTAACCCTGAGTTACACACTGGATGACACACACAGCACAGACACAGAATTAGCCCCTACTCAAAAAGAGCTTAAGTTCTAAAGGCGGGGGGAGCATAAAAATACATGCATAAAGCAAAAATATAAAACTGACAAATGCAAATTTATGCAAGGTAGTTAAATACAAAGTGGTTTTGGGAAAAGGAAACTTGCAGTTGGGAGGGTTATTGGAAGACCAGTTTGGTTGAATTATAGAGTAAGAGAAGGGAAGCAATATCTAATAAGAATGGCATGGTTGTTGCCATGTTGTGTAGAATTTTAAAATCTGTTTCTTCTTAAGACACCAGGGAGCTGCTGGAATTGATTGAGATGGAGAATCGCATGGACAGGTCTTTGTTAAAGAAAATTGCTTTTGCAGCAGTGTGTAGGATAGACTATAGTGGTAAGAGATTTGAACTGTAAAGAAACATTGAGACTATTGTAATTATGTGGGTGAGTTAGAATAAGAGCCTGAAATAAGGTGGTGATTATGTGAGTGGAGAAAAGGGGCCAAGTGAGAGAGATGTTCTAGGGGAAAGAAAAGTAAGATTTACCAATGAGTTGGCTATGTGGGATAAGGAGGAGAGAGAGATTAGGGATGCATTATGATGGTGCATTATGAACCAAGGAGACTGAAAGGATTGTGCTTACTACCTCAGAAATAGGTAAGTCTGAAAGAGGGGTGAGTTTGGGATGAAAGATAAAGAGATCAGTTTGAAACATGTTGAGTTTGAATTATCTCTGGGATATGCAGTTCAATATATCTGGTAGACAAAGTGAAATATGAGATTTCAGCTCAAGTAAGAAACTCCAGCTGGATATATGTAGAAGATCTGTGAGTCATCTGAATAGAGAGAGTCGTGAGTGGTCTCTATGTAGTTACATGGCTAAGGAATGTAGTCTTGAAAAAACAAAACAACAATAAACAAAAATCTAGCTTGTAGCCCAGGGTGAAATTCAAAAAGATGTAAATTTAGCCTTGATGTAAAGGTACTAGAGTAGGCAGAAGGGAAAAATAAAAATGTAAAAGTAGAACGGAACACCTTCAGAAACAGTTGGTTCTCCTTCATTAAAGCTCTTTGATTAATTTAGTTAAATCTCATTTATAAAAAGAGCTCTTATTCTCTCTCACCTTGCCTCTGAGGCCCAGCGAGCATGTCGGGCCGGTGTGAGGTGCCCGGATGTGGTGGGCAGCCGTGCTTCCAGCCGGGCCCAAGGGAAAATGGCGGCAGTAGCTGCACCCATGGTTCATTCTCTTTCCTTGTCCAAGCACACTCTTGTGTCTCCCTTTCTGAGTAATTTATTGTCCAGATGGTTCTACCAAGGGGACAGCCCAGCAGACTCTCAAAAGGGTATGCTTGAAATCCCCTTACTCCCATGGGAAGAGCGAACAGATGAATCAATTGAAACCAAGAGGGCTGGCCTGCTTTATGAGAGCAGGAAGAGAGGCATGCCAAGGAGAATCTACACCAAATGACGGAGAGGCAGCAGAGCCTCTATGACTGACTGGTCAATGAGCCACTAATGATTGGGGTATCTACTACTGGGCAACAGAAGCAAAGCCAGTCCCCCAGATCTTTGAAAATGATGTCATGATGATGCTGAGAGACTTTGCCAAGAACAAGAAGAAAGAGCAGAGGTTGCAGGCCCCAGATCTCAAGTACCTCTTTGAGAAGCCAGCCTGAGCTTTATTCTGCCCTTACCCAAGGGTAGGACCCTAAAGGACACACATTAGCCCCTGGTCACCTGCTGTTTCCCACCACCCAGCCAGACTGTAGAAGGCCCCATTCCCAGAGTATGTCACTCACATCACTTCTCTTAAAAGGACTCCTTGTATCTCCAAAAAAAAAAAGTTCTTATTAAGGTCAGAATTAGAATATATGACTCCTGATGTCTCTTACATCCCTGAGTTTTGGTGATTCTCTTATCTCCCTTAGAGAAAGCTTTATGGTTTAATTTTTTTTTTAAAAGATGGAATGTGAAACATAGGAAGGATTGAATTGGAGTCAGGTATTCATCGTTGAAATGCTGTCTTTAATACTTTTTGACTGTGTAACCATATGCAGGTCACTTATATCTGGACATTAGTTTCTTCATCCATAAAGTTGGGGAAATAATACTTTTACAATCTGTCAACAAGGTTGTTTGAATGATAGCATTGTAAAAATATTAAAAATCTTTATCGTAGTTGTCATCATTGTTGTCATCATCTTCATCCTCATCCTCATCATCATTCAGTCACCTGGGGGCATTAGCAGTTAGGATACTAATGTGGGATAAAGAAGGAATTGATAGAATGGCAAACCTTTGTTTGTTTAGAATATCTATTAATGGTCCTGCTGGACTATGGGGCCAAATCCTTAACTCCTACTAGGTGTTGAGCCTATTGTACCACTAGATTTATCAAAATGTCCAGACTCCTGGGCTCTCTTGGCCTTGGTCTTAGCAAGCCCACAAAATAACTATAGAGTGTTACTGTAGTGAGAGATATATTTAATGAAAAATATCAGAATAGAAACCATGTAGTGTAGGAATCTTTTATTTGGAAACGGGAATATTAGGCTACTAAGCTGCATAGAATTAGGAATATCTGAGTTCAAATCCTCTTCCTATACTTACGTGCTATGTGGACCTGGACAAATCAGTTAACCTTTTAGCCTCAGTTTCTTCATCTGTAAAAGGAAGGAGTGAGAATCAAATGAGATCATATATATAAAGGGCTTTGCAAATCTTAAAATTTATCTTAAATAAATGCTCTTATTGTCTATTTTAAGTAGCTTGTACTCATCTATACAAAACATAGTTCTTGGACCATCAGAGTGGAGGTGTTTTCGTATTAACTCATATTAATTCTTGAGAGATGATGGTTAAATTTGAATTGTGAGCATTTATAAAAGTGGTGGAGAAAAAATTACTACCGCAGATTAAACTTAAAAAGAATATCTTGGGTAGTGTTATGCACCTTTTTTTCTCCAGAAAGACAGTAAAACATTTATCAGCACATCCTTAGTTGAAGGGAAACCTCCTTAGTTCAACAACATCACAATCTACCAATAATGATTTCAATATAATAAAAATACAATCCTTGACAACAATCCTGAACATGGAAATCATACTGTTATTCATATAAATTAGGTACCAGTTGTTTACTTCTCTCTCAGGCCCCATAAGACCTGTTTAAATTCAAAATGGGTTTCATCTCAACTCCTAACACTGGGAAAAGAAGAGGGAGGGAAAGGGGAGAAAGGTAAGGAAGGAAAAGAAAGTGATGGCAAAGTCATGTCTCTGCTCTAGCTCATTCCAAGTCAGAGCAGATCCAGGACAACAAGCAAAGCCAAGAGGGAGATCTAGAGTTCTTTCTTCCAGATCACTAGAAAGAGAGGAAAGAAAAGTAGTGGGAGAGTGACTGATTTTTTTTTTTCCCTCTCCTACCAGTTCCCCAGAGAGGAAGAATAGCAGACAAGACTTCTGCTTTGTTTGTAAGGGAAATAGAAGGAAGCAGCAATCAAAGAGCTCTTTACGTTTGCCTACAAACATTCTCTGATACGCTCAAGTTATTCTTCTCAGATACTTTCATTGGATTTTTTTTTTTTTTTGCTTTGTTCCTTGTATTTGCATGCCGTGGCACCTGGCACATAATAAGTGCTTAAAAAATAATTTTTGATTGGTTGATTAACTTAAACTTCTTGTTACTGATCATTTCAGCTCTATTGTAATAGTACTAGTAGTAGTAGTAGTGCTGGTACTAGCAGTAGTAGTAGTAGTACTACTGTACTACTACTGGTACTACAAGTAGTAGTATTACTACTAATAACTAAAATCTAAATACTGTTTTAAAGTTTGGTAATGGTTTTACATGTTATTTAATTTGAACTTTAAAAATATCTTGTGAGGCAGTTGATAGTATTATCCATATTTTATAGGTGAAGAAACTGAGACTGAGAAGTTAAGTGACTTGCTCAGGGTCACACAGTTCATAAAAGTTTGAGGCAGACTTTGAACTGAGGTCTTCCTTGCCCCAACACTCCAATTCCAGTTATTGTGCATATTGTTCACATAGTTCTGCTTATTTTGATCTATAACTATTCATATTCATGAAAATCTTCCCATTTTCCCCCCAAAACCATCACATATATAATTTCTTACTACCCAATAATATTCCATTTCACTACCATAGCATGCAGTAGTTTATTCAGCAATTCCCCAAATGTTGGGCAACTTACTTTTTTCCAGTTCTTTGCTACCAAAGAGAGCTTCTATGAATGTTTTTTACATATTAAAACTTTAATGATGTCTTTGATTATTCTGGTGTGTATTTCAAGTAATTGCTTGTTTGTTTAAAGAAAACTGGCAGTTTATTTGCTTTTCTTACCATATTCCACATTGATATCTAGAATAGTTAGACTGGTATAGCTTCTTTGTACCAATCTTTCCACTTGTCCTCATATATTGATTATTCCTATCTGCTGTCATCTCTGCTCATTTTTAATCACTGGTACAATCATTCCCATACACAGATGTTGTCATTTCACAGTTCTGCTTTAAAATCTTCAGAGGATCTCTGTTGCTTACTGAGTAAAATGTAAACTCTTCTGTCTGACATTCAGGGCCTCCACAACCTATTGTTACCCTGTTCCAAACTTGGCTCAGATTAATCACATCTTCATACTTTACATTGGAGACAAACTGGACAACTCCTCACCCACCACAACCACCTCCAACCCAAGCCCCCAAAACTCTGATTCACTCCTTGGCCTCAATGCCTGGGATGCCTCCAATTTTCTTCATCTTTTGTCTCCTTTAAAACCTAATTCCCTTACTCCTCTAGGAAGCTTGCCTTGATTTGCCCACTAATTAATGGTCATCCCTTAAGACTTCACATTGCTCCCTCTCATTTTCAAAGATTCAATAATTCACTAGCACACATGTATATGTATATGTGTATGTGTATGTCTATTTGTCTATACAAAAAAATGAGAGAAGGGAAAGAAAGCAAAAAAAGAAAAAGGAGAGAGAGAGAGACAGAGACAGAGACAGAGACAGAGACAGACAGAGAGAAAGAGAGACAGAAAGAAAGAGAGAGAGGCACAGAGAGGGAGAGAAAGAGGGAGAGAGAGAGTCAGTCTACTTAAAGCTAACTTTAAATGTATTTTTCCAATTCTTTGAGGATAAGGGATCACATTGTACCCAAGTTGTACCTATGTTAGAGTTATACACATATTCAAGTCAATAAGCATTTATTAACCACCTACTAGGGATCAGGCACCATGCCAAGCACTACAGATACAATGAAAGGAGTAAATTCTTAGTATTTGTTGAGTTGCTATATTGTGTTGTATTATTTTATAAATATCATGACAAGTTAGTAGAGGAAAAATTAGGGACAGATATTTTTAAAGATGTGTATTCCCTCCTCAGCACTCCAGCTATTTTCTCCAGGCATAAATCCATTCCCCAATGATTCCTTCCCATTTCATGGTGGATCACTAAACCCAAGTCTCATCCAAATCATGGGAAAGAAAACTGAAAAAAATAAAGTGGTTAGCTTCACTGTTCTTTGGCAGAGCCTAGAGCCAGGCCATCTCCCTCTTTGGGGCCTCAGTTCTCTTATCTGTAAAATGAAAGCCTGAGCTAAATGATCTCTTAGTTTCCTTCAACATTTTATAGTTCCTTGGAAAAGCCATTTCATTTCTTTCAGGTTTTTTTTTTAAATCTCTTAAGAGAGAAAGCAATCTTTGTTCCATTCTGCCTAAAGTAGTAGTTTGGCAAACTAAGGGCTTTAAGGATGATGATGATGATGATGATGATGATAACACTAATGCATGGAGCCTCCTTAAAGTTCACCAAAGCAATTTTCAAGCATCCACCCCAGAAGAAAGTAGGGAATGTTATCAGCTGTTTCTACTTAGAAAATCTTTAAAGCATTTTGTATCTGGTGAAAAGTAATGGAGAATAATAAGCATTGAAACAGTAGAATTCAGGGTACTTTACATAAATCATTATTGCTTTTATACTTTGATTTAAAAAAATCAATTTCTTCATAAAAGAGATAATACATGTGGGTGAGTGTGCTTGTAAACAATAGATGTCTCTATATGTTATGTCATTCTCTCTCTGTTACATATACATATGAATGCATACATATATATGTTTATATATTCATGTGTTTCTGGGCATAAACATAATTATGAGGAGCCAAAAAATCAGGTGGAGGTATAAAGTGTCAGGCCTCCAGGAACCAGTTCAGCCTCTAGGGAGGACACAGATGAAAGCCTCCCAACATAAAGGAAGAGGTCCAAAAACAATTTGCAGATTCAAACCACACGAATTCATTTTTTACATTTTGGAGATTTTCTTGGAATACAGCTGGTGGAGAGAACTCCTGCCAGGGAAGTCTAGCTATTGGCAGAACTAACCCCTTTGGGAACTTGTTTCTAGCAAACAACTTCTGATCTCCTTTCACATGAAGGCAAGCTGCCCACAGCAAAGCCTCAGATTCTAGTTTCATAAAATACCTATGTGGTGTGATTTCTTCATCCCCAGAGTCTTTTGCAAAACTGGAGATTCCCAGGTTTCTGGTTAAAGTCATTCCTATTTTGGTCATTCTTTTAAATGAAGGGGGAGGGAAAGGATATATGTGGGGAACAAGATAGAGCAGTAGAGGAGTGTATATCCATAGCAAGAAGTAAAGAGAAAAGCACTTAATAAAACAACTTGGAGTTCAGCATTTTCATTTTTTACTTCATAGAAATTCAACCATGCCCTATCTCTTTCTCTGCTCTTCTTCTTCTTCTCTCTCTCTCTCTTTCTCTCTTTCTCTCTCTCTCTCTCTCCTTCTCTTTCCCTCTTCCTCTCCCTCTCCCTTTTTCCTTCTTCCTTCCCTCTCTCCCTGTGTTTCTATCTCTCTCTGTATCTCTGTCTCTGACCCTCTCTTTCTCACTTCTCCCCCTTTTTCTTTCTCTAAGAATTTCTATTCACCAATAATCTAAAAAAGATATAAGTATGTGGGTATCTGTATAAGCACATGTCAAAGGTATGGATCCTCCTTCCTTTAGTGTGTATCAAGCCCCATCTGTGCTTTCTCATTCACTGGAATCCTTGTCAGTGTCCTTCCATAGATCCTCCAGGCAAGAGACACTCAAAGCAACCTTTGAGTTTATCTAAAATATTATGAAGAGCATTTCAGCATTCAAGCTGTCCATTATCCCTTACAAATATTACATGGCCTCCTTATCCCTTTCTTAAGATACTATTTCTTTCTATTCTACTTCATAATTTCACTAATTAGTTTATTTTTTTTCTCTGCACAAAACCTCTGAAACATCCTTCTATGTATTTGATGACATTTTTATACAGCTTCTCACATGTAAGTCCCCTTTTATAATATTCTGAGATTCCTATAGATTCATTGCATATCTTTCCATTACTTTTTAGACCACCTTCACTTGTGACTCTTGAGATAATGGGGTCCCATGGTTCTTAGCCTTATAGTATCAGGAGAAGAAAAAATGATTTTAAACAAAGAAGTAAAAAGAAAATCTGGTCTTTCCACCTTCCCTTTTTCAACAAGCAAAAAGCCGAGGATAAAGATGATATTTGTGCTGAAAGTAGATGAGAGCCTCTGACTGAGGAGAGAGATCATACTTGGTACTGGAAGTTAACTAGGGCCTTTCTATATTTTAGCATTTGTGGTTGCTCATTTCAGGATCTCCCTTTACTTTTCCTCATTCTTTTAATAAAATGTTTTCTGTGATATTGGGAAGTTAAAAGATGGGGTTCGACAGCAGGAACTATTTGAAGATCATTGAAAGCACTTTGAAATTGCCTATATATGACCCAGCTATCCCTCTATACTGTTCAATTCTTAGACCATATTATATATAGATCAGCTCCAATGCCTTCCTCAGATAACATGTATCAGTGGACTAACTCATTGGCCTTCTCATCTAACTACATGTTAAAATCTGGGCAGCATGCTATCTTCATTTACTAGGTTTTTTATGTGTTGGTTTGTATGTCAACTTCTTATGAATGCCTATGGGTTCCAGTATTTCCTGACTCACTGTAGCCAGCACAAAATCATAAGTGTTATGGTTCTATGGCCATTGATAATGAGGGAAGATCATTGTAGAGATAATGAAAAATTTGTTTCATTTCATGTCTATTGTTTGTTATCTTTGCAGTTTAATATAAACATGCTCTTGGCATAGTCTATCTTAGTTGTATTTCTTGCCAAGAAATCTTCACTGCTTTTCTGGTTTTGTGAAGCAATGTTACTTATAATATTTCATCCTCCTCCATAAAGTTTTACAAATGGCCTTGTATTGTGATGACCTTATCTCCCAAAATGTTAAGTTATATTCCCACTGTATTTTCCTTTCATTTTTTCCCCTAAGTCTCCTATGGAGAAAACAAGGAAGGAAATAAGTATTTATTGTACTTATTATGTGCCAGGCACAGTGATAAATACAAGTGAAAGAAAGATAGACTCTAAACTGAAAGAGTTTTTATTCTAGTAGTTGAAGACAATGTACAAAAGGGAACTGAGAAATGGAGTAGGGAAGATGAAGGTAAGGGAGGGTGCATGGTTTTAAAATCTGGAATGGCAGGAAAAATGAAAGCTGCTTAGCCTGGGCCCCTCCACAAAGTGGAAGCTTAAATAGAAACTCACTAATGGGAGAAGGAAGTGGAGAAGGAAGGAATATCTTGGAGTGAGATGACCATAAGGTTAGCTAGATATTCCAGGGAAAGGAGATTCCATGTGCCAATGGAAGTTTCAAAATGAGATAGCAACAGAAGTATGGTTTTGAAGTTCAGAAAATCAGCAGCAGGGCAGGACTGTTTGAAGTCAAGTATCAATGTACATCAATTTCACTTTGAAGATCTTGTCAAGCTTTAATAGAATTTCTCTATTTTTTTTCTTTTTACAGAAGCCAACATTTAAATTGTCATGGTTTTCATGGAGGTGTCTTTGTTTGTGATCATCATAATCATAAGATAGATGTCTCCTAAGATGCTATTTCTTGCTATTCTATTCCATAATTCTATTAATTCACTTATTTCTTTGTTTGCACAGAACCTCTGAACCATCCTTCTATGTAGTCAAGACTCTCCTCTACCTCCTTTCTGGTATCATTTACAATAAGAATATCAAAACTGATGTCATTCAGTTTTTGTAGTAGAAATTTACTCATCAGCAATAAGACAAAAATCTAACATTCCAAGTACTGGTACTGGTTGTTCATTCTTGAAGAGGACCAAAATTACATCAAGGTGCAGTATGTCTGACTATGACTTGTCAGATTAAAATTAGTTCAGAAGGCTCTAACACAAGTTGGGCACAAATAGTCCATATGAACATTTGGAAAGCAGTTACTAAATTTGCCCATCGCACACTGCTTTTGAGCTGCTGCAATTCTGCTTTGTTCACAGAGCATAGAACCTTCTTTAATACAGGAATGCCATGTGTTGGTGGTTCTGTGCCATTGTCTCCCATGTCTCAGGATTGATTCCAAAATTCTTCAGAGATACCTTAGCAGTATCCTTGTATTATTTCTGAAGTGGCCAGGGACTAGTTAAGTAGCAACTTCATGGAGTTAAGATAGGAGTCAAGAAATTGGCCTAGAATAATTTGCCTATTTTTCATTTGCTTGCTCGGTCGTCATGCACTGTGCCCCTCTGCTTACCCTGCAACTCCCCCCCCCCCTTGCCTTAGTAACAGCTTGTTTGCATCTATATGGTAACCTGCTTAGTAACCAATTGTGTTAGTTAGATACATAAGCCAAAAAAACTGTATCAAAGGATCTTCACCCCCAAACTAGGTGCTGCTCCCTCTTTGAATTGGCATGGAGTAGCCCCAGCTGGTAAATTAAAGGTCCTTAAAACTTTTTATTCAGACTCTGGGGTCCCTTTGTTAAGACTTGTCATTTCATTTCTTCTGATTTTCATGTAAGTTCTTGACCTATGTGAGTTCTCTATAAAATAATTTTAAGCAAATATAATTTTGGCATTCAAACAACATGGGCAGATCATTGGAGTTGCACTTTCTGCAGTAGAGTTTGAATGGCAGTAGAGTTTTGAAGTGGTAGAGTTTGGCAGTTTAGCATGAGAAAGGACTTCAGTGTTTGGTACCTTATTTTGACAGGTAATCTTCATAATCTTTCTAAGACAATTCAAATGGATTTTGATGGCATGGAGAGAGCCATTTACTGCCATGGGACTGGTATGCTGGTTTCACAAGCATACATCAATGAAGTCAGCACAACGGTCTTGTAGACCTTCAGTGTGGCACTCATACATCTCTTTTGCCACGCTTTCCTTCATAGCCTCCCAAATATTGAGGTAGCTCTGGCAAAGTATGTGTCAACCTCATTATCTGTGTGAACATCTCTGGAAAGTATACTGCCAAGGAAACTTACCTTGTAAGTAAATTTACAGTATTAAAATTTCTTCATTTGCTGTAATCACTCATTCACCATATGGATGGTGTAGTGCTGGCTGGTGAAGGACCTCTGTTTTTTTGATATTCCATGTTAGGCCAAAAATAGCACAAACAGCAGAGGATTGATCCATTCTTTCTTGCATCTCAGCTCAGAGGATGCACTGAGTGCACAATTATCTATGAACAGAAAGTCATGCACCAACTCTCCATCTACTTGGTTGTGGCTTTTGTAAGTTAAATAATTTACTGTCAATGTGTTAGTTGACCTTGATGACATTTTCATCTTCATTGAAGGCATTTAGCAGCAGAGCTGAAAACATCATGTAAAAAAGTATGGGAACAAGAATATATCCCTGCTTCACTCCATTGCTAAATGGGAAAACACGAGACCATTGTCCATTTTCCAGAACCTGCGTAAGCATGTCATCATGAAACTGGCATACAATACTGGTTAATTTCTCTGGGCAACAAAATTTTGCCATAATTTTCCATAAGCCCTCATGACTGAAAGCATCAAAGCCCTTGGTTAGATCAAGAAATGTTGTGTACAGACCTCTGTTCTGCTCCTGGCATTTCTCCTGCAGTTGTCAGGCAGCAAAGAACAGATCAACCATTCCTTGACCCTTTCTGAAACCACACTGCCTTCTTGGGTAGATGTCTATCTTCTAGGGGAAAGATTACCCTATCAAGGCTATCCCTGACAAGAATCTTGTTTGCAATGATTGAGAGAGAGAGAGAGAGAGAGAGAGAGAGAGAGAGAGAGAGAGAGAGACTCCCCTATAATTGTGACAGGACAATCCATTTTCCTTTCCTTTATAGAGATAGACAGCAGAGATATCAAACTCCTCAGAGGAAACTTCCTTTTGTCATATAACCTGAAAATTTCCATCAGCTTTTGTATGAGCAGTGCCCCTTCCCCCTCTACCCACACATACACCTTGTAAATCTTATCTGGAATAGAATCATCACCAGGCACTTTGACACATGAGAAGGGCTTGATGGCATTCCAAACCTCTTCTTCAGTTGGAAGTTTGACTAGACTTTGGTTGATTGGAAGTATAGTTGATCTCAAGCTGGGGTAAATAGTCAGTGGTTTCAGCATTGATTGACAACAGTCTGTTGAGAACACTATGGAAATGTTGAGCCTATATCTTCAGGATCATGTCTTTATCACTAATCAATGTAGTTCCACCAGCATTGAGTACTTGGGATGAGCCATAGATCTTCGGCTTATAAATAGCCTTCAGGGCATCATAAAAGCATTTTGGATTGTTATTATCAGTATAAAACTGAATTTCATCTGCTTTCCTACTGATCCAAGATTCTTGAATCTCTCTAAACTTTGTTTGCACTTTACTTTACTTTGGATCGTGTTAAATGGTGTTCTTAGAGATGGATGAACTATCCTGTTGGTAAACCCTGTGGAGTTCTTGTTTTTCATTTAGCAGCTTCTGAATTTCCCCAGCATTTTTGTCAAATCTATCCTGATGTTTGCAAATGTTCTGGCCCAGATAAGTCAATGTGATGCTGCAAACCAAATCTCTGAAAACTGCCTACTCCTTTTCTCCTCCACTGTTGTCATCCATACATTGGCTCAGTTTTCCCTCAAAGTTAGCAATGGACTTTTCATGTCCAGAGAAGCACTGTAATCTGTTGATATCTAGTCTCGTGGTAATTGTCTTATGTTGGGGCTGCAACTTTTGGTGAATGTGAATGTTTAGCTCGGAAAGGATATGTCTTTGATCAGTCCAGCACTCTGCACCACATATCACTTCTGTCACTCTCACACCCTGTCTCTCTTCTTAGAATTACATGGTTTATTAAATGCCAATGTTTGTTGTGAGGCTACAACCGTGAGTTTTGTTGCATTTCGGTAAATAGAAGACAGTGTTGGTGATGAGAAGATCATGCACAAGTCTTTAGTAGTAAATGACTGTTGCTATTACTGTTTCCAACTCCATTCCTCCTAAGGATTCTGTTCCATATGGTAGTCTGAGATTACTCTAGCATTAAAGTCACCTAGAATTAAATTCTCACCTTCTTTTGGCACATGGATGATGAGGTCTCCAGGTCTTCACATATTTTTTCTTTGACTTCATCAGGGTTTATCATGGTGGGAGCATATGCACTGATGAAGGTGGTATGGCATTTTTTTTTTTTTGCTAGTGGCTATCACATTGTCATGAATCTGTCATTCACTACAATTGATGGTCATATAAGCTTGTTGACTAGTTTTGATTACAAAATTGATGCCAGCTTCATGGCACTCCTTTTCGCTGTGGCCACTCCAGAAAAAAAAAAAAAAGTATATGCAGTCTGACTTCACTAAGTTGGCCTTCATTTGCCAGTCTTGTTTTGCTCAGGGCTGCTTTTGGATGTGATTCTGGCTGAGTTCTCTCAATAAAAGAACTGTTGGTCTTCCAGGCCTACTGTATTTTATGTTATCCATAAGCATGCACATACTATATTTTCTTCTGAATAATTATACTCAATTTTGGTGGATAGGTGATTTGTGCTTTGAATCCTAGCTCCTTTGGCCTCTGGAATATCATATTCCAAGCCCTTCAGTCCCTTAATATTGAAGCTGTTAGATCTTGTGTTATGCTGATTGTGTTTCCACAATACTCAAATTGTTTCTTCCTGAAAGCTTATAATATTTTCTCCTTGACCTGGAAACTTTGAAATTTGGCTATGATATTCCTAAGAGTTTACTTTCTGGAATCTTTTTCAAGAGGTGATCAGTTAATTTTCCAATTTCTATTTTGTCCTCTGGTGCTAGAATATCAGGGAAATTTTTAATTTCTTGCAAGATAACTTTTAGGCTTTTTTTTTTATCATGGCTTTCAGATAGTCCAGTAATTTTAAAATTATCTTTCTTAGATCTATTTTCCAGGTCAGTGGTTTTTCCAATGAAATATTTCACATCGCCTTCTATTTTTCATTTGTTTGGATCTGTTTTATAGTATCTTGATTTATCATTAAGTCCTTAGATTCCATTTGTTCCAATCTAATTTTGAAGGAATCATTCTCTTCAGTGAGTTTTTGAAATTCTGTTTCCATCTGGGCAATTCTGCTGTTTAAGGCATTCTTTTCCTCATTGGCTTTTTGGGCCTCTTTTGCCATTTGAGTTAGTCTATTTTTCTTTTTGTCTTTTAGGAGGGAGGAAGGTAGGGCAATTGGGGTTGGGTGACTTGCTGAAGGTCACACAGCTAGTATGTGTTAAGGATTTGAGGCCTGGATTTGAACTCAGGTCCTCCTGACTCCAGCGCCAGAGCTCTATTCACTGTGCCACCTAGCTGTCCCAAGTTAGTCCATTTTTTACATGTTTTTTTCTTCAGTATTTTTTGGGTCTCCTTTAGCAGGTTGTTGACTCTCTTTTCATGATTTTCTTGCATCATTCTCATTTATCTTCCCAATTTTTCCTCCACTTCTCTTATTTGATTTTCAAAATCCACCTTGAGCTTCCCCATGGCCTATAAGAAGCTCATATTTTTTCTTGGAAGCTTTTGATGTGGGAGTTTTGACTTCTTCTGGTTCCATGTTTTGGTCCTTTTTGTCCCCAAAACAAGATTCTATGGCCTGATTGTGCTTCTTCTGCTTGCTCATCTTGCCAGTCAATTATTTGACTTTTGAGCTCTTTGCCCTGGTAGAACTCAGCTTCCAGAGTGGAGAGAGCTTTATCATAAATTGCTGGGGTTTTCACAAATGTTGTAAAAGCTATGAGGAGAGTGCCCTCTCACCAGTCACCACAAGCTCTGGCACACTGGCCTTCTTCACCCCAGAACCACCGTCCAAGACCATGACGTGGATCCGAGCAGGTCAAAGCAAGAGTGATTAGCCTCTGCATGGTTTCCTGGTCCCACTACGATCTGCAGGCCAGGAGTTCCAGAGGTAGCCACACAGCAGCAGCTGTAGCCATCATGCCTCTGCCATCTCTTGCCCCAGGGGCAGGGGCTGGACTACCCTATTCTATCTCCCAGTTCCAACAGAGTTCCCTACTGACCTTTTACTTTCTCTTTGTTGTTTATGTGTTCAGAAGCCTGGAAACTGCCACAGGTGCTGGTGATTAATTCTCCTGAAGTTTCCTCTAGCTGCTTTGTGCCACTGGTTGGGGCTGCCCTGCGTCTGGGCACACACAACTCACATGGGACTACTCAGCCCCCATCCTGATGCAATGGATCCTTTCTGTTGGCCTGCCAGGCTACCTTCAGTAGGAGATTTGTTTCTGTGTGTCACTTTGTAGGTTCTGTAGCTCTACAATTTATTTTGATATTTTACAGGTATTGGAGGTGGTTGGTGCAGGAGCTTATACAAGTTCCTGCTTTTATACTGCCATCTTGAATCTGCCCCTAGGCTATTTTTTTCAGGAAGTCCAATAATTTTCAGATTATTTCTTCTGGATTTATTTTCCAGGTCATTTTTTTTTTCCAATGAGATATTTCACACTGTCTCCAATTTTTTCTTTGGTTTTGTTTTATACTTTCTTGATTTATCATAAAGTCATTAGCTTCCATTTGCTCCATTGGAATTTTTATGGAATTATTTTCTTCACTGAGTTTTTTGGACTTTCTTTTCCATTTCATCAATTCTGC
>CM053590.1:80083980-80094170 GCA_028646515.1 Pseudochirops corinnae | reverse complement strand
AAAATCCCTTTTAAACTTGTCCATAGCTTGAGACCAATTCCTATTTTCCTTGGAGGCTTTAGATATGGGATCTATGACATTGTTGTCTCCCCCTGAGTGTATATTTTGATCTTCCTTGTCTCTATAATAACTTCCTATAGTCAGGGTTTTTTTTTTTCTGTTATTTGCTCATTTTCCTAGCCTGCTACTTGACTTTTACCTTTCTGTTAAAGTAGGGCTCTGCTTCCAGTGTGGAGATCACATTTTTCCAAGTTTCGGAGGTTTTGTGCAGCTGTCTTCAGAGATGCTTCTAAGGACCTGTAAATTTTCAGTTCTTCCAGTGGGGTATGACCTAGGGAGAGGTGTGTTTACTGTTCTCCTTGCCTATGTGAGGCTCTACAAGCACTCTTTTCTGCCATAGAACTATGAGGATGGTCTCCCTTCCACTCCTGCCACAAGCTCTGCTATGCTAGTGCTCCTCCTTGCCCTGTGACTGCCACCCAGGACTGCCACCCAGATCTGAGTATGGGCAAAATAACAGAGTCCTCCCTCAGTGGTAGCAAAAAGACACATGTAATTTCCTTCTGTCCATTTGTTCAACCCCTTTGCTTTCTATGGATTGAAAGATCTGGAAGTAGCCAGTGCCACTGCTGCTTCAGTCATTCTGAAGGACTCCCCCTGTTTGGCTGGGGCTGCAGCTATGCTGGTACAGCCTGTGCTGGATTGTGCTCCTTTCTCATCCTGGTGCAACAGACCTTTCCTGCTAACTTTCTAAGTTGTCTTTTGCATTTGTGGTCTGAGAAGCCTGGAAAATGCCACTGCTGCCAGTAATACAATCACCCAGAGGCCTTCTCCTGCTTTGCTTGGACCTGGGTCTGTGCTTGTGCAGATTGCAATGGGCTATGCTCCTCCCTCACCCTGGTGCAAAAGGTTTTTCCTATTGGCCTTCCAAATGATCTTGGGTTGGAAATTTGTTTCAGTTCACTTTTTGTAGGTACTACTGCTCTAAAATTTGTTTAGAGTCATTTTTTAAAGTATTTGGAGGGGTTTGGGGGAGACCTTGGCCAACTCTCTGTCTTTACCATCTAGGCAGCACTTCAATTTTTATTTTTCCGTATAAAATTATTGTGTTGAATTATATTTGGTGAAATCAAAGTTTACAACCTTTCTTTGCAAATGGTTCTATGTCAAGAGTGGTTACCTCTTTGTTACAAAAATTAATTTCTGTTCATAGTTTTGTAATACTCTACTGATTCCTGGTTCATCTCCAAGGTTACGGTGAAATCCTCACTCAAAATTTTTTAAAAAAGGATTTGATACAACTGGAAACTTTGAGAGTATTGAGGATGTATTCACATTAATATTTTGCTTTATCATTACAAAAATATTTTTGGATAACTGCACTATTATAAACATAGCAAGAACAATCGTTGTAGCTACTGTGGAAGGAAGAAGAGTAGAAGGAGTTGATGATGATGATGATGATGATGATGATGATGATGATGATGATGATGGAACTCTAATGTTTCAATGAGAACTGCCTCTATCACTACTAATTACCCATATATGTCTTAATAGACAGACAAGCAAGAGGAACTAATAATCCTGCCTAACCAAAATATAAGAAACATGAAAGGAAGAACTCAAGACTGTAAACAAGACTCTGAAAGCCCTCAGGAATAGGCCAAGGAGGCTACATATCATTTTGATAAGACTAGGGTTAGAATTCATTGTACTAGAAAGAGCATTGGACTTGAAATCAGAGGATCTGGATGTTCACCCTATGTTTGTTAATTATTACTTGTTTAATTACAAATAAATCACTTAATTCTCCTTCCCTCCCCCACCAGTCACCAGTTTCTTTATGTATAAAATAAAGGACTTGGACTATCCAACCTCTAATGTTGTTGGGACAATGTGATATAATGGAGGGGGCATTGGTTCTAGAGACAAGAAGCTCTGAACTTGAAACTTACTGGTTTCATAAGGTGTTTACATTTGCAAAAAGGGAAAAATCAAAGCAAAAGTTAGGCTTGTGGTGAAACTGACCTGGGAGCAATATTTTCTTTGTAAAGGCATTTAAAATCAACCAAGCAAAAAATAAATTAAAAAAAATAAATAAACTCAATCTAGCATGAGTTTTGCAAATAAGATCATCAAACTGGGCATTGTGAATTATTGTGATAGTGCATTATTGTAATTGTTGGGTCTCATTTACTTTTTATGAAGAGTTTAGAAGTCAGTCCTCTCTTAGCCTGAAAAGAATGGCCAGTTGCTGGCATTGCTTGTAAAGGTAACAGATTAGAATGCTTCTAACAATGAGATTTTTTTTTTTTTACGTGAGGTTAAGAGTTTCTTGGCCAATTCTACTTCCCTTTGAATTGCTTTTAAAGGATTAAAAATTATGAAATGCTAAGCTTTATTGAAACATGAACTTAACCCTGTGCCAGGGTGCACTTGACTGAGAGGAAAGTCTTCCAGGTTCACCTTTGTAAGGGGAAATATCTTGCAAGGTGGGAGATCTCTAGGAGAAGAGGTTCTTTCTTTTCTTCAACCTCTCTCCTACCACTTACTATCTATTATACAAGTCAAAACTACTGACAGTGATTGAGTCTTCAGTATGCCTCCTGGATTCAGACCAGAAATTTTCCTTTTGGACCTCAAAACGGAACCAAAAACAGAGCTACCATGACCAGTCCCTTAAAGAAATAACTACCTTCCTGTACCTAGGATTCTTTTGGCATAAGTACAGAGAAGTCATAGAGTCTGATTTTTGTTTCATGTTTCCTTTTTTTCTTCTCCTAAGTCAATGATCATTATGAACAATTCAAGAATGTACATAGAAAGGTTGGCTAGAAAATATTCCAGATGGCCAGAATGAGGCTATCTGTGTGGTCCATTATGCTCAGGATGTACTGGAGAGACATATGAACATCAAAAACTACCTGAACAGAATAGAAGATTAATTTTGTGTTTTCAGGTTTTAAACTTGACCACCAGTTGGGGCTTTCCAAAAATCTGATCCCAGGTGACAAATAAAAACATAGTGAAACCTTTGATGGTTTATGTTTGATATAAACTTTGAAGAAATATGGGGAAAGGAAGAAATGTGGCATAATGGCAAGATCACTGAATGAAGAGTCCAAAGACTTACCTTTTAGTCCTATTTTCTTCCAATCATTACCTGAGTGACCCTCTTCAAGTAAATGGACATCTCTCCAATTCGCTTGCATGATTTGAAAACAAGGCATTTGCACTTGAACAAAATGAAATAAAACATATTTATAAATGCTTATCTTGTGAAGCCAGGCAAGCCTTGCCCTCAAGGGACTTACATTCTAATGAGGGAGACAAAACACATAGGAAGTGTCAGCCTCAAGTATCCATGGAAGTTTCCATTTTTAATGTTGAAATATTTGACAGTGCCAAGGATTTTAAAGGTGAAAACTTTATTTTCTTCATTTTCTATAACTTTAGATCCTGAGGAGACAGGAAAAATGTAAGTTCTTGCCAGGTGTGCTGGAAGCAGGGCTAGTGGAATAGGGTCACTGTTGTTGGTGAGACTTGGACATAGATCCCTGGGCTGCTTCCTCTAGGTCCAAGGGAATGTTGTGGCAGAGGTGGTGGCAGTGTTTGGGTGGCCTGGCACATGCTATCTCCTTTCTCTCCCCAGGGTGCTTTTGCTGTTTCATCTAGACTGATTTGTCTGTTGATCTGACAATGATGATCTGTAAAGACCCTCAAAGTTCTTTGATTTGCTAAAAGTAAGGTATGCTTTTTGTCACTATGGAGATTTTAGTAAAAATATAAAATTATTTTTCAACATGAATTTCCAGAGAACTTTACTGTCTTTATTGTTCATATTGAAAAAAGGTTGGAGACAATGGAATAAAATACCCTTATTCTTCAAGCTATATGTATTCTGAGCTTAGACCTGAATTCACATTATTTCCATGGAGCTCTGAGAGCATGAGGAAGTTTTGAGAATAAAGCCCCTATAAGGAGGACCTGAGGGAGTCTTTACCCCTGCCTCACACAAACTTTCTGAGAAGAATAGTCTGGTGAGTCATCGTAAGAATAAATGAGTCAGAGCTCAATGGAGTCAATTCACCTGGGAAAACATAAAGAAAGATTAAAGAGAATGGAAAAGACCCTGGGGGAAAAGACAGAAGATAGGCTGAACAAATCCTCAAATACTTGAAAAATCATTTGAAACACATGGCCAGATTTCAAATTCTTTGGGCTGTGTTTATCCTTCATCCTAAGACTGTCTTGACAGATAGATGGCACTGAATAGATTAGGTTTATGTCATTCAGAGAGACAGTATGGTATAGTGGATAGAGATTTGTTTAGTTGATTTGGTCTTAGAGTCAAAGACACTGGGATTTAAGTCCTGTTTCTGAAAAATACAGGTTGTTGTGACCCAGAACTAGTCATCTAAACTCTTAGTGCTTAGTACTCAGGCAAGAGGTGCCACATACAAGGGCCCTGACTACTAATGCCTGCAACATTCCTCAGTGAACCAGGTTAAAATGTGATTGGGAAATAGTTAACAAAATAAACAAAAATACAATAAAACATAGATAACAGTACATTTTAAAGCTAAGTCAATAGTTAACCTGCAGAGATACTTATGTGTGAATGTGTGATACCCTTTTCTATGTATTTGACACTGCCCTAGGCAGTGCTCTAAGACCATACACTATGGAGAAGGTGACAAATTACAGTGGTGAAAGGAATTTCCGCAACTAGATGCTCCTTATAACAAAGAAATCCCTGGTGCAATCCTCATATCTTTCTTGATGTCATTTTACTTATGGGAAATGGAGAAATGAAGCAATTATCCTGATATTCTAATGGATCTGTGATCTCACCACTTGCATCCTGTATAAAGTTTTAGTTAGCAACCCATCCACGCTGGTACATCTTGCATGACACTCATCTGTGTCCTATAAATTAGTAATAGCAGAATCTATGAAAGATGCAGGAGATCTTTTTTGGAATTCTTCTAACATTGCATGAATTTTCTAAATAATTTAAACTAAAAATACATTTATCAATTATATGATTATTTGCAGTTACAATGTATGAGAGGGACTGGGGGGTTGTCTTTATTATCTACATTGACATCTTATATGGCAAATTTATTTAATCTTAGTAAAGTACAGTTTCCTCCCAAGCCAGTGTGGTACAGCAGAAAGAGTGCTAGATTTGGAGTCAAAGGACTTGGGGTCTAGTCTTGCCTTTCCTCTTTATCTCCTTTGTGACCTTGGGAAAATAATTTAAACTCTTTGGACCTCAATTTTTCACCTATAAAATAAAGGGCATCAGTTTCCTCCAGTTATTTTTTTTAAAATAGACTAGAACCCATAGAAGTACTTGATAATTTGTCTGCTTCTCTAACATTGACCCAACATGTAGCTTAAAAGAAGCATCCCTCTGGTTTTTATCTCCTCTCATCCACAGTTGCTATAGGGAAAATGATTTAATAAGAAGAAATAAAGTCTCTAATTCCCATTTTTATTTCTATATAATCAGTTCTTGCAATCAGCATCTCAGTGGGAAAAGGTCATTTGATGGTTTCCTCTCCTATGTTTCATTACAAGATCTAGGTTTCACAAAGTCAGTAGTTTTGTTTTGTTTTTTTTTTCTTTGAGATGGTGGTTTGCACAGCATAGTCTGTGCAAAGTTTGCACAGACTTTGTAAAGTCTGAGACCTTACAAAGGTCTCAGAACTACATACTGACTGCTATAAATTCAGTGATGGTGAAATTCTTTGCATTTGCATGGGCAATCTAATCAGTTTTATCGCCTACATTTTACTTTTACTGAAAGGGAAAGGGAAAAAGAAGAAGAAAAGTACCATGTAGTCTGGCATTTCCTATCAGGGGTTCAAAGTTTGAAATTTTAAGATATTTTATTACTTCTCTACCATGTTTGATTTCATATTGTTACAAAAAAAAATTACTCAGAGGTAGTATTTTTTCCTCTATACCAGCTATGTGACAATTTAAAACCTGAATCATGAAATTGTAGCCCATACAATGTGATAAATAGAGATAGGGTAGAGCAGTGGAGAATGAGTTGCCCAGGCATCATGAAGATCTGGGTTCAAATCCTGCTCCAGCCACATCATATTTGTATTAACTCCGGGCAAGTCACTGCAACTCTCAGCACTCCAAAGCAAAAATCTGTAATGGAGTTTCAGAAGAAGTTTCTTAGTTTCCGCATTGGATATTCTCAACAGCAGTGAAATCATAGGTCCTTATCTGTTATGTACACCCATCAGCTACCCCCCCCCCACACACACACTTTGGTACTTTTGTTTACACAAATAACTAATTTTTGTTTGAATCCCACTTGAAAATATTATAAATGTACATTGCAGAAATCTTGAGACTATGACTATTTTCCTGTCATCTACTTCATTGTCAACTGGAGGGACTTAGCTATCAGACCATATTAAAACATTTTGTTAGCATGAAACAGGAAAGCAATGAGTAAGAAGTGACCCAGAGAGAGAATCAAAGGTGTTAATGGAAAAAGACAAAGTTTTGGTTGAAATGTGTAAAGAATTGAGTCATTTATTTGAAACAATTACAGAACTACAGAATGGCAGAGCTGGAGGGTAAAAATGTCCTCATTTTCTTTTTTTTTTTTTTTCCTTTTTGGAGGGGGGAGGGCAGGGCAATTGGGGTGAAGTGACTTGACCAAGGTCACACGGCTAGTAAGTGTTAAGTGTCTGAGGCTGGATTTGAACTCAGGTCCTCCTGACTCCAGGGCCAGTGCTCTATTCCCTGTGCCACCTAGACACCCCCTCATATTTCAAATGAGGAAACTGAGACCAGGAAGGTGAAGTGAGTTACCATCAGTCACACACTCAAGTCAGTTCAAGCACAAGGCATTTTTGCCATAACAATCAATACTCAAGAGCAAGAAATGTGGTTGGGTAGATTTATAATTCTCTGGATGATCACATTAGTTGTAAACATCACTGTGTGAGAGTTTCTCAGTTTTTAGAGGACCGATGACATTATGGGGTGGTATCTTGACTTGCATATAAATTGGATTTAAGTGAGGCAGAATTGCAGGAAGCCCTCAGCCTCACTCTCTCTTTCAGATTTATTGAAGTCCAGTAGCAAGACAAAAATCAGGATGACTGGTGATGGTGTGGGATACAGTCGATGACCTTGGCATCTTCAATGTCTCACCAAGCTCTAGCATGCCAGAGCACATTCCAATGGCATGAATTCTCATCTGCCCATTCCACTGGGGGAAGTCTTCACATGCTGTAGGTCAGCGGCTCTCAACTTGTGGGTTGCGACTCCTTTGGGAATCAAATGACCCTTTCACAGGGGTCACCTAAGACCGTTGGAAAACACGTATTTTCCCTGGTCTTAGGAACTGAGACACTGCTCCTCTATCTGTCTCCGGGCAGGTCCACCCACATGCAGATACACCCACATACGAGTATTAAAGGGTCAAGTGTGGCGGCATTAGGAAGGTTGAGAACCACTGCTTTAGGCAGACATTCCCCTAATTCACTGACCGGTTAGAGGCCTATCAGTTACCCTTAATTTGGTTTAGCCCTTCTGCCAACACAGTTTACTAGGGTGTGACCACTGTTCATGCCCCAGCTTTTTTGGAGCTGCAGGTTTGGTGAAGGTGGATGCCAAAGTTAATTACGAAGAACAAACCAAGTATATTTCTGAATCTTGTCTTTATCTCTTCAAGTTGGTTAGGTTCCATTTATTTTCATAAAACCTGAACCTGCATGCTACTAAAAGTCATACCCTTCAAAGAGAGGTAATATAAAGACTGACACAATGTAGGTTAAATTTGTACTGACTGCAGACTCTGAGTAAGTTCCATTGCCATGGCCATCTTAAGGCAGAGAAGATTAAATTGCTTTTATATTTATAAATTAACCAAAGAAAAAACACAGTTGATGTACTGTGGGGGGAAAACAAATCACTGAATTGATAACACTCCTTTTTATAAGCTTCTTGACATTATTAAATTCAAAGTGGAAAAGAAAACATTCCCTATTTATTAAATTGTCACGAACATATTATTTTGCGAGTACTTAGCAAACAACTCTTAAAACATGTCTGTACAAACCTCCGGTTCTTTAATTCTGAAGCTAAGGGGTCTCTTAGAGGTTGACTGCCATTCATACAAGAACAATGACTTATGATTTCTTTCGCAGCCCTCTTCTTGTATGTGTTGTTGTTGTTGCATAGACATTTTTTTCAATTGTGTCTGATTTTCTGTGACCCTATTTGAACTTTTCTTGGCAGAGGTGCTGGAGTGGTTTGCCATTTCCTTCTCCAGTTCATTTTACAGATGAGGTACTGAGGCAAACAGGGTTAAGTAACTTTCCCAGAGTACCATGGCTAGTAAGTGTCTGAGGCTGGATTTGTATTCATGAAGCTGAGTCTTCCTGCCTTCAGACTTGGCACTCTATCCACTGTGCCCCCTTGCTGCCATTCTTGTATTGTAAGGACCTTTTAAAAAATACATCAGTGTGCCTATAAATGGAGTTTTCCTTCCATGGGTTTAATTAAATTCAACCATTATATATCCAGTGTCCACTGAAAAAAGAAGAATGGCCTAGTAGTATGGAAAGTCTATTGCAAGTAGAGTTAGGAGAGATACTTTGAAATCCTGGTGGTTCTATCACTTACTAGCCTAGAGGCCAATGGCAAACCATTAAGCTCCCTGAAGCTCAATTTTTTTCATCTGTAAAATGGGATTAATGATATTTTCATGACCCACTGAAAGTGCTTTGATCTTTATGTATATGTATGAGAGAGAGAGAGAAAGAGAGAGAGAGATGGGTTATTTCCCTTGTACCTATTACTGGACTAGTCACTGTGAAGAAGATAGAAGAAATGGACACTTTGGAAATGTGAATTATTTCCTGTGTACTTAGCACTTAGGGATTTTGTAATTTTTAAATAACTATCCAAGACAGCACATGATTAAGGACCAAAATAAAGTTATTATAGACTAAAGGTGATATTTTGAAATACTTTTTAAAAAATACATTGGAACAGCATATGTTCTGTGATGCCCATGGTAAAGTCCTAGTTCAGGCCTGTACAACCTGCAGCCTGCTGGCTGCTTAACGGCTCCTGGGCAAACCAAAGGATTTTGGGTGGCCTGTGAAAAATGTGGAGGATGTTTTCCTCTATATTTTGGGGGGCTGCCCAAAATCCTTCAGAGTACTGCAAGCAGCCCACAGGCTTCAGGGTATACAGGCCTGCTCTAGTTCAATGAACAGGATTGTAAGCTAATAGCCAACTGCCAACTCAAAAAGGACAATGCAACTTATTAATCAAAGAAATATAATGTTGAAACTGCTGAATTCAGAAATCCTTATCCTTAGATCATGTGTTTTGTTTGTCTCTGTGGAATTGGTCTCTTATTCGGCATTGGGGCTTTGACCTAGCTTATGCATCCCCTCCAAAGGGAAGCCTTGTCTCACACTCTATCAGTAGTCCACTTCCCTCCCCAATCTCCTTTATGTATTGATTATATATACATTTATCTGCTTATACATTGTATAATCCAAGGAGGATGCAAGTATCTTGAAAATAGAGACTGGTTTTTGTTTGTTTCTGTTATTGTTTTGTGTTTATATTCCTGGTACAGTTTCTTAAAGGTTGGAGTTGCTTTAAAAATGCATATATTGAAGAAACAAACAAAAAAGAAACCAAAAAAATGCATGTTGAGTTGGGTTGAATTGGGTCTTTAATACTTCCCCTTTCCTCCACTGCTATGTGCAAACAATTATCAACTCTGGTTGATTTTGCCTTGCCAATACCTGTTACATCATTTCTCTCTGCTCCATTCACATTACATTATCCTAGTTCAGTACTGCTCATCCCTTGTATGGTTTGATAAAATAGTCTCGTAATTAGTCATTCTACTTCCAGTCTCTCTCCCTCTACAATTTATACTTCATGCAACTGCCAAAAGGATCTTCCTTAGATAAATGTCTGACCACCTGTAACGATACTAGGATTTGAAGATCTTCCACGCCCCTTGAGCTTGCTGATGTAGCAGGAAGGGGTGGAGCAAGGGAACGCCGGAGCCAAGCTAGTCTCTGTGCGGTGCGGACTGGAAGCGGCGTCAGAGGCAGTGGCTGCAGCTGCGAACTCCTTTTGCTTTGAGCGGGCCAGAACCTCTGCTAAGGACTCCTGCT
>CM053590.1:80034459-80077640 GCA_028646515.1 Pseudochirops corinnae | reverse complement strand
AAAAACCCTCTTGAGGTCCTCCAAGAATGCTTTTTGGGCTTGAGACCAATTCACATTTCCTTCTGTGGCCTCCAGTATGAGTATAGAGTCTGTGTTGTCCTCTGAATTCGGTGTGTTGTTGCTCACTATAAAAAAGATTTTATGATCCGATACTTTGTAGGTTCCTTCTTCCCTATTGTGATTGCTTATGTCCTGGATTTTTATAGTGGATATCTGCTTCTGGGGAGCAGAAGTGTTGAGCTTCTCAGGCTGGGAGCTGGGAGTTTGGTTGTTCACTTTGTGAGCTGTAGCCTCTGAGTGTCTAGACTGAGGCCAAGGCCAGGACTCTCAGTGTTTCCCCTGAGTTACCCTGAGGCTCACAGAGTAACCTATGGGGTAGGGGAGGTCTGGCTACTTCAGGTTTCCACCTCTGTGTCTCTGGACTACAGCTCATTAGCTGGAGGCCATTGGCAGGGCAGGGCTGCAGTCTGCTGATTCCCCAGGTGGTGCTAAGGCACACCTGGGCTTGTGTTGTTAGTGCTTGCTGGATCCACCCTCCTGGGCTTAGACTCCATACTGCCTCACTTGTCCCTTCCTCAGTGATTCCCAAGCCTGAGGCTGTTTCCACTAATTCAGGATTCTACTCTGGGTGGGGCATTTATCTCTGAGTTTTCTGGGTCAGGGCAGAGGGATCAGAGCAACCAGGTTTTATTCCTCTATCTTTACTTCTGGAAGTTCAGGCATGGTAGCCCTAGGAGAAGCTGCTTTCTCTGCTGCAGGCCCTGCATTTTCTCTTACCCAGCTCTGATGATCGATCCTCTGTCCTGTGGTGAGATGGCTGCAAATCACCTTTGAGGTGGGTGAGTCCACTGGCTGGCTGGGGCTCTTTCTCACTCAGCTGTAGTCTGCTCTCAGATCCACACTGGTGCAGCCCCTGTGTGCTCCACATTCCCCCTACCCAGACCTAGGTAGGCATTTTCCTGGGCTGGGAATCTGCCATGCTCTATCTCCCAATGGGTTCTGTCACTCTAAAATCCATTCCAATTTACTTTTTAGTGTTTAGAAAGGCAAACCATTCAAAGAAAATCAAGGTACAGTATTCACAGTGTTACAACATATCACTAAAATAGCCACATAGTTTTCACCAAAGTGATGACATAGTTTTAAACAAAGTACATTCATGTAGTCAATCACAAAGTCCTTAATTCAATCACAAAGCACAAAAGTCAAAGTTCTCCACTATGGGGTGCAATTAAGTTACAGTATCATCAGTCACTACTCAGTACCCTCCTAAAGGGTAGTGGAAAGTACAAAGGCCATCCACCCCTAGGTCACAAGTAAGTTACAATTTCATCAGTCAGTATTAAATACCCAAGGAGAGGTCTTTTCATCTTGACTCGAGGCAGGCTCTTAGCTTCCATGGTTCCTCTTCCATGGTCCCAGCTATTGCATGAATTTAACCAACTGCCATCTCAGTTCAAAGACAGATAGCTCCCAGTTCCTTATCCAGCTCTCCATGCTGTTCCTGTACCATATTGAAGCTCACATTGTCTATGCCACCTCAAGTCCTTATTCAAATCCAGGAAACCTAGTCCCAGAACCAAAGTCATTACAGTACCCATGAAGTTGGTACACATGGTTAATGCAATGAACACCCATATTCCCAAGACTTCACAACAGAATAGGTTCCCTCAAGCACGGATCCTCCTCTCTCACTCATGGTAGCCCCTCAGCAGAAGTTCTGGCTGGTTCTTGGAAGAAGCTCTGCCACCACAAGTTCTGTTCTCAAAATCAAAATCACTTTCTCTAGGCTGGGCCTCTCCTCATCAGCCTCCATGTGGTTTACTCCAAGATGTTCTGTCTCAGTTCTCAGTTCTCATTTCTCTTCTCAGTTTTTCTCAATTCTCAGTTCAGTCCTCAGTCCATCAGTAGCAGCCCAGCCTGCAGATGCTTGCTGAGAGAAACTCTGGAGTCTCTCAACTTGGGCTTTTCCTTATATAAGGTATTAGCTCCTCTCTGTTTCACTTCTTCCTATTATAACAGGAAGTTGATCCCACTGTGGGATTCACAAGTTCTGGATCATAATACTTCATACAATCACACTTGAAGTAAGGTGCTATGTGCTTGCCAATATAAGGGGATCTTCAAATTACATTACTATTACAGAACCCTACGAAGTACAGTGATTGCTATAGTTATTTTTATCTTCATATTACAGATGAGGAGACTGAGTCTGAGAAAAGTTAGGTGACTTGCCTATGGTCAAATGACTAATAAATGTGTAAGACTGTATTCAAACTAGGTTTACATAGCTTTTCAGTTCAACATTCTTTCGTTGTAACACATCTCTTTAAGATCATGTAGACCAACTCCTTCATTAATTTTACAGACAAAGAAACTTGGGACCAGAAATGTTAAATCATTTACACAATGTAAGGGTGGTGATCAATTGAGCCAAGTAATTATCTGCTGGAGTCCACTCAGGTGCCATGCTCTGATACTTTAACCTGCTGAAATCACTTTTCTAGTGAATCAGTCAGTCATAGGATTTAGACTAAGAAGAAAAAGTCCTTGATCAATTGACATGTTTTTAAAAGTCATTTCAAAGAGGAACTGAAGCATTGTAATACAGGAAGTGTTTTCAGATTAGCTGAGAAAACTTGGTCATGCCCTAGGGTCAACTATAAAATAGCAAACCAGTTCAGAACTTAGAGATTTGAGTGTCTGGTAGCTAGAGTAGAAATCTTCTGGCCAACTCCAGAGAAATAATTGCTTGGGGAAAAAAGGAGAAAGGGGGAGGAAATCTTAATCTCCCATCTGTACCTTGCCCATGGGAAGACTTCATGAGTTTCAAAGTTCTGGAGGATGTGGACTTTTTCATCAGTTTTACCAGTGTTCCTGGGACAGCAATGGTTCATAACAATGTCTGCATTGGGAGCCAATAATATATTAAAAGTGACAGCAAAGGCAGATTCAAGACTTTATAAAGTGCTTGGAAGAAATGCTATACCACACCTAAGGGGAATATGTTGAGAAAATTGTAGCAAAAGGACTTACTTCTAGGAGCTAATTTATCATTTTGCCATATGTGTTTTCTAACCTTGAGTCTTTTACCCAGGCTCTTTATATACTTGTGGGAGAGTATGCCACAGTCTTTAGAGGGAGAAGAGGTTTTTCTTGTATCAACTATACTACTATAGTAAATACTCATTTTTAAAACTTAATATATCTCATGAGAAAATGCAAAATGGTAGGGGAAAAGGTCTAATGGTCTGTTACAATATAAAACTAACACCAAATTTTCAAGGCTACCCATAGAGTCCTGAGGGGGACATAAAGCAACCATCCTCTGGAGTCTCAGCCTGTAAATGTGAGTAGAATTGGGAGATTAGTTACAGAGCATGAATTTCACTAACATTACACAGATAGCAAGTAGACAGATTCTCTGACTTTATGGGGATAGTACCATATTTCCTTACGCACTTGTGGTTTAGAGAATTAAAAATGAATCCCATCTTAGACACAAGGTCTCCAGGCAACTCTACATGACAATTTAATTTTTTGACCTGATAATTCTGGAATTTGCTATGGTATTCTTTGGCATTTTCAATTTGGCATCTCTTCCAGGAGTTGATGGTGAAGTCTTTTAAAGACTATTTTACCTTCTGGTTCTAGGACTTTGGGGCAGTTTTCCTTGATGATTTCTTGGAGGATATTGTCCAGATTCTTTTTTTCATCATGACTTTCCAGTAAACCAATAATTCTTAGATTAACTCTCCTGGATCTATTTTCCAGGTCAGTTGTTTTTCCAATGAGACATTTTACATTTTCTTCTATTGTTTTTGTTCTTTAGATTTTGTTTGACTGGTTCTTGATGTTTCATAGAGTCATTAACTTCTACTTGCCCAATTCTACTTTCTAACAAATTGTTTTCTTTAGTTTGCTTTTGTACTTCCTTTTCCATTTTGCCAATTTTACTTTTTAAGGAGTTATTTTCTTCAGTTAGGTTTTGTACCCTTAAACCATTTGGCCAGCAAGAAGTTATTCCCCCAAGCCTCCTAAGTTCCAAGACTATGACACCCTTATGACTGGCTCCTTGATTCCCAATTTTTTCCTGGGGCAAGTTTCTCTGGGATTTTCAAGGTCAACAAGAGGGCATGGGGTGAGAGCAGTTATAGTTTACTCTGCCATCTTGGCTCCCAGAAGTTTAAATAGGTGACTTCCAAACATTTAGTGTGTGGGCCACTAGCCCCACGGGGAGCTGTTGAAGCTGCCACAGGCTACACACAGGACTGTGCCTCCCTCTTACTCAGTTCCGACAGACCCCTGTCCTGTGCTGTGAGGTCTAGGAATTGCCACTGCTGCTGCTCTTTCAGTCTGCTGGGATCTGCTTCTGATGTGCTGTGGCTGAGTCTGTTCAGGTACAACCCATGCACTCTGTGATCCTCTCCCAGCCCAGGGCAACAGACCCTTCCTGCCAACCCACCCACTCAGATTGTCTTGGGCTGGAAACCTGCCACTCTCTGTCTTTGTGGATCCTACCACTCCAAAATCTTCTCAGATTCACCCCTTAGAGGTATCTGAAGGATTTTGTGGGAGAGCTCATGTAAGTCCCTGCTTTCACTCTGCTGTCTTGGCTCCACCCCAATTTCATTTTTTAATGATGAAAATAAATATGTTCCTTTTGCAGGAATCATTCAACAATTTGTTGGAGTGAATGAGATTACCTTATTTTCAGTAAATAAGTTATCTGAAAGTAGCACATATAGTTTCTGGACAGGACAGGTGTGCAAATTGAAGAGAGAATCAGCAGCTATAGGCATCTCCTTAGAAAAGCCTAAATTGTTTGCTGGAACATATGAATCTATTAGGAGATTGTGTAGAAAAGTCAAGAGAAGTTATTTAATTGCCTTAAACCAATAAAATCAGTTTGCCTAAAAATTCCCTTGGGTTAATAACAAAATGTGTGTGCTTTCCATGGTGACAGTGGAATAAAATGGCCCAACAGATTTCTGAGTAGCAAAAATTAAAACCCCTGAGTGACATTAAAAGTTTGTCTTGGCTAAGCCAGCAGGGGATAATCTCAAAACATATAGTTGAGAGTTGATTGTAAATCCCTGAACCTACCTATTTTCCTAACTGGATATTATTAAAATTTCACCACTTGATGTCACTCTAACATTTGTTATTTTTTTGTTGTTTCTTCAGCAGGCCTTGGGAGGATTATGCTTATCCTTATTGGAAATGTGATAGATGTTTATTTTCTTTATGAGAGTAGAAGGAAAGAATTTAAACCTGAGGGTGTTTGTCCTAATGTTAAACTATGTTTTGTTCAATTAAAATGAAAGTCAATGTATTAAATAAAAGAAGAAAAGTAATAAGAAATAAATTAATTGGTAATTTGTGACTACTTTAAAGTTGAATAAAGGAAGCCAGACAAAGACCAAAGATGCACAGATGGAAATAAAACAATCCCCAGACTTGTAGTAGGGAATATATGTAAAATTAAATAATGTCTCTAAAGACACATTCCAAATCTTGAAGTAATATATGAAAATATTAATAATGACAATCTTAGTTTTTTCACCTTTTTACTGAGTCCAGATAGAAATAGTCTAGGATCCAGTTGCTACTTTATTATTCACTTACACTTTATATACTTTGGATTATTATACAAGTAGGTAAAATAACTGTTTTTCAAAGTCAAATAAAAATAAAGGGATGTAAGTACATCTTGTGGCATCACTGAAAGCATCTTTAGAACTACTGTGATAGACAGGCTTTAGGTAGGCAATATCCTCAGTAACTACTCAGGTTCCATGCGCATTCTGGTGTAAATTCACTCTTCAAGTTGCTTTATTTCTTAGGTTTTATTATTGGAGCTTGAGGAGAAGTGGATAGAGTGATGGACTTGGAGTCAAGAAGACCTGGGACATTTCCTAGCCCTGTGAACTGTGCAAGTCACTTCATTTCTCATAACCTTCCATCAGTTCTGGAAGTATTGTCCAAAAAATAACAGAATGCCTGTAAACTTGGCATATCTACTCTTGTCTACAAGCAGTTATACAAAGAATTATGGTCCTTAAAAAATTCAGCTCCTTTTTCTTTTCCCATTAGATGGTTATTCCAATAAATCAGCATTTTTTTAAGGCCATACCATGTACAGAACACTAAGTGAGGACTACAATAAAGGGGTTTTTTAAACATAAAATTGGTGAAATTTTAAAATAGATATTTTAATAACAATATTTTAATATGATTTGTTTTTTTTATGTTTCATTTTATACATTTCTGAGAAGGAATTTGTAAGCTTTACCAAATTGTCAAAGGTATCCATGACAGGGAAAAGAAAGGAAAAAAAAATAGGATTGAGAAACAAGAGTCTAGAGGGAGAAGCAAATGAGAATAAAAATTAAGCTGTATCTTCTTGGAGTTTATACTCTGATAAGCTTAAATCAATAAATAACATTATTATAAAGGTTACAAGTTTTGGTGATGGTGCTTTAGAAATGTTGAGTTGCATGTAATAGAGGAAAACCACTGGAAACAGGAAGACTGAAATTGAACATGACATATGTGTGTACTGGGGCAGATAATGGCAGTGAAAGCAAAAGAAAGTCAGATCTGGCTCCCTATGTTCATGGTACACCTGTCAGCCCACATAACCTTTTACCATCTCATATATTTTTTCTCCCAAGCTTTCACCTGTGATGAAGGGAACATGTTGAGTACCAACAAGAAGGCTGTGATCACCAATGATACACTTTCTTCCATCAAAATGAAAACATCTGTTCTTGGTTTTTTTTTTTTTCCTAGTTGACTAAAACACTGAGCTTATGCTAATGATAAAGTTACTTTACGGTAAGAAAGCCTGAAGCACTGCTTTCTTAGGTACTGGGATATTGAACCAAAGCAACAGAGCGAAGCCCCCAGACAAATTGAGCACTTTACACAAAAGGAATCTGTTAACTGGAGTCTAAATAACTCAAGCTCATCAACCATGAAAATCAAGGGCACAAAGTGAATAAGGTAAAGTGTCAATAAGCAAGTTGTCTGGATTTCTATTAGAGCTGTAGGTGTACATGACGGATGATGCAAGTGATTTACCAATAACTTGCAGAAAGAAATAATAATAGATCCCAGGTTCACCTCAATACCATAATGAGGCATTGGAATACTGGAGAAATGGTAGTTATAATATTCATGTTTGTGCCTTTTTTTCTTCCTCCACAACTACTAATCTATACTAGTAACAAAGTAGTGTAGAGATTCCAGTTCTCTGTAATTTATGGTCCCATGACCTCCATGATCTCAAGCTATGAAAAGTCCTTTTTCCAGTCATAATCTCCGCTCCTATCTTTCCCTCTGCTTCTGTCTTTCTAAATGTCTTTCTTGTCCTATTCGTGACCTCGAGTCCTTTAATCTTTTTCTATTCTCCCAGTCTATGCTTTAGTCTATATTTCCTCCCTTAACAGTCTTGACTCTATAGTAAACTAGTTCAACTGTACATTATTCACAACCTTTATATCCTTTGTCTATTTTTCTTATCTCTGGTCACAACTTGCTAATCCTCAACACGACCATATGTTGTCATGATTACCATTTTTGTGCTACTGAACACGACTGGATGAAATTACATACAATTCATGTGATCTAATCTCAACTGGACCCTTGCTATTACATGAAAATTTTAAAATTCTTTTTTGATTGACTTTTTATCACGCTTTTCATTGCTCCAAACTTCATCTCATCATTCAAGAGAAAATATTATTTTCTACTTTACTGATTAAATTGGTGACATCCATCACGTGTTCCCTCATCAAAAGCCCTCTATAGACCATTTCATTGTTCTCTCTTCTTTTGTTCCAATTTCTGAGGAAAGGATACCACTTTTCCTTGTCAAGGCCAAGCTCTTTACTTGTACCCTGGATCTCAATCCTCATATCTCTTCTAGGAGCTTAGCTTATCAGCTACCCTCTCTATCTCTCATATTTATCATGTTTCTTTCCCTTATTCCTTTCTAAGACTATGCTCAAGTTACTTATTAAAAACAAAACAAAAAACAAAGTAACAAACAAACAAAAAACCCTTTATTCTATATCTATCTTTGATTTCACTGTTGTTTCAGAAAAAAATTGCCTACTTTCACTGAAAGTTTCCACTTACTGCCCTGTTACTTTTCAGTCCCCTTGTTGAAAAATATCTCAAACTTAATGGCTTCTGGTCCCCATCATTCAAATTCGACTGCTGTCTATAAGCTTACCAATGATCTCTTAGTTGTTAAATCAAATGACTTTTTCCCAGTTTATTCTCCTTTACTATCTTGACATTGTTGACCAGTTCTACCTCCTGGATACTCTCCTCTAAGGTTCTATTTTATAATATTTTATTTTTATTTCTTTTTACCTTTTTGGTCATTTCCTAATTTCTAAGCTGGTACATCATTTATGTATCAAACATGGATATATCCCAAGGCTATGTTTGACACCATATTCACAATACTTTCTATATTGTATTTTCTGGTGATAGTAGTTCCTATGCTTTCAAGTATCATTTCTGTGTAGCTGACTTCTAGATCCTATATATCTAGTGTTAATATGTATGTATTTCCAATTGCCTGTTAGACTTGTCAACCCGAATATCACATTCATTTCTTGAATTTAGTATATACAAAAAAGTCATAATTTTCTCTTTAAACCTATCCTTCTTTCTAGTTTCTCTCTTTCTGTTTAGAGTACTATCATTCTCCCAGGAACTGATGTTGGCAAACTGAGTTACCCTTGATTTTCTTCCATCTTGTTTCCCATAACCAAGTCATTTCCATTTCAAGTAAATTTTACCACAATAATATTTCATGTAGATTTCCCCTCCTCACAAATTATACAACTGTACAGTAATTTAGAACTTTTTTGTAAATGGTAGGTTCCCGCTGAATTGAATTAAATCTATATATTTATTTTTGTTGAAGAAAACTGATGCTTCGTAAGCTTGTTTTAATCAAAATGATCTGGAAATCTTATTTTGAATCATAGCATTTGTCCTCTTTTAATGCAGATGGCAAGTACAATAAATATTCCTTAAACAGACTCAATTAATAACAGTTCATCTCCAATGTACTTCATAAGAATTTACTTGTGAAAAATAATCAAATGATCATTTGATTTTTTGCTTTAACTGGAAATTCAATCTGAAAAATATAAAAACTAATTACTTACAAAACATTTAGCATGTGCTTTCTAACAATCTGAGCCATATCAGTTGTTGAGGTGGCAAAATAGACATTGTTTTTATTAAACAATATGGCATTTTGGGTGTAGAAAATATTGATTTAACTTCATCTTCTTGCCAGTGATGTGGATGCAGATCTAAATAAAAATCTCCACTGTTTCTGAAGATTTTTTTTTCCATTGATGAGTGCATACAAATTTGTTTCTTTATAGGACTCCCTTTTGATAATCTGAGAAAGGGAAAACTTTTTTGTGTATAAAAGAGACCCATCTAGACCAGGATTTCAATTCGAAAGACTCAGGGTGGAAGATTACTGGCATTATGTTGCTTCATTCATTAAGTCATTCTTATAGAAAAAATCATTGCTTATTTTTATGAAATGTGATTTTTTTGAAAAGAAATTACAATGCATTTAAATATCTGCATTTGAATTACATTTGAATATCTACTTTAATCATAACATAACTTGATCTTATGAAACTCCAGCCAATAATGGGAGAAGCTTATTAAATGTTTGGGAAAACCAGTATAGGATTAACATTTTACTTATCACAAAATAGAAAAATCTTAAAGCAGATAATTGAGAATTGATGGTCAAACAAAGCGAAATAAGCCTGTTTTCTTATCTTCTGCTTTTACCAGTTTTTCACCACTTGGTGTCACTCTGATGCCTTTTCCTTATCTTTTGTATCTTAAGCACCAGTGCAATTCTTTTCATATATTTTAGAATTTCTCCCATAAGTACTTAATTGTATTATAATATATGTATATATATACACATACATGCATGCATACATACATGTGGGTGTTTACAAATACACATGTGCATACATGTAGACATACAAATTTTTGTATGTACATAGACATGTGTGTGGATTATATGTATATTTGAAACAAAGCATGCCTTTAGTAAGATTTCACCACTATTTCTCAATTTAAATATTAGTAGGAAACAAATGATATTGACCAAAACTTATAGGCTTAAAGTGAAGAACGTTACAGATCCTTCAAGAAATGTTGCATAAATAATTCAGGTCCCAGTTTTCCATAATCAGCAAGGATCCCAGAGAATAAACCTTTGCACAATCAAGTATTCTTGCTCTTCTAGGAATAGAAATCCTCCTCCATTCAAGGAGAGAATATAAAGTCTATATTTTAGCTTGAGCTTGTGGATTGAGTGGCATTGCTTACTGGAAATATATAATTATCTGTTCTTCTCTGGATAGCAAATTCTTGCCTGCTTCAAATTCCCGTTATAGTTAAAGGTAGATAGCCTATGGGAAACCTCCCTTCCCCTAAACTTTCATCCCAATCCATCTTAGTCCTTCCCTTCCAAGGTCCCTTCCTACTTTCTCCTCTTAGTCCATTGTATACTCTGGTACTCTCTTGTTAGCAACCTGACTTTCCCTTCCAGTTACAACTCTTCTTAATCTCTCTGCATCTTCTTTCAGAAACTTGTCTCTTCTCAGAAGACACTTTATCTGGGACCACCTTCTCCAGTACATAAGTTCTCTTATTCACTCTTACACCTACAAATGTGCTACTCCTTGTTACTTATTGAGGTTTTCCTTACTGTCATCACTCAATAACCTTTCCTTCTCTAACTAATCCCTTCAGTCATCTACCATGCCTCTCTCTCTAATCTTCAATCCATTTTTTGTGAACTGGAGACTTTCCTCTGGCTTACAAGCTTCTCCATTCTTGAAAAGAAAATGCAAAAGCAAAACCAAGAACCACCAAAACCCAACCTTCTCTTGATTACTCTCTTTCCTTTCAAGGGAAGATTCCTTAAAAATACTATCCATACTTTCTACTTCCACTTCCTTACATCCCATTCACTTTATAACTCTTTGCAGTTTGTCTTCTGATTTCATCATTTGTCTGAATCCAGAGGCTTTTTCTTAGCTCTGTTTACTTTCCTATAAGATTTGACAGTATGGGCCATTTCCTCTTCTTGTATATGTTCATGTCACATGTTTTTGATGATGATATTGATCATGGAAATATTGGTAGCAATATTCCTCCTGAATCCAAAATGCTGAAGCATATGATAAGAAGATAATAAAAATATACTCAGTATCAAAGATTTTGAAAAGCTTATAAAACAGAATTGAGAGAGCAAGGTGTAATGGAGGGGAGTTAAAAAACATCTTCCACATCAATTAATTTTTTTTTTCTCGGCTAACCTTGGCCTTCATAGCTTTTTCTAAATTGTAAATATTTGCTTTCCTTATGAATGCAGAAGGATTTGATTACTTCTATCCCCAAACACTCCCATGTCATTTGGGTTTTGCCAGACAGAGTCTCCTGGGTAAATTTCATTGCTCCATATTATAATTCTAATTTAACCATCAACCAATAAAAGGTCAAAAGAGGTGGGTTTATTTCATAATAAATGGGTTTATTTTTTTGGTTGTTTTTGTTGTTGTTCTGCCAATATTCCTGGTTTATTCTTATATTTGGAAAGTTTTATATATTGGGTAGAGAACTGATCTTGAAGCCAGTAAGACCTGGGTTCAATTCCAGGGTCTGACACATGTGACTTTATGATGCTAGACAATTCATTTTAACTTTCAGCGCTCTAGCCAACTGTTTCCACTATAAGTTACAGTGAAGGTATTGCCCTGTATTGGTTGAGGGAGTTTCCTATCATGGTAGTTCCTGGTATCAATAAAATCACAGGTTCAGTCTCTATCCCCGTCCTCTATCCCTTCCCTCATCCCCTCTCTGTCTTTTGGGAAGGATGGAAAAACAGAAAGAATTACTATCAGCTCAAGAACAGGATTCAGCATGATTTCAGTGGAAATCTAACAATGCTTAGCATGTAAAAGTTGAGTGAAGTCTTAAAAAAATCAAAATTAGAGTATAAGGTATTGCTCAAACAGCATATCTTATTCTTCTCCTACTGCAAATAATTGTCTCTCCCAGTCTTTACCATACATTGGAGAAGGAAAAAGACAATTTGCCAGTCTCCAGGGCAATAACCAATATGTGACCTGAGTGTGATATAGGCCAGCCATTCATATGTGAAGCATCTGCACAGTACCTTTAACTTACAATTAAAACACTAAATCTCACTCTGGATCATTTCATACACGAATCTTCTGTTCAGTTCTTCCCAATGGAAAAGTAAGACATCATAAGGCCTATTACAAATTATCTGTAAAGAAGTACATCAGTGATGTAGGATGACAAGGGAAGACTAATTGGTTACAGTGATTCCTCATAGGGCACATTTTTTCCCCTTCTTTTCTAGGTCACTAGTTCAATGTTAAAAAGAGTTTTTTATGGCTGTTGGTAAGAAACTGGGACAATGAGTTAAATATCCATGCTGTGTCCATGTGGAACTGTGAAATATTTATGAAGCAACTTTATAATGCTTAGTACTATGTCAGGTAGTGGTATTAAAATGGAGGAAGAAAAAAATCATATGCCATAGTTCTTGCACTCAAGAAGTAACTAAGTATAGAGAATGCATATAATTTAATCTGAAATATGCACTTGGGGCTATTTTATAAAAGTAATTAGACTATGTAGGAACTGCTTGTTATTTCCCCCATATACCTACATACATACATGCATGCATATACATATGTGTGTTTATGTGTTTACATATACATATATGTGTATATCTATATATCTCTTATTTTCTCTATATATTTATCTGTTAAAAACTTCATAAGGTTATTTCTCCTATTTTTACTTTGTATGGAGCCATTTGTCAAATTGGATTGCTAAAATTAAAAGTAAAGGAAAATTAAGACTATTCAACCACAGAATGTCTAATTAAATAATTGTATCTTTCAATACAACCACAATCTACTTCATGTGATGCGTTCACCCATATTTAATCCAAAGGGCTGAAAATGTGCTTTGTGAGTAACTTGGCATAGAGTTGAAAGGAGGTTCTAACCCCAGAGATCTTATTAAGGAGCAGTGATGTAGTATCTTGTCCTTCACTAGTAAATGTCTTAGAATTAGAAACTCTAGAGTTACAGATGAATAAGCTTTGTTTGTGGTAGAGAACAATATTGGTAAAGCAGCAGACCTAGCCCTTCTGTTTATGATAAATACATCTACAAAATATCTTAAACCACAAGGGCATGGGTAGTAATCATCTTTGAAGTCTTCAAACAATTTGACAAGACCATATTCACTGCCAATTTGTGACTAGTTCTGTGCCAGGCTTTCCTTGAAGCATCCTTCCTCTTCACAATTTGCAATTCTTTGTCAGAAAATATACTTTTTTTGGTGGAAAATCAAAGATCCTTTCCACAACATTTTACTATTATCTGTCCTTTTTAATAGTAAGCATTCCCTTTCTGAAGCACTTAGAACCAATTCATTCCCCTTGCAGTTTGGTGGTCTATCAAATAATTTCTAGCTTTAAACACTCTTTAATTCTATAAAAGACATTAAGATCAAAACTCATATCATGAATATTTCAATTAGCAAATATGTGCTGTAGTTCTGCATTAAGTACTTTATGAAAAGTCATTTCAAAGGAGATTTAATTCAGGGAAGAGAGTAATGAAAAAAACTAGGTCTTAAGATATTGACATTATGCCATTAGAAGGATGAGCAACCTAATGTGGTTGCTGTGACTTGTGCTTTCAACTTTGGTATAATGTAGTTCTTTATAACCTGGTCCCTTTCTTACCTTGCTAATCTTTTTTCACTTTTTTCCCTTTTCCTTTTTATATTTTATATGTCCTCCCTGATCCAGTCACATTGACTTAGTGACTTTTCCTTCTCTTGAGACATTCTATCCCCGCTCTCCATTCCTTTACACTAGCTGTCTTCCATAATCCAGTAAAGGTGGGTATTTAAATTATACAAACCCACCCCTACTTAAAATAAATAAAAGGGCCAAGTATTCAGTCTCACTCATAGGCATTAGATTGTATAGAAAAAATCTCTGAACTATGGTTCACTTCCTTCCATAATGAGACTTTTTTGATTGGGTTTAGGACATTTGACCATCCCGCAAGGTTGTCCAAGAATAACCAAGACAGTTATGCACTCATTCAAGACAAGCATAGCATTCTAACACACACCCTTAAGGAGCTAAGGTAGGAATGATTTGTGCACAGAAAGATGAGATCACTAATTTTACAGGTATCTTAGAGAAGAAGGCTCAGGCTGAGGAGTCCCAAGAAAAGCTCTGGTATTTCCCCAACTTCACTTTCAGATCATTGTCCATCCAGAGACACTAAAATATAATTTGATGTATAAATACAAATTTAATTAGAGCGCTCACCCTCTACTTTAACGGTAAGGATTTTCCTAACTGAATGACTGAACTTATAACTTTGTGTAAAATAAATTCCCTAAAGTGAAGAGGAGGGAACCATGTGAAACTTCAAGGCTATTATATTTCAATACTTACCCAGGCCCTGTAGCTATTGGGGTCTTCCTTCTGAGATTAATTGTTACCTACCCTGGAGATACTGTACATACCTAGTTATTTTCAGGTTTGTCTCACCTCTTTATAATGTGAGTTCCTTGATGACAGGGATTGTTTTTTGTTTTTCTTTAAATCCGCAAAACTTGGCATAGTTCCTTGCCAATTGCAAGGACTTAGTAAATTACATGTCTACTTATAATCTCTGGGTTGCCAAATCCAATGACCTTTTCTCAGCCCTCATTCCCCTTGACCTCTCTGTAGCATTTGACACTGTTGATCATTCTCTCCTTGATATTCTTCTCTCTTAAGATTTCAGAATACCACAACAAAGGTTTTCCTTCTGTTTAACTGCCTGTTCCTTCTCTTTCTCCTTTGCTGATCCTCCTCCATATCACCCCATGTAACCACAGGTATCCCTCGGAATTCTTTCCTGGACCCTATTCTCTTATCCCTCAATAATACTTGGTGATCTCAGGTACCATGGACTTAACTATCATCTTCGCACTGATTCTTAAATCTACCTTGACTTCCAGTCATTTATCTCCAACTCCCTTTGAGACATCTAGAACTAAATGTCCACTAGACATCTTAAACTCATTATTTCCAAAACAGAACTTATTATCTTTCCCCATAAACCCTCCCCACTTCTCTGTTCTTTGTTACTGTAGAGGGCAATACCACCCTCCCAGATCCTTAGGCTCACAAAATAAGAGTTATCCTGGATTCCTCATTGTCTTTCACCCTACCCCCAATACTAAAGCTGTTGCCAAGTCCTGTCCTTGCAAAATCCCTGGAACATGTTCTCTTCTCTCCTCTGATACTACCACCACTCTAGTACAGGACCTCATCATCTCATACTTTGATTATTGCAATGGCCTGTTGTTAGGTTTGTCTGCCTCTCTTCATTTTAGTCCCTACTCCATTCTGCCACTAGAGTGATTCTCCTAAAATGCAGGTCTGATCATGTCACTCCCTACTCAGTAAATTTCAGAAGCTTCCTCTTAGCTCCAGGATCAAATACAAAATGCTCTGACATTCAAAACCCTTAATAACCTAGTTCCTTTCTATCTTTCTATTCTTCTTACAACTTACTCCCTAACATATAATCTTAGATACAGTGACATTGTCTTCCTGGCTGTTCCACAAACAAGATACACCTTCTCTTAGCTCTAGGCATTGTCTCTGGCTATGCCCTACATGCAAAATGCTCTCCTCTGTTTGGACTGTTGACCACCCTGGCTTCCTTTAAGTCCCAACTAAGATCCCACCTTTTTGCACGGCACTTTCCCCAACCTTTTCGTAATACCACTACTTCCTCTCTTTAATTATTTCCTAATTATCTTGCATGTAGCTTGTTTTGCATACATGTATGTGTATGTTATCTCTACCATTAGATTGTGAACTCCTTGAGGGCAGGGACTGTCTTTTGCATGTTTTTTTCTCCACAGTATTTAGTACAGAGCATGGCACATAGTGGACTCCAAATAATAAATGTTCATTGATTGATTGCTTAATATTTCACACCCAGCAAAGGAGATTTAACAAATTTTCCACAGCATAATATAGATTGTTGAATATTTTTGCAATACAATTTATTTTACTATAATTCCATTCATTTCATTATTTCCCAATTATGTGAAAAAAAATATATTTTTTAAAATTTTTAGTTCTGAATTCTCTCCCTCTCTACCACAACCTCCCCCTCTTTGAGAAGGCAAGCAATTTTTATATGGATTATACCTGTGCAGTCATAAAAACACATTTTCATATCAGCTGTGCTGCAAAAAAAAAAAATGGACACATAAAAATTCCAAGAAAAATAAAGAATATGCTTCAATCTGCATTCCAAGTACATTCAGAGAACCATCTCTGGAGATGGATAGCATTTTCCACCATGGATTCTTTGGAATTTACTTGGACCATTGTCTTGATCAGAGTAGGCGAGTCTTTAACAGTTGATCATCCTTATATTATTGCTGTTACTATGTACAATGTTCTCTTGTTTCTGCTCACTTCACTTTGTATGAATTCATATAAATATTTCCATGCTTTTCTGAAGTCATCCTACTTGTTATTTCTTATAGCACAATAGTATTTAATCATAATCATGTACTACAACTTGTTCAGTTTTTCCTCAATTGATGGGCAATCCCCTTAATTTCCAATTCTTCACGACTACAAAAAGAGTCGCTATAAATATATATATATATATATATATATATATATATATATATATATATATATATATATTTTTTTTTTTTTTTTTTTTGTAAAATAGGTCCTTTTACTTTTTCTTTGATCTCTTTCAGATACAGACCTAGTCGTGGCTGCAATATAACTTAGGCATGAGAAAATCTTCCATAAAGAGAACATGATGACTTGCTTTGTAGTTAAAAGCCACTCGTAAAGTAGGGGAAAATTCTGAGTCTAATGAAAAGATCAATAAGCATAGGTGTAATAATGGTTGTGATTCCTCCATTGATTAGTATTAGATGTTGAGTGTCTTGATTAGAGATGGATGAGGCTTTAGACACCCTGTGGTCCAATTTTCTCAGTTTAGAGGTGAGGGAATGGGTGACCAGAGAGGCAAAGTGAAAGGCTAAGTGACTTTTATAATGTCACCTAGCTAAAAATGATGGCTATGGGACTGATATTGAGCTTTCCTATATCCTAATCCAATGTACCTTTCCCTATTCTACACTGACTTGGTGATTTAGTTTTTCCAGTTACAAAGTAGAAATACTAATTCCTGCAACTAGAGGGAAGTTAGGAGACTAAATGAGGTAAAGACCCAGATTCTCCTAGTCTGTGAGACACTGCCTGGTATTATCTGACATTGGGGATGCACTGAAGCACCATTTGGAGCACTGAAGTAGTCATTTTTGCCTAATGACCTGTGTGAATCACAAATGTTACACTGTTCCTGTGTCTTCCTCAGCCCCCAGCTTTTCTAGGAACTAAGAAGACAATTTGTTTCAAGATAGCATTTGTAAAGTATATTGGTAACTTTGGTAGAAAAATCACTGATTTATTAAATGAGAATTTTTTGTATTACCTTTAGCCAATGGTTCTTAGCCTGGGGTGATTGTCTTTCTTCCTTCTTTCCTTCCTTCCTTCCTTCCTTCCTTCCTTCCTTCCTTCCTTCCTTCTTTTCTATCATTTATTTATCTATTTTAGTATACTGAATTCAATTTCAACAATATAAATGCAGTTGTAGGTTTTTCTGACTTTTATGAAGTTTCTTATGCAAATAGATGGAATTAACATTCTGGTAGGATTTTTAAATATTAATTAGTAAACCAGCAAAATATATGTTTATATATGGTATATTACATATATATGAATTTTATTAACTATTTCAATATAATTGACTTCATTTGTAATCTTACATATTTTATTTTATGCATTTTAAAACATTATTCTAAAAAGGGGTGTTTGGGCATTACCAGACCACTAAAGGGACCCATGACACCAGAAAAGTTAAGGAACTCTTATCTTAAACTGTTTTAAGTCTATGAAACAAAGGTGTATGCTCCCTAATGCCATCAATTGCTCCTATAAAACACAAGACTTTAGGTGTAATAATATTACTAGAACAGCTTGTTCCATAGTAATGGTGTTATAAACAGAATGTAAATCCCTAAAGAGCTAAAATATGGACTATAAATGTTTAAAATTAATCTTCACAAAGATTTTAAACTAAAACGGGGCTGCACTAGTTGCTTTGTTAACTAATAGACCTAAGTTGAATCAGGTTTGGGGACCTGAGGTTTTAAGTCATGAAAAGGAGCCATAAGGTTTAGAGTTGAAAGCTAATGGAATGAGTGGGTGGGAAAAGGAAAGTCATCTAACTGAAAGGCAGAAAACAAAACCAGAAAGAAAAAGAGAAAGTAAGGGAGGGAGAGAGGACAGGAGAGAAGAGGAGAGAGGAAAAGAGGATAGGACAGGAGAGGAGATGAGAGGAGAGGAGAGAAGAGGAGAGGAGGGGGAAGGGGAGGGGAGGAAAGGAGGGGGGAGGGGAGGGGAGGGGAGGGGAGAGAGAGAGAGAAAGAGAGAGAGAGAGAGAGAGAGAGAGAGAGAGAGAGAGAGAGAGAGAGAGAATTAGTTGGTGGGGTTAAGAAGGGAGAAGAGGTGTGTCTCAATGTTGCTTCTTTACCCATTCAGAAAGTCGGAGGTCACTGAGCTTACTGGACTAATTATATAAACACAAGGGGCATCCTATGAAAGTCTGTTTCTTGGTTGAAGAGTGTAACAATGAAAATATAAGGAAGAAATTTTGAGTAATATGTGAATCATTATTTTAGAACTCATGGAGTAACTTCTGAGTGAATGAGGGAAAAAAAAAAAACTTAAAAAATGCTTTAAACATTAAACTTTTTAAAATGCTTTAACTTTAAATTAAAGCTGAAATTCTGAAATATAAAAGCCAGAGTCTGGCACATAATAGAAGCCAATTGCCAATCTCCAATTTAACAGGAGGCCATTTTCTTCATTGCTCCAACTCTTATTTCAATTTCAGTAATATGACTGTAGCTGTAGGTTCTTCTGACTTTTAATTATTTCATTACAAAAATAGATGGAATTAGTGTTCCAAAAGGGTCTCTTAAATATCAGTAAATCATTAGCTGTCTACATACTTTCCAAATAGCTGGTCAATTTAGTGATTATTCTATCAGTCAAACTGATCAAATTTCATTGAATTGACTCGTCATTTCAGCAAAATACTTAACAAAGAAAGAAAAAAATAAACACTAGTATGAACTTGGTCTAGATTAACAATACATGTCACAGAGAAATATTAAACATTCTATACTCAAATGCATTTAAATAAGTCAACTCATCTTTTCAACCTAATTTCACATTTAGACCTGGTAATATATATTACATTCTAATCAAAGTAGCTTACTTGTAGGAATTCCTGATAAATGACATTTCATCACGCGTGCTATGCCTTTATATAGGTTGTCTACCAAGACTTGGAATGCTCTCAGTCCTCACTTTCCCAGTTTGGAAACTTTTGCTCCCTTCAGGATTCAAGTTTCTCTCCCACATGATTTTTTTTCTTAGCACCTCTCCACCTAAATTGTTAGAACAACTTTTGTGCTCCCAGTTTTCAAAATATCCTTTGTATTTACATATCTGCATGCATATTTTTCTCCCCTGAAAAGTGTGTGCTCCCTAATGTCAGGGTTACTTTTCCTTTCTTTGTTTTTTTCTTCCTTCCTTCCTCTTTCCTTCCTTTCTTCTTTCCTTCCTCAGTTACTTCCTTCCTTCCTCCTTCCTCTCTCTTTCTTTCTCTCTTTTTTTCTCCCTCCCTCCTTAAGACTAAATGATTTGCCTAGGCTACACAACGAGGATATGTTAGAGGCTGGACTTGAACCCAGTTCTTCTTGGTTTTGAGGCCATTTCTATCCAACTATGTCACATTTCCACTCATATGAATACATATTTCCTTTTTCATAAAATTTTACTTCTTATTCTGAAGTCTACTCTGAAAAATATGAGGTTGAACATGTCCATATGAGATTTGCAAGTCCCCCTAATTAAAATATTGTCTGTAGTAATAATTTACATTTTTATAATACTTTCTAATTGGCAAAGTACTTGGGGAGGAAGTGCAAGTATTATTATTTCTACCTTATAGATGAAGAAACTAAGGTTTTAACTGAGTTTTTGAAAAATCACATTGCTAGTGAATATTGGTGCCCTAGATCCCACTTATTCTGCTTCAATATCTTTCCAAAAGTTTGTGTCACCTATATAACAGCTAAATGATTTCAAAAATATTTTTTAAACTCTCTCTCTGTATATGTGTGTGAGAGAGACAAGAGAAACAGAGGGAGAGGGAGAGAGACAGACAGAGACAGACAGAGAGAGAGAGAGAGGAGAAAAGTTTAACAATTAGAACCACTATATTGTCCCCTCTTGAGTCCCCTCTCAAGATTTGAGGTGGATTGACATCATTACGGGGCAAGTCTGGTCTGCAGTCATATTGTCTCTTTTTCTTACACTCTTGGCCTCACTACCATTTACTCATGGATATAGTCTCTCCAAATTGGAGGTATAAAAGGGTATTCAATGTATATTGTAAATCAGATATAGGGCAGATATTTACTTCCTAAATTCAAAAGAGATCCTTAAAATGAGAACCTCTCAGAAGCATGCATGAACAGTAAGCTTAACAAGCACATGATAATAGCATTACCAGTGCCATAGTTTGTCAGGAAACTGAGATAAAAGTCAAAAAAATGAAAAAAAAATTGTAGTACTATTGAATAGGCATCTCATATTTAATTTTGACCCTGATTTCTCCAGCAACACTACCTTCCGATGCTAGGGTTTGCATTGTACTGCTTTTTGATGGTCATCTTCTCCAATGTAGAATTTTTCCATGCCACCAGTAAGATCTGACCAAAGAATTCATAATATCCTGCCCTTTCACATACACTAGGCTTCCTTTAAGATTAGACTATCTATCTATCTATCTATCTATCTATCTATCTATCTATCTATCTATCCATCTATCTGTCTGTCTGTCTGTCTATCTGTCTATCTATTTTTGTAAGACTGTTCATTCTCCTAAAATCAGAAAAGTGAACACAAAGAAGACAGGGCAGCCAGAAGTCCAGATCCTATGTCACCTAGATTTAGGTGCTCTTTGGTCCAGAGTTTCTAGGCTGGTAAGGAGTGAGGATGAGGTCAGGGAAGGTCCTTTCCCTCTTCCCAGACTTCATTCGTTGGAGAGAAAGGGTTATTCTGATATGATCTGTAGACAGAAAAGAAAAAGACAACTGAGGTCACTGCATTTTAAAGAACTACCATGTCCTCGGTCCTTCCTGTTAATAGTAAATAAGGGAATGACTATTATCATGAAGGCACATAAATATTGAACTAACTCAAGTAGTCAGTAAGAAAGAAGATTCCCCTCCACGATCCACGTGCAACTAAAAGTTAAAAAAGAAATCATTACAAATCTGCATCTACCTCTTTTATCTTCATTTAGGATTACAAATACCTGGCAAGCCACCTTTGACTCTCAGTGTCTCTCACTTTTCCTCCCAATTTTTGTCCTCTAGATTGGTCTTTGGAGAGGCTACATGCCTTGATTGAGAAAAAGTGTCCTAGGAGTCAAGAAACCTCAGGTTCATGTCCACGTTTGATGGTTAGATGACTCTGGGAAGAGCTCTTTACCTCTCAGTGCTTTCAGTCAACTCTCTAACAAATGAAGTTGAAGAACAACTGTTAATAAGCGTTAGCAATTAGTATCTTCAATGGGAATCTTGTGCAACAGTGAAATAAAAAGTTCAGTAGAGCTGACTGTTTTTGTAGGCAATGTTACATAGTGGATAAAATACTACCCATGAACTGGAAATATCTGGGCTTAAGTCTCATATCTAATACATACCTAAGATGTGACCTAGCAAGTCATTTAAGCTCTATAATCTTCAAGAAATTCCCTAGGGGTTACCTATTAAGCTATAGACCAGTTGCAACATAAAGAAAGCATTCCACTCTGACAGACTATATCTCCATTTTTCATATGTAATTTTCTCCTAATCTTATAATTACTATTCTTTCTTTAAATATACTTAAATTCATTCTCTTCCTTGCAATTCAAATGCTATGTATTCCTTAATTACTTTCTTTGATATTGTCTATGTGGAACCAATTATTTATTTTCTATTATCTTATTTAATTCAATAGAACATTAAGAGAAGGGATACTGCTTGCAATAAAGAACACTACACAATAAAATTAAGTTAATTGCAATTGCAAAAATGGATGAACAGAACTTTTCTTTTTTGTTGTACCCCCCCCACTTACTAGTTTTTATTTTTTTTTCTGAACAGAACTTTTCAAAGCCATTGTAAGAACTGTTGTTCAAACAGAATTAGTTCTGACTGAGAGATTTTTCACTGAAATATCAAGCACTTTGGTTCTGTAACTGTACCAAGCTTTACAAAATAATTTGTCATTAAAGGTTTGAAATTGCCTTCAAGTTTTTAGATCCAAGAACATGCATGATTCTGGTACCATTTTCATCCCTCATTTGTATGAGGACTGGCTTCTCTAATTTGGAATTCCTCTTGAATGTTTAAGAAAATGAATCCTGCCTAATTTCAAATTTGTCCACCCAATTCCTATCAGCTGGACATATATACTAACTGAAGTTATATGGAGGAAACTTTTGTAAATACTCTGATGAGCTTCTAATATTTCAAAGGGATAACTTTAAGTCAGGAGTGCAGAGATGTGTCACAGAAAATGAAGTAAGCTTTTTACATAATTGTTTGTGATCGACCTTGTTTATAATTAAACTTTGGCACTCAGGGCTTAAAATAATTTCTTACATGCATTTATTATGGAGTGATAGCTCAAAGGTCAATCAAGTACAAAGTGAGTTCTTTCATTGCCTTTCAGGATAACAAAAGAAGACTAGATCTTCAGTCAATGCTGATTCAAGATGGGGCCGACATAGTGGTGGGAGCAGGAGGAGATACTAAATGCATCATATTCATGGAAGAAAGTGATTTCATATAAAAGAGAAAGCTCATACAAAGTATGATACAGAAAGTATGTTAGGAGGGAGTGAGTCTGTCCCATCCATTCATTTCTATTCGAAATGAATAAACTGAGATTGAGAGAGGAAGTAAATCATCTATAGTAACACAATTTTCATGTGGCAAAGCTAGAATTATGCTGAACTGTGGATGGAGTGCTCATTGATAGTGTAAAAGGGAATATTAAGGCACTTAATGATACTGGGGATTTTTAGATTGGTCTTTTATTCTTAAAGGGCAAGAAAATTTATTTGCTTCCTCATGTTCTCCTGCCACCTTCCTGGGTCTTTGTTGGTCCTAGTTGAGATCTTGTTTTTGACAAATTGAGAGCCTTTTCAAGAATCTCTGAGAGGCTGCTACTCCTAGGAACTTAGATCAAGGCAAACCTGGAAACCTTTTGAGTGTTGACTCTTACCCTACTAATAGAACATAACCAGGATGGCACATATTTTTTACTCTCAAACTATATCTTTTGCAATTTATACACAACTCACACAAAGTTATACAAGGGAGTTCTTGGACTGAAGTGTTTAATAACATGGTGTCCTGGAGGAAAAGCACCTTCATAAATAAAAACACAGTGGTTTTCTGCTGTGCTAGACTTAGCAATATTTTGAAGATGATTAAAATAAACTCCAGTGGGTAGACTGTATCTTAACCTTCAGGGCAGTTAGAAAGTCTGACTTTTAGAATCACTCCTATTACAATTCTTGGGGAGTGTTGCAATTCTGTTATGCAGAATAATACCTTGCACATTTCACTGGGAGGCATTAATGCCCTTTCCTTTCTATCAGCAGGAAGAGTGATGGAGAATGAACAATTATATTTTTCTATTGTCAAAGAAACCTTCAGATTCAAGATAAGTGTCCTTTGTTCCAGTTTTTCCCATTGTCTGGTTTTTAATATCCATTTGACTAAAGATGCCTATTTAATATCAGGTGTCAGAAGCAATCCTCTAACTGTACCATTTTTTCTGTCTTTTGAGCTCTGACTTTAGGCATCTTAGACTTTTGTTTGCAACTTGAGATGAACATAGTGGGTTTTAGCAGATAAGCACAAAATTTACACTTAGAAAACATGGGTTCAAAATCTGGTGTCCTACTTAGTATTTTTGCATGACCTTGAACAATCATGTCACCTCTTTGGTGTTGAGTTTCCACACTTGTAAAATGATGAGCTGAGAGACCTGTAAGATCTAGTTATAAATCCAATGATTCTATGAAATTGAGGTAATATGATTACAAATTATCCTTATGGATAAGAAAAGTGGAGCTTCTACAGAGATCAATATGGCTACATAGGAATCTCTCTCTCTTTTTTTTTTTTTACAAAAAGAAACTAGGCAAAAATGGAAGGAGTGTATAGACTTTTTAAAAGCACATAAAAGAATGGCATGGATGTAAAAAAAAATAGTATTAGAAAGACTAATACCCAGAGTAATCTAGGCTTGGGAATTATTAAGGACAATCAAAGAGACCTTTTGACTATGTCCCAAGAAGAACAAAGATAGACCCGTTTTTGAGAGTGGATGATGTAGAACTCAGAGAGAAAGTAGAGTTGCTAAGCTCCTATTTTGTTTGACTTTATCTGTTTTATTTTACCTTACCAAAGAGTAGGCTTACCATCTGAAAAAGGTATAACCAAAATAGTTGGAAGCTATGAGAAATGAGATCATTTAGCAGTTCAAAAGCAGTGCAGGGTCTTCCAGCCAAGACAGTCAATGTAGAATTTGGTATCAAATTTTCTTTCTTTCTTTTCCTCATGTCTCATAGCAAATCAGTTATTCCCATGTAATAGTCCCATTGATTTCACCTCAGCAATAGGTTTGTGTTCTGTCATCTCCCTTTTTATGGTACATGAAACTAGCTCTGGGACCAGAGGGCCTGAATTCAGATACTGTTTCTGATGCTAAAAATTTGTGGGAGTGACTCAGGACAAGTCATTGAACCTCCTCAGATTTTAGTTTCCTTATATGTAGAGTAATGAGTTTTGTGTAAATTCTTTGAGATCCCTTCCTCTATGGACTAGATAGTATGATTCATATCTAGATACTATGATTTTATTTTTCCACTACTATAAACCTTCCACAGACTATTTTCATCATGCCTTAGAACTATATAGTTTCCTTTTTTTAAATTCCCTATTCTCTAGCATTATCCATTTTTTTTCATTACCCAAATAATCTTGTTAAAAATATGGTGCTGATCTTGTCATTCTTCTATCAAATATCCTCAGTGACTATTCCTTCCCTAGTAAATTAAAATGGTCTGGCTTTTAAAGTTTTCAAAAAATTTAGGTCACACTATTTTCCCATTCAAAGAAGATATCTTCATGAAGTCTTATCTCTATTGCTTTACTCATACTCATGCTTGGATCCAGGTCACAGTCTTGAGTGGCAGTCCCAAAGTGAGAAAGATGACCCTTCTCATAGTTCCAGGGCAGAAGAGAGTGCTTGTGATCACTCACAGACCAGAGTACAGGCCAGTAGAGTAGTAAATACACCTCTCATAATATCATTCCACCTTGGAAGAACTGAAAAGTTACAGATCCCTAGAAGTTTCTCTGAAAAGAGCTACACAAAACCCCTGAAGCTTACAACAGTATGCTCTCCACCCTGGAAGCAGAGTTCTAATTTAACAAATAGTTAAAAATCAAATAATAGACTGGGAAAATGAACAAACAACAGAGAAAAAGAAAAAAAAAGACTTCTGACTATTAGAAGTTTCTATGGTGACAAGGAAGATCAAAACACACACTCAGAAGATAACAAAGTCAAAGCTCCTACTTCCAAAGACTCCAAGAAAAAATATGAATTGGCTTCAACTCATGGAAGAGTTCAAAAAAGATTTTGAAAATCAAGTAAGAAAGGTAGAAGAAAAATTGGGAAGAGAAATGAGAGAGATTCAATAAAATCAAGAAAAATAAGTAAAAAACTTGTTTAAAAAGACACAAAAAAATGCTGAAGAGAATAACACCTTATAAAACAGACTAGACCACATGATAAAAGAGGTCCAGAAATCCAGTGAGGAGATGAATGCTTTAAAAAGCAGAATTGGCCAAATGGAAATGGAGTTCCAAACATTCACTGAAGACAATAATTCCTTGAAAATTAGAAGGTAGGATGTAGAAGCTAATGACTTTATGAGAAATCATGAAACAATAAAACAAAAACAAAAGAATGTAAAAATGGAAGACAATGTGAAATATCTCATTGGAAAAATAACTGACATGAAAAACATATATGGGAGAGATAATGTTTAAAATATTAGAGTACTTGGAAGCTATGATCAAAAAAATAAGAGCCTGGAAATCATTGTTCAAGAAATTATCAAGGAAAACTGCCCTGATATTCTAGAATCAGAAGATAAAATACTGCCAGGAATATTATAGCCAAATTCCAGGGCTCCCAGGTCAAAGAGAGAATATTGCAAGTAGCCAGAAAGAAACAATGCAAGTATGGTAGAGCCACTTTCAGGATAACAAAAGATTTAACAGTTTCCACATTAAAGGATCAGAGTGCTTGTAATATGACATTCTGGATGGCAAAGAGGCTAGGATTACAACCAAGAATCACCTACCAGCAAAACTGAGTATAATCCTTCAGCATAAAAATGGGCATTCAATGAGAGAGGGGACTTTCAAGCATTCCTGATGAAAAGACCAAAACTGAAAAGAAAAAAAAAGTTTAGAGGACCCACTGTGGAGAGTAGGTTAGTGAGTTGGTAAAGGAGGTATGATAGGATTACCAAGCCATTAGCTTAACACAGATGAGGTTATATAACCTAGATTTGTAGTAGATCCAGTCAGAATGCTTGAGTAATTTTCCCTATCTTCTTTCAGTAGCACATGTGTAGATGTGAAGGCAACAAATGGTGGGAGTAATCCAAGGCTGAGGCTTGGCAGAATATAATTGGCAATATGAAAAGAAAGCTAGGGATTCAAAAGAGTAGGAGAGTACAAAATTAAATTAATTCACCAAGGAGTCAAGATAGAGGGGAGAGGAGAAGGTGGATAGTGAAGTGGAGATGGCCTGGGGGAGAATTGAGAGGTCAAGAAATTGAATGTCACAGTATGAATGGAGTAGAATTATGTAAAAGAAGGCAGAAGGAGACATGAAAAACCAGTATATTATGATCACATAATGGGAATTTAAAATTCTTGAACATAGAATTGGTACATTTGTTTATGATGACAAAATCAAGGGCATCATTTTCTTGGTGTGTGGTTGAGATTGGGTAGAGGAGAAACTCTGTGGAGATCAATAACTTGAATTATTTAACTTGTTAGGGTATTTGAGAATAAATATGTATCTTGAAGTCCTCTTGGATGAGGGTAGGAGTTGGCTACATAAAGCTTATTCTCTTCCTTTTCCCTTCCTTTTTCATCACCCAACTCTTTCTCATGCTAACCCTTTTACTGATATTCTTCATTGCATTATATCTTTGCTTGCTTTCAGTTCAGCTGTGTTGCATAACACCAACTAAATACACTGAAAATATCTGGTATCTTCTGCTTGATCTGAGAAGAAAAAAAACAATGATGGTAATTTTTCTGCATAACTTGGTTTTAAGCACTTTTTCATCCTCTTTTCTGAAATTCGGGGATGCAAGAAAAAGGAGCAAAAAATATGGCCTTTGTCTTTAGGTTGATCAATTATGTGTAAATGGGGATATTTTGTAATGAATAATAACTTTGTTAAAGGTTATGTGTATATTTGGATAAAAGGCATGAAGGAGTGAGGGAAGTGTCCAGTCATTGATTTTATTGCATCACAAGTCTTGACTCTTTGAAGCTCATGATCCTCATTAAATATTAGAAAATTAAAATAGACCATCTCATCAGGGACACCAGCCAGAAGCTGCAGGCTAAAGCATGGTGAAGATGACTGATCACCCAGTGGACATGAAGCTTCACTTATGAATGCCCAAAGAAGATAGTAATAACAGTAATTAATGTAGTGTTTCAACTGTTTGAACCACTTTTCCCAAAAAACCCTTGAGTGATAATAATTATAAGAAACACATCAGAAAACTGATATTTATATAGATTAATGCATACCCATAGTCACATAGTTAGCAAGTATCAGGGTAAGTATTCAAACCCAATTATACAGGTCCAAGACTACTTCCCCAAACTACCCCTTACATTATCAGGGCTATCTTATAACAGGAAAAGTAGTTAAGTATACATTTATTATCATTATCCTCTATTAAAAGTTTTAGAAGAAAATATCTCTTTATTCTTCCTAGGTTCAAAACTGTAATAGGCAGGGGGGAGGAAAGATGGTGAAGTCAAAGCAGGAACTTGCTTAAGCTCCTGCACCAACCACCTTCAATATCTGTAAAATATGGCTCTAAATAAATTTTAGAGCTACAAAACCTACAAAGTGACAGAGAGAAACAAATCTCCTGATGAAGGCAGCCTGGCAGGCCTACAGGAAGGGTCTATGACACCAAGCTTGGAGCCTAGCAGGGTTGCACATGAACCACCCAGACCCAAACAGAGGCCTGCCACAACCAGCCTCACAGATTGCCCAGAGCAGACTTCAGGAAAGTGAATCATTGGCCACTCTGGTGGTTTCTAGACTTCTCAACCAATAAATGCCAAAGAGAAAATAAAAGATCAGTAGGGAACTCTGTTGGAACTGGGTGAGAGAAGAGTGAGGTTTGATCGCTGCCCCCAGGGTGAGAGGTGAGCAGCAGTACAGCAGCTCCAGCTTCTGCCTTGTGGCTGCCTCCAGAACTCCTGTCCTGCAGATTATAAGGGGACCAAGTGACCAGTCAGAGAGTAAACACTCCTGCTTTGACCTGCTTGGATCTGGGTCACAGTCTTGGATGGTGGTCCTGGTGTGAGGAATGCCAGTATGCCAGAGCTTGTGGTGGCTGGAGAGAGGGTGCCCTCCTCATAGCTCTGACAACATTTGTGGAAACCCCAACAATTTGGGGCACAGCTCTCTCCACTCTAGAAGCAGAGTTCTACCATGCCAAAGACCTCAAAAGTCAAGTAATTGGCTAACAAGATGAGCAAGCAGAAGCAGCACAATCAGACTATAAAATCCTTTTTTGGGGGACAAAAAGGATCAAAACACGGAACCAGAAGAAGACAACAAAGTCAAAACTCCTCCATCAAAAACTTCCAAGAAAAATATGAACTGGTCACAGGCCACAGAGGCCAAAATCAAGAAGGACTTTGAAAATCAAGTAAAAGAAGTGGAGGAAAAATTGGGAAGGGAAATGAGAATGATGCAAGAAAATCATGAAAAGTGAGTCAACAGCCTGACTGAAGAAAATGACACCTCAAACATAGACTAATTTAAATGGCAAAAGGGGTCCAAAAAGCCAATGAAGAGAGGAATGTCTTAAAAAGTCTAATTGGCCAAGTGGAAAAGAAATTTTAAAAACTTACTGAAGAGACTAATTCCTTTAAAATTAGATTGGAGCAAATAGAAGCTATTGACTTTATGAGAAATCAAGGTACTACAAAACAGATCGAAACAAATAATACAATAAAAGGCAATGTGAAAAATCTCATTGGAAAAACCACTGAGCTGAAAAATAGATCCAGGAGAGAGAATTTAAAAATTATTGGATTACCTGAAAGCCATGCTCAATAAAAGAACCTAGACATCATCCTTCAAGAAATTCTCAGGGAAAATTGCCATGATATTTTAGAACCAGAGGGCAAAATAGAATTTGAAAGAATTCACAGAATACCTCTTGAAACAAATCCCCAAAAGAAAACTCCGAGGAATATTATAACCAAATTCCAGAGTTTCCAGGTCAAGGAGGAAATATTACAAAGCAGCCAAGAAGAAACATTTTGAATACTGTGGTAATACAGTCAGGATAACACAAGATTTAGCAGCTTCTACATTAAGGGATTTAAGGGCTTGGAATATGAAATTCTGGAGACAAAGGAGCTAGGATTAAAACTAAGAATCTAAGAACTAAGCAAACTAAGCATGAGAAGGTTAACAGGGAAAATAAATAATAAGAAATTTATAAAAGCTGGACTATTTACATGCCTCCATGGAAAAAATGATAATTGTAACTCGTGAAACCTTTCTCAGTATGAGGATATTTGAAGAGAATATAAATGAGTGTGTACATATATATACACATAAATACATACATACATACATACATATGTCTATATAGGAGGGTATATGTGCCAATGAATACACATGTATACATATTGTACAGGTATACATTGACAGAGGCCACAGGATCAATTGAATAGGAAGGAATGATATTTAAAAAATAAAATTAAGAGGTGAGAGAGGAATATAATGAGAGGAGATAGGGAGAGACAAATAGGGTAAATTATCTCATATAAAAGAGGCAAGGGAAAACTGTTACAAGGGAGGAGAAGAACAGGAAGGCAAAAGGTAATGGGTCAACCTTACACTCATTCAATTTGGTGTAAGGAGAGAAAAACATATCCTACAGGTATCTTACTCTACAGGAAAGTAGGGGGGGCGAGAGCATAAGAGGGGAGATGATAGAACGGAAGACAGATTGCAGGGGAAGGTTGTTAGAAGCCCACAGTTTTCAAAAGGGACAGGGTCAAAGTAGAAAACAGAACAAGTGGGGGGGGGCGGGATAGGATGGAGGGAAATATAATCAGTCTTTCACAATATATCCACTATGGAAATGTTTTGCATAACTACACATGTACAACCTATATTGAATTGCTTATCCTCCCACTATGGTGGGTTATGAGGGAAGAAGGGAAAGGGGCAGCTAGTTGGTGCAGTGAATAGAGCACTAACCATGGAGTCAGGAGAACCTGAGTTTAAATCTGGCCTCTGACACTTTACACACACACACACACACACACACACACACACACACACACACACACATACAAACTCACCATGTCACCTTGGGCAAGTCACTTAACCCAATTGCCATCCAAAAAACAAACAAAAAAAAATTAAATTTTTTTAAAAAAAATTAGAAGGGAAAGAATCTGGAATTCAAAGTTTTAAAATCAAATGTTTAAACAATATTATTATTTTTAAAATTATTTTTACATGCAACTGGGAAATAAGATATACAGGCACTGGGGTATGGAGATCCATCTTGCCCTATTGGAAAGTTAAAAGGGAAATGGGGGAGGGCAAAGGAGAGAGCATATTGGGGGAAGGGGTATTAAGTGGGATTGCTGTTTTGAGGTGGTGGGTAGGGGAAGGATGGGAAGAAAATTTGTAACTCAAAATTTTGTGGGAATGAACGTTGTAAACTTAAAATAAACATAAAATTTAATTTAAAAAATAAAAATAAATTTAAAAAATAATAGTTATCTTTGTGATAATGGGCAAGTGACTTAAATTCATTGAGCATGAATGTATTTATCTATAAAACAACATGATTTAATTAGATTTACTTTAAGGTCCCTTCTAGCTCTAAATCTATGATTCTGGGATTTTATTTTCTTTATACTCACACAAACTATTTGACAGGTTAGACTAGACTGTTATTCAAACCTATTCATCCTTGAAAGTTAGGTCCCTAGGGGTCGTCTAAATAGTATCCATTTGCCTTCCCCTGTCATGTAAAACCAAAGGAAACACACATTATTCTTGGTGATCATGTTGTACTTGTGGCATGCTTCATTACTAAAGACTTCAATAGATACCCTTTGCTTAGAACATCTAAAAGCCTCCCTGAAATTTATTATTTGAACTTAATGTCTATTCAAACAAGTGAATATAAATTAAAACTATGAAAATTAAATTCAATGAGTCAAGTATTTATCGCATTCCTACTGGGTGCAGAGCTTAGTTTTTATTAAGAAAAACAACATGTACATATAATGTATAAGTATACAGAAATAAATTCAAATTATATGAGATATTTAGGGAGAAAGGACCATGAAAGGTTTCAGATAGAAGGTGTAATCTTGAAAGCAGTTCTGAAGTCTATTAAGTGAAGATGAGTAAGTATATTTCAGGCATGAATACAAAGACATATGGATAGGTGATAGAATGCCATGTATGAGGAAAAGTAAGAAGGCCATTTTGACTAGAACATAGTATGTGGGAAGAAGGAAAGCATGTTGAGAACATTTTGTGAGACACTTTAAAAGCCACACAGAGAAAGTCAGCCAAATATATGAAGTTCTCTATGTGAGGAACAGCTTATATTACAGAATAGTTTAAATGAGGAGAGATTCATGAGGGACACAAGGGAGAATTTAGAGGCTAATATGCTAGAAAAGACATGAGGTGATATCATCAATAGCTCATTTTAGAAGAGTTTGACCTTGGTGAGTAAGACCACTTAATTCAGAAACTGAAGTAAAGTATGAGAGCAAAGGGTGGTGATATCAAGAAGTCTTGAGGTAAAAAATATAGGAAAATAAGAAGTTCCCAATAGTTTCTATTTTTCTCAGTTGAGTATCAGGCTAATTGAGGGGGCAGGAACAGCAGGAATTAGAGAATTTGAGAATAGAAGAAAACATTTGGAACAGACTCCGAAGACAATGGGATAGGAAGTCAATTACTAAGAAATGAGAAGATTGCCTTACTGAATTCAGAGCCCAGTTGAGGGGTCTTGTTCAATCATTTCAATCCTGTCTGATTCTTTATGACCCCACTTGGAGTTTTCTTGGCAAAGATACTAGAATAGTTGGCCATTTCCTTCTCCAGATCATTTTATAGATGTAGAACTAAGGCAAACAGGGTTAAATAACTTGCCCAGGGAATACAGCTAGTAAGTATCTGAGGCTAGATTTGAACTCAGGTCTTCCTGACTCCAGGCCTGGCACTCTATCCACTGTGCCACCCAGCTGCCCACTTGAGGGTAGATAACATATACTTGTAGTTTTCCCATTCATTTCAGTTGTTGTACAGCCATGCATGAGAAGCTTTCCAAAAGAATGCTACTGTGAACAGCTTTTCAAGGTTCTGATTACATAGTATAATGAACTCTATTTATTCAAGAACAAATCAAAGCAAAACATTCACAGAAAATCAAGGTACAAAATTTACAATGTTACAACTTATCAGAGAAAATCGAAATACAGCATTTACAACAATTTATCCCTAAAATGGCCACATAGTTTTCATAACAGTGGTCACATAGTTTTGAACAAAATACAATCAGTTAGTCAATCAATCACTTAGTAACTCAATCATTCAATCAACTCAATCATTCAATCATCCTTAAGGAGGTTTGCCTTCTTAAGGGTCACAAAATACAAAAGTCAAAGTTTACCATTCATGGGGCACACTAAGTTACAAGTCATTCACTATTCAGTCATCATTCCCTGTACAATCATCAGAAAATACACAGGCCATCCACCCCTTGGTCACAAGTAAATCACAATCTTCTCAGTCAGTACACAGTATCCAAGTAAAGTCTTCTTTCACTTTGGCTCAGGCTAGGCTCTCAGATTCCCTGGATCCTCTTACATGGTCCAAGCTCCTACCTGGAGGCATACACTTCCCAGTTCCTTGTCCAGCTTTCCATGAAGTTCCTGCTCCACAATGAAGCTTACTGTGTCCAATCCACCTTAAAACCTCCACAGTCTCTGTTCTGGAGAAGTCAAGGCTTAGCAAAGCCACAAACAGGCAAAATACTGCCACCACAGTCATGCTTCCTCAGTCTTCTGCAGCTCTGGCTCATCCTAGGAAATCCTCAGCAGGTTGGCTGGCCCTTAGACTCATCAGCTTCTCTCAGTTGCTCTGGCTGGCCCTCAGATTCAGCAGAAATTTCACCTGCTTCCCAGAATCAAAAATCACTTCATCCAGGTTCTCAAAATAAAAATCATTCTCTCCAGCCTGGGCCTCTCTTCCTCAGCCTGCAAAACCTGGCTCCAAGAAGATGTGAAATTCCAGCTAGGCCTTGTTCTTATATACCTATGAGCTCCTCCATGTTCTGCCCCTTCCTGTTATTCAGCAACAGGGGTTCATACCTTCTGTTTCTTTAACAGAAACTTGACCTAATTAATTTCAAACTAGGTGCTAAATACTTGTTTGCTTTGCCAATACAAAGGGATCAAATTACATTACTATTACAGTTGTGTTACTTCCTTTGATTTTGTTCAGAAGTATTTAAATAGGAGCAGAGGAGGCAGATGACGGGAATAATCTATGGTTGGAGTTTGAGAAAACACAAAGGGGCAAAGGAATTGAAAGCAGAAGCTAATATGTTTGATTGGTAAGTTATACAGCTGAGATAATAAAGGGAGGAAAAAGAAGTCAGAGTAGGGCTACTGGCTTAAGAAAATATGAGGCATATAGGAATGAGGGGAAGGTCATGATGCAAAGGAAGAATCAGTTTAAGAAAAGTAAGGCATAAGTAGAGATCTAATGATAGGAGATTATGGTTGGATAGAAGAATGTCAGTTAAATTTATGAAAATAGGACTCATGGGCAACAGAATGATCCAGAGGTAAAGGATTGACTTTCTGTTGTGTTATTGACAGAACAAGGGAGAAGACATGAACAGAAATAATTATCATTCTCAATAATGTATAAATAAATTAGGGAATGATAAAACAAAGTGCTTTGTTAGGTCTAGGGCTGTTACTTGGGCAGAACATACACATTGTCATCAAATGTGTGTGTGTGTGTGTGTGTGTGTGTGTGTATGAGAGAGAGTGAGAGAGGAAAGAAAGAGAGAAAGAAAGAGAGAGAAAGAAAGAAAGAGGCAAAACTTAAATATTCTAGATAAATATACATTAGTTACAGATCAATTTTAGGACTTATGTTCCAGGTAGCTACATAAAGTAAGTGCTTAATAAGGTTGTTGAACAGCACATTTGTTCTGAAGCTGTGGAATTTTCAATACAATTTTACATTTGAAATATTTCATAATTATTAAAATTTTCATAGATTTTCATTATAGAAAATAATCTGGCATAGAGAAAAATCAATTCTTATTCTTTACTATTTAAATTAGTTTTTTAATGTTGATAAAATACTTTTCAATTATGACACTGCAGAAAATGTTATTTATTTTCTTTCCTATTACTGACTGTTCTTCTCTAATAATATTTTTTATGTTGTGTCAGAAATATTTTACTTAAAGAATGGTAATTAATAGATTAGTAGCTCCCAGTTGAATTGTTTAGGTAAGATATATCTGTGGTGAAAAAATTTCAACAGAGTGGAAGCAATATAATAAGTACCCTTTCTGGGCCAGAAACTTCAATGAACTGAATACTCACATTGAATCTCTGTGGAAATAGGGAATATTTATGCTGGGATTAATAAATCTTATATGGCACCATTGACCACTCAAAGTCCAGGCTCATATATACAAAATGACATAACATTAGGTATTTTCTGTCCTTTACTTTGATGCGTTTAAACCAAACGAGATTCAAATGTCTTTTGCTATGCTATATTTGAGTAAAATATTTGCTGGACAAGAAGTACATGGTACAGTGTTATGAGGAATTGCAATTTACCCTGTCATTGACCCTCAGAATTTATATAAAGTGAGTCCATGTTACTGTTTTTCCCCCAAACCCTTAATGGTATAGTAGACATTCTAGATGGAAGGTGCAAAAGAATTCTATTGTCTATGGCATGCAAGGATAGTATACCCAGACCTGGAAGAGATATTGGTGAGTGACTTAACCACTCTGGGTCTCAGTTTTGCTTTGTAAAATGAGGGGTTCATGATATTTTATCTCTAAAGTGTCTTCCAGCTTTAAACCTCTGCCACTGATTATTTCAGTTTTCCTAATATTTCACTTGATGAGTCTAAGGCAAATATGTCTAAGGAAGTGATACATTGTACTCAATTTGCAATATTTATTAATTCATTTAACAGATATTAATTGAGCCTACTTTGGGTATAACATTAGGCTATGGGCTATTGGAGATACAGAGAAAAATTTGACATATTCTCTATCCTAAATAAGTTACAGAGTATTTGAGGACACTATATATATATGTGCACATGGAATAAACAAATTAATATGAGACTATCAGTCATATAATAGGACACAAAACATGGAAAACTGAGCTTCTTCTCCTCAATTTCTCACCTTGTTGCACTACTTTGGGACTCCTATGACTTCTATACCTAGGAATTTAATTATTTTGAAAACCTCATCATCTTGCAAAATCCCATTAGCCTTGGACTCAATCTCTCTCCTTCTATTTGGGGAATACCTTTATAAACTTCAAAACCTCCATTTAATGAGGAAACTATAGTTAGAACATGTTCTCATTTCTTACCTGGCTACATAACTTTGGAACTTCTCAGACTTTTCTACCATGATAGGTACTTTTCCTCTCCCCCTTCCCCCACTTACAAGTTGTCTTCTGCATTAGATTCCAGGCTCCTTGAAGGCAGGGGCTGTATACATACAGTAGACAGACCATATGAATGTGGATATGGATATGGATATGGATATGTACATGTCTATGCATATATATGTGTATGTATATATGTGTTTGTGCATATACATATATACATACGTACATATATATATATATATACACACACACACACACATATATACACATGCATACTTGTGTGTGTGTCCCGTGTTTAGCAAGGTCCCTGGTACATGGCAGGTACTTGATACATGTTTCTTAATTGATTGACTAGTGGGGGAAATCATTTTGTATTACTAAGATTTATATACTTACATTCCTTATTGTATATCATTTCCATTTCTAATTACATACTTAACTCCTTCTCTATTCCCTATCAGGTATGAATCATATCTTACAACAAAGAATTGTTTTAAAGAAAACTCAATGACAGTTTAGAAAAACTAGCAAATGCCTCAAAAGTCTGACAGTGTATATGCTATCCCTAACACTTACTCCCCCACCTCTGTAAAGAAGAGAAAGAGTAATATCTCTTCATCTCTCCTCTGGGACCAAAGTTGGTCAGGAAGAGAATCCTCTCCTCTCTGTTCTCTACTATCTTGTCTTTATCTTTCTTATCCAGAAAATATCTTTAATAAGGTGTTTTTATTATTATGTTTCAGAATCATAGGATCATTCTCTGTTTTAGCCTTTGGAGTCAAAGAACCTGAATTCAAACTGCAGTTCTTTAGTTATTTACAATTCTTCATTTATTATTGGTATAACCTTGAGTGTGTCATATAACTCCCCTGGGTTTCTGCTTCCTCATTTCCTTATTTTTATTTTTTTGTTTTGTATTGTTTTTTTGTTTTTTTGTTTTTTTGTTTTTGCTTTTTTTGGAGGGGGAAGGCAGGGCAATTGGGGTAAAGTAACTTGCCCAAGGTACTCTAGTCCTCCTGCCTCCAGGGCCAGTGCTCTATTCACTGTACCACCCAGCCACCCCACCTCATTTCTAAAATAATATAAGTTAGAATAAATAGCTCCTAAGGTCCCTTCCAGCTTTGGGTTTATGATCCTGGCCTTGTATTAACAACAGTATTCTTCTGTAATAGTGTGTAGCTATGTGTCATTGAGTATGATTGTCTCAGATGAACCCAGATTGGAGGTGACCAAAGAGAAAAGGAAATACCATTATGTACATGTGTGTGCCTGTGTGTGAGAGAATACGCAATAGCATGTTCTAATGATGGTCTGTACATAAGAAGAGTCACTTCAGAGTAAATCATGGACACACACCAATGGAAAGTGAGGCAGACCATTATGCAGTAAGGCCAAGGCATAACAGAGCAATAGCTAGAGTATTCCACTGGTACGTATATGTGCATATACAAACACACATAATTGATATACATTCAAATGTGTATATATTTTTGCAAATATGCATGTATACATATATACATATGTACATGTGTATATATACTTAATTAGTATATGTATATATACTTAGGATATCAACATCTCCTTTCTTTCAACTTTGATTACAGTTCCTTAAGGGTAAGGACTATGCATATATTACTCCAGTGTCTTTTTGCGTCCTTCATCCCTAACACCATTCCTTATACATCTTGGGCATTAAACCTATTTTTATTGGTGATAATGATAAAAACCAACATTTCATCACAATAAACATGGGTTTCTGTTCACTCTTATATCTCCTGCAATACTAAAAAGTACAGTGCACTATGGATAGTGGCAGCAGTACCACTTTTCAAAACTTTCCTTTAAAGCTTAAAATTTAGACAACATTCTGTCACCCTGACTTTTTCAGGCAAACATTTTTTTCCTTTTAAAATAGTGACACGCAGGGGCAGCTAGGTGGTGCAGTGAATAGAGCACTGGCCCTGAAATCACAAGGACCTAAGTTCAAATCTGGCTTCAGATATTTAACACTTACTAGCCATATGACCTTGGGCAAGTCACTTAACCTCAAATGTCCTGCCTTTCCCCCTCCAAAAAAAAAGTAAAATAAAACGTGACACCAATTATATTTTAGGGGAAAAGGAAAAAGCTACAACAATTACCTTTGATTGGTCAAGCTTTACCTGTGATGTTTTACCAAGCACTTATTTACTCATTCATTCATTCATTCATTCATTCATTCATATATTTCTTTTCTTATTCATTTATTTATTCATTTATTTACTTATCTATTTGTTTATCTATCTGCTTTTTGGAGGAGAAGGTGTCTGTATCTGAGTTCATTGGCACAGAAAATTCCTAATGAGAAAGGTCTCTTTGCCAATGCAGATCTGCAACAACTCTGAAACACATAAGCATAGAATTAGTCACTGCCACACAGGTAGTTTGTGTCAGAGGACTTGAAACTAGCTCTTCCTCACTTCAAGGACAGTTCTCTAACCACTATACCAGGCTCCATTTCCTTCCATCCTTCCAGGAGTAAGAGCTATTTACAAACAAGAAAAAAAAAACCTCAAAACAAAAATAAACAAACTAACTAAAACCTTGAAGCTACAGGGTCAGATAGTGAAAACAAAAAGGCAAACTATATAGCCTTCATTAAAGGCTAGAATTTGGTTTCACCACCATAAATGAAACCTGACAGCTTAGTAATGTGACCATTTCTTTGCTTTTTAAAGCGTACCAGAGACCAGTCTTGTGCAATAGAAGAATGTTTTGGCAGCGTGTTTAAATGAAGTATCACACAGATCAGTAGTCATCTCTTTGTTCACTGTTTGTTCCAAGAAACTAAATAGAGTTTTGAACAGCAAATTACAGATGAGCCATTTCATGGATAGGTTAGGAAGGCTGACACTAGATTATTACACAGAGAAACTTCCAATTCCCATTGTAGCACAGATAAGGCAGTACATATGTTATTTAGCAGGCAAGAGATGTATTCCGTTATTCAATGTGTGGCTGTTGATAAAGCAGGACTTCTTAAAAATTTACATTCAAGGTACTTGTATATATTCATCCTGCACATTGGCAGTGAATGGCCAGCTGGTTATGACAAAATAATATTTCAACATACAGTTAATCATTTGATACATCAGCATTATCCACAAATAAATTCAGTTTCCTTTCTTTGACAGTGTAGCTCTTTTTTGGTACTGAAATATTCAGTCAGAGCAGAAGACAGCTTACATGCCCAAGGTGACATCACCTGTGCAATTATTTCAACTAGTTATTACTATATTATAAAAATTAGTCAAAATGTTCTAATATAGACTTTTATTTTCTGTTTTTAATTATTTAATTTTTTTTTTCAATTGTACCAAGAAAAAAATGATCAAACCAGTTTGTATGGATTGGTTCAACCTCATTTTAGCATAAGTGAAGAAGAGAAATAAAACCATAGAAGTTCAATACCCCCTTTGTTTGAAAAAACCAAAACAAAACAAAACAAAAGCTACTTATTGTCCATTAAATCCTCCTTCTGAAGAGTTCTTGGTATCATGATTTAGCAACTGGAGCTAAGATCCAGGAATAAAATGTTCCGGTTTAAACTCTAAATGCCACTAAAATGTTTCCCACACAGGAGAAGAAATTGAATTTAGAGGAAAACTAGAAATGATTATGTAGACCTCAAAGGTGTCAACAAGTTAAGTCAAGTCAAAAACTGTTTCTTAAGTATTTCCTTTGTGCCAGGCAGTATTCTAAGTCCTGGGGGAAAGCCCAAGGCCTTCAGGAACTAAAAATCTAATGGGAAAGTAACATGAAACTATGTGCCAACAAGTTCTAGATAGAATAAGTTTGAGGTAATCTCAAAGATTCTAGGACACTTTTGTTACTGCCTTACAGCGGCTGCCAAGTCCCAAGAGGGTAAAAAGGGCCCCTGGCCTTGAGGCTTCCAGCTCTGAGGCTCCTGGGACTGTATTCTGCCATCTCTTATCTGGGTACAGAACGTTCCCCGTGATAAGTTGGCTTGTATTGAGTATGCATCATCCAACAGGACGTGTCTCTTCTCTGATAGGATGAGGCTTGTTGCTGGGGCACATGATAGCTACCTCTATAAAAGGCTAAGGTGGGGGCAGGAGGGAGACAAGAGAGATGAGGTGGAAAGAGGAGAGAGAACAGTACGCGCAAGATGTAATCCGCTACAATAAAGGCTTGCTGCATGAAGTGATCCAGAGTCTGTGTGGGTGCTCTGTCTAGGGTAAGACGCAGTGACTGTGGGCAGTGACTGCAGCCGGAGACGTCCCAAGCCTGGCGAGGTAAGCAAGGTGATCTGGTTGCTGTGGGGAGACAGCAACAAGGGTTGCTCCAGGGAGGTAGCAATCAAGTAGTCTCGGAGTGCTGCAGGTAGGCAGCGTGCTGCAAGTAGGCAGCAACATACTTTAATAAATACAGAGCCTGATTTTACTTGATTTTTAAAATAAACTTAACGTGCAAATAGTTTCCAAATATGCTATTGAACTAGCCAGTGTCTAAAAGATATTCTTCGCCACCTAAAGGTTAAAAACCTGAATTTGAAATAATCACCTAACAAAGATTATTTACCAATCATGCTTAACATGGTTTCTGGGGATACCATCCCAATTCACACTTACGATGACAGTATGGATTCCAAGAAGCTGTTATATAACTCTTTAGCGTTCTAGTGTGATCCTGAAGTGATGGTGTAATGTTCTACTGGTATAGCACCTGATCCTCCATTAGTGTGCTTCCCCATTGTCTAGCACTTTATATCAATTAACCAATTAGACTTATGCAGCCTCAGATAGTATTAAAAAAAAAAATAGTTGGAACAGAATATTGTCCACATACTGGGGGCACAATCTTTCACAAATTCACAGAGTATAGGGAAAAGTAGGCCCAACCTTAAAGATCATATGTGACAATGGGGTAACTCAAAGATGATGTTTGCTGGGAATCCATTTCTTCCACTTTAGTGTGGTATGTCAGTGTTTCCACTATAACTCCTACAGGGTTCCTTGTAGAGTCATGAATCTATTATTCCTCAATGTGCCTAGTCTGTCCTCAGCTCCCTAGTATGATGCCATCAACAGCAGTTGCAGTTCCAGAGACACTGCAAAGACACCCATGAAAAGTACAATATCTTTGAAAATAGCAAAGTTCAAGTCAAAGAGTATGGGGAGGATAGAAATTTTTTCCCACTCAATGGTTCTTTCTATGTTCTTGGCTTGGACTGCTTCCATTACTGGGCTAGCTTGTCAATGGAATTCTGGTTTTGAACTGGCTTTTAATTTCATCAAATTCTCAAGAACACCAAATAGTCTCTTCAATGAATGCACTATTTTTCAAGCTTAATATTTTATTTTATTTAATACTTTTCACTATTTTCACACCTAGTATGATACCTTCGATTGATTGATTTAATAGATGTGTTCTTCCTAGGTAAAATTAGCAGTGTATGAGGCATCCTATTAGTTACTTTAAGTGGGATTCAGTGATTGATTGGTTGATTGATTCTATCAAATTCTACCTTTACATAGATTTTATGAACTTTTGAAAATTTATTTATTTGAAACCCTAATTCATTATCAACTAAAAATGTTGCACTTATCTCCTAAATAACTATTAGGAAAGCCACAGCCCAGTTGTCTTTTTTCTCCTTCTCCTCTAGATTTTATCAAATGTAACTAGCAACTGGCTACTATAAAATAAGTGGGTAGTTATACTTGTTAACATTGTCCCTTGGTCTGCCAGTTACTTATAAACCTATTGACTCATCTTTATTTCTGTAGGGTAAACTTCCTAAAGTACAGCTTCTAATAGCATCACTTCATGGCTTTAAAAGCTTGATTTTGTCTTTATCATCTATAAAATAAAATGTACATTCCTTATCTTATCATTGAAGCATTCAAGGCTCTTTTCAGTATTGTTTCTATCTACCTTCCTAGCTTTATTCTGTTAGATGGAATGTATATTTATATGTGCATATATGTATATACATACATACATATATGTGTATACATGTTATACACACATACATACACTCAGTTATCTTTATACACTTATGTGTGTATATATATATATATATAGACACATATACATGCATATGTGTTTATATATGCATGTGCATATGCTAGAGTATGTTAATAGCTAAATTATTTGGGCATTATAGAAGACTTCATCAAAATGAATGATCAAAATTTGACTCAGAGTACGGAGTCAAATGAAGCCAATAGAGTTGATAGGATGACTGAATAGGCAAGTGTTAAGGAGTCGAAATCATGATGAAAACAAATTCTGTTTAATTTAATAGATAACTTTTAAATATAAAATACTGAGTTTGGTGCAGAATGTACAAGAGTGGAAACACCTGTACACGCACACACACACACACACACACACACACACACAACCTCCTGACCCAAAGGAGCCTCCATTTTAGTAGATGAGTGAATAATATATATAAATTACTACAACATGGGCTAGAAAAGGATTAATTAGAAGATTAGACTCAACAAATATAAAGAAAATATGACTGAAACAAAGAGCATCATCAACCAAATAGACACTGTAACTTTTAGATCTTAAAAAGGAAGCATTTTTAGGGCATAATCCTCGTCTTGTGGCCAAAACAATGAGCAAATTAGGGACTGAATTGGAGTGGAGATAAATTTCATCAGAGATGAGAGGATAAACAACATTTGAAGATACAAAGTGTTATGGGAATCTGAAGATCTTCCCTGCCCCTAGGCCCTTTGCTAAAGTGGCTACATGACTCTGAGAACCTTCC
>CM053590.1:80011569-80033959 GCA_028646515.1 Pseudochirops corinnae | reverse complement strand
TGAATAGGTAACTGATGTAATGGTCAGACGCTGGAAGCTGTCTGCTGATCTGTTTTTCTCTTTGTTTATAACTTCTGTTTGTATTCTCTGAAGTTCAGGGTGCTGACTTTTCCCCCTGAACTAGGTAAATGATATGTTTGATTAAAGTAAGATTGTCAACCCATTTTGAGCTGCTTTCCTTTAGAAAAGCAGATCTGAGAACCTGTGCTTGTAGCCGCCCTAGGTATGCTAGGGTGCTTGCTGATACACAATGTTAACTTGATTATTACTGCAGACATTAAAGTAACTGAGGTCAATGACAGGAGATGAGGTAGGCAGGTAGAAAACCAGTAAGTCAGTATTTCCATCACAGAGAAGATTTCTCAAATGTCCTAGAGGTCAGGTATTTGCATCAATAAGAGATAATGTTTCTAATATAATCAACTTTTAAAATCACCGCAAAATTCAAACCTTGGGTGTTCTTTTGTTCACCCATGAAAGATTTTTAAAACACTAGGAATATTAATGTTAATTATTTGCCATGTTACCAGTTACAGATTAGGTAACAAATAATTTACTGATTTTATTCATTCACCAGATATGTTAACAGTCACTGAACAAAATTTTGTGTTCACATCAAAGGCCATATAAGAACTCATTTTTAAATGACTAGCATGGAGTTTTGTATATCATAAGCAATTAATTCATATTCACTTAATTGAATTTGTTGGAATGAATAATTTAAAATATTAAGGCATTCCCTGATTTTTAAAAGGTGAGAATTGAGCTTGTACAATAATAACATATATTTTTAGCACATGTTCCCTCTTTTTTTCCTTTGTATAGAATCACATGTTCACCTTAATATTACAGACCTTTCAAGGTAGAAGGGATGTTTTTATATATGATGTCTAAGCCCTTGATCTTGTAACTGTATAAATGCAGGCCCAGAGAGATTGCTACTTATCTAAATTTTAAAACTTGTTTTTCCATTTATTACTTTAATCATCCATCTTATGTGGCAATTCTGTTTATAATCTTTTCCTCTTCTGTAAAATTTTGTAAACAAGTTTATTCCCAATATCAGTTTTATCTTTAATTATCATATATTTGCTTTTCACAAAGAAACCAAATGTTTGTTACCTAAGGTCTTTTAAAATTCTGTTGGTTTCCTTTAGTCATGATTATATTAAATTGGTTGAGTGTTCTTAGGAAGTAGTAAGAGTGCATGATAATGTCTGTTATTTTATCAATTTCTCATTTTTCAGCATCAACAGCTTGTTTAAATAGGTCAGTCAGGCTGATATTACTTTAATTGAATGTCATATTTTCTTCTCATATATAACTTTTGTGCTAGCTTGATATTGATTTTGATCTTTGTTCTAAAAAGTCATTAGCCATGCTCAGCTAATTTAGAAATGACTCCTATATAAGTAACTAGCAATTCTCCATGTGTTAAAATCAGTTTCATTTTCAGGGGTCTATGTTTTCTGGTGCTCATCATGTCTAAGTCCCAGTAACTCTCTTCTTAATTTAAACATTCATAATACATAGAAATAAAATTTGGGTATAGATTTTAATCTTTCTTGATTCTTATTCCTGAACCATATTTTCTATAGTACTTTTTTATTATTCTTCACCATGCCCACCTTTCCATTAAAGTCACCAAACATTATGGTACGTGTTAATTTGACTGAATGATTTAATTTCAAACATCTCATCTGGTCCTCCTCCATAGAATTTCTTTACCTTTTTATCCTTTGTAACAAATGTTGATGTATCATTTGTTTTGATAATGGTCTTTTGGTGCATATTTACCATTAATACTACTATATGAGGTCATGGAAATTTAAACGAATTGATGTTTGTTTGTTCTTGGCTTTAGAATAAAGTCAATTTATGAACTTCTTTATTTGTGTTTCCAAAGAGAACCTATAAGATATAATCCCCTTTTCTGTTCTGATTTCATGTATGTCAAGAATGTCAAGGTATACATGATTTAGTTCCTCTAGCAGTATGTCTTTGCATTGGTCACTAGACAAGGATTCATATTTAATACCCCAATAGCTGTTAATCATGATATATAGTGTCAAAACTATGATTTTTGACTCTCCATTACCTTTTATGCCAACCTACTATCATAACTGAAGATACAAAACAGGGCGCCAAATAAGACTGAGGACCATTTTCTTTTTTCTTTTATTGGTCTCCTTTGCCAAATAATTTAGCATAATGTGGCCAGTTTATTGGCATTGAGCTTTTTCTATATTTGTCAAGACTTTTCCTCAGCAAGCAGACATAGTTCATTGCTGGGACCATACAATCAGCATAAAACATCATGGAATACAGATTAAAACAAAACAAAACATGAAGCTCTAAGAATATTATCCTTGCTGTCAGAAGGTTAGAGTTTGAATCTTATTCTATAATTTTCTACCTATGTAATTTGGATGACACTTCCTCTTTCATGGTCTCTTCTTGGTTACTTAATTTACTCACTTATATGCTTCATTATGTAGTTTTGTTTTGTTTTTCAATCTTCTTTTATGTAACTTGTTGATATTCTGTTTCCTGGAAGTATTGAACCTTAGTTAAAGTTTACCACCCACTTTGAGTTACATTCCATGATCCTCCAGTCTCTGAAAAGGTTCATCATAGTGTACCCTGAACCTCTACAAAAGAGGAAACATGGCATAATAGATTAAAGGTGGACTCATAGCCAGGAAGTTGTAGAGACCAGCTTTGCCTCAGACACATATTGATCATGTCAGTCTGATCTAATCATGTAACTTCTCATCAAGGTATTTCCCTAAATCTCAAAACTGCAGAGAAGACCCTGACCATCAGTGTAGGGAGTTTCCTCACTTGGATATTCCCTGAAGTAATAAAAATCACAGATATAGTCCCTATCATTATCCCATATGTAGTAGAAAGAGCACTAGACAAGTTTGAGAACTTGCATTTAATTCTAATTCTTCCATTTTCTAGCCAGTAGCCTATAACAAGACTTCATGATTCAATTTCCTAATTTAGGAAATGTGGAAAATAATTACTGGGCAGCTCACCTCACAGGATTATTGTGAGAATCAAATAAATTGTCAATGAATGTGCTTTGCTGTAAAATCTATATTCACTTAAACTTTAGATTTCAGAGGTTTTAAAAAATGACTTGCTATCAGCATAGTAATTATTCAGTGATCAGTAGGAGTTATCAAGTTAGGCAAATATTTAGCATGCAACACTGGAGGGAGGAGCACAAAAAGACACTTTTAATATGACTAATTTTCTTACCATCTGATGCACTTATTCTGAAATATTGTGTATTATGCCTATTAGAATGCTGCATTATCCCCCCCCACTAGGTTATGAGCTGTATGAAGCCTAATATAGAGATTTGAATCCAACATATATTTAAGGAATGCTTATTATATTGTATTGTTAGGATTAATAATTTCCCTCAAAACTGAACTGAAGCAACATCTTTTACCCGAACCCTTTCTGGATCCCCTAAACTGCCAAAGTACTCCCCCTCCCTCTCTTTGGTCAGTAGTTTTTCAGTCATGTCTGACATTTTGTGACCCTATTTGGGGTTTTCTTGGCAAAGATATTGGAGTTGTTTGCCATTTCTTTCTCTAGCTCACTTTACTGATGAGGAAACTGAGGCAAACAAGCTTAAGTGACTTGCCCAGGGTCACCTGGCTAGTAAGTGTCTGGCACTGGATTTGAACTCATGAAGATAAATCTTCTTGATTCCAGGCCTGACATTTTTTTTTTTTTCACTCTGCAAAAGCACATGTTATCTCTCTTGATAAAATATGAGCTCCTGGAGGACAGAGCCTGTTTCGTTTCAGTTTCTGTTTCCCCATTGCCTACATACTTGCTGGGGAATAGATGGGAACAAATAAATTCTTGCTAATTGGTTGTTGTAATGTAAATATCTATCTATATCCATATATTTACACATCTATGTGTTTGTGTATACACTCACACACATATGTGTGTAAAATATACATACATATGTAGCCAGGTGACATTTTTTCAAAGAGTATAGATAGGCATTTTGTGATGCCATATCACATGTGTGACAGTTAAGGCTCAAATCCTCCAGTGAACTGTGAAACTCAGGGGATCAGAACAAGCAGTCTTCCAGTGCAAGGGGCTACAATTTTTCATGCCCTCCAGAATGGCCAAACACTGAATGGCTTATCCGGATTCCACTGTGGTAAGAAATGACATTATCTTCTTGTAGTATCACTTTCATATTTCTAGTTCAGTTGGGAAGTCACTAGATTATAAATCAGGAATCAGCCAAGCCAAGATGCTTTAATACCTAGGGTCAGTAAGAATGAATAGTCATTTTCTTTTCAGCCCATTTTCCTTATTTCAGTCCTAATATTGAGTATCTAAACTATCTCTATTGCCCATCCGCATAGATGGATGATTCCAGGGTGTTGGAGGCATGAGGAGGGGTTTTATTTTTTGTTGGTTTCTGTTTTTGTTTTTGTTTTTTTTTTGCAGTTCCCAATTTAGTGGTTTATTATTACACAAAGAAATATTTATTGTTTTTGTTTCAGGTCTGTGACTTTATTGGTGTAGAGAATTGTGTTGACTGATAGAGAGCAGAACAATTCTGAAATTTAAAGGGGTTTTTGTGTATTAGCCTGTAAACCAACTTGCCATTTTATATGTTAGAGGCAGGACACAAACCCCTGTCTTCTCTTTGTTTGTTTGCTTATTAATTTCATTTATCAACTGATAACTTTTTATAAAACTTTACAAACTTTTTACAAAACTTCATTTTCAAGGCAGAAGCTAGGGCACATAACATCATCTGGGGCAAAACTATGAGTCTGAGTGAAAAGGAGGGTGAGGTAGGGTGACAGTGCCAGATGTGAGACTGAGAATCTGCTGCCTGGTGTGAGACTGATCCACCCTGGTTACAGATGCTCTGATGTGTCACTGATTGGCAAGCTCCATTCTGGTCCTGAACCCAGACTCTTTTGAGTCTCTTCTCCAGCTGGCGTGTCCGCTGCCAACAGCCTGATGCCTGACCTGAAGGTGGAATAAATAGGGGTGTTTCCATCAGTGCCCAATAAGTAGGTGGCCTTTGTGTTTGTGTGTGCTCACATATGTACTTTTATGTGTTTAATTTTTTTTAGTGTTCTTCTTGAAGTGGGGTCAGAGTCTGCTTTGGGGATCATTGTCCCCAGATGTTCACAGTGCCTATGTTCCATAGAAGCAGGTAAGAACCTCAGGTGGGGAAAGGGTAAGTGCTTCTTCATACTGAATTTTCTTCACCAGTGAAATTACTGGTCTAATATTGGCTTTGAAACATACAACCTCACTTCTAGTCCCAGATATATTATTTACAATTATGCAGTCCCCTGGTTCTGGAGTAAGAGGATCTTGGTTCAGAGCCCTCTTCTGACACTTAATACCTGTGTAATCATGGACACATTAGTTAATGCCACTGGAACTCAGTTTCTTACTCTCTGAACTGGTGGTATAAAAATTCATGACTTCTGAGGTACTGTCCAGCTCTGGAATTATAATAGTGAATATGGAAATATAATAGTGAATAATGGCCTAGTTTAAGCATGTGTCTTTACCTTTTTTTTTTTCTTCAATACATAATTTATCCGTAATTGTTAAGTAGGAATGAGTTAGCGATATGATCAGAATCTTGGCTTTTCATTAGTATTGGGAAGTTCCAGGTGTGGAAACTCTATCAGTGCAGGTTTATTAGTCAATTGCCCAGGGCAATGAGAAGTTAGGTAATTTGCCCAAATTCACTGAGCAGGAGTGTGACAGAGGAAGGACATGAACTGACTTCAAAACTAGTTTTTGATCCTTTCTGAGTCTCCTTCAAATAAGATGCTATGCATAAAGAACCATAACAAAACATTCTATCATTCTGTAACTCTATAATGCCATGTGCAGTCAGCATTAACTGAAAGAACTGCAGAACTATCACATATCCTATAGAATCTACTACATTGACTAGTAGGATGTATGGGACAAAAATTACATTCACCTCAAGAAGTCTCATCCTAGTTGCCCAAGAGCAGATGATATTTTAAGTATAAACAAGGTGAATTTATTCCACATTCAATTAAAAGTTTCCCAAAATAATTAAGTAGTAAATAAACCAAAAGATTTTATATGGTATATCAGATTACCTTCCCATAGGCATGATTACTGGGAGAGGAAAAAAAAAAAGCTAGAATAAGCCACAGGAACTATGAAGAGGACAGAGGATCAAAAAGAAATATTTCTGTTTATGTTTAAGACAAAGTTTCTATTATTTTGAAAAATGATCAGTGCACAGTCACACAGCTGATGAAAGGCATTTATAATGCAGGAAAGATACAATTGGACAGTGAGAAATATGGTGCTTGGAGACTTCTGTGTCCTTTACAGGTTTATCTCACAATACTTCATTCTCTCTTCTAGCCAAACTGGACTAGTTTCTGTCCACTGAACAAATTCTGTATTCTCCTATCTCTGTGTTTGGAATACTAGGCTTTTGAAAGGATTCTTGGGAGAAATGTTCTCTGAAAATCTTAAAACACTACCTAAGTGTGATTTTTAAGGATAGGCTTTCATGATAGAATTCTGTGCTCCTTTAGTAAACTCCTTGACCTCAGGGACTGAATCTCATCTCATGTGCTCCTCAAATGTATAGATCAGTTAAAGATTAGAAAGATATCTAATAGATTCAAAAAAAATCAAGATCCCAAAAGGTTTTGACAGGATAGAGCAATGGGTTCTAATAGGAATAAATGTGAAGTCTTATATCTTGGTTCAAAAAGCCAGTCTTGCAAACATAGCACAGAGAAGGCATGGTTAAATAACAATATATCTGAAAAAAAATCTGAGACTGATGCAAGCTCGATATGAGTGAGGAGTATGATATGCCAATCAAAATAGATTCCTTTCTGTTAGGGAGAATCAGATCCAGAAATTTATGACAGTAATGTGTGGTTGGTAGAACTGTGAATTGGCACAACCAGTGCGGGAAACAATTTGGAATTATTCAAATAAAGTTACTAAAATATTCAAACCCTTCCTTTGACTTAGAAATTTCACTCACTAAAATATAACCCAAGACAGTCTTTGACAAGAAAAGAAAGGCTCCATATACATTGAAATATATATAGTAGCACTTTTGGTGGTAGGAAAGAACTGGAAACAAAGCAGATGCCTATTTATTTGGGAATTGCTAAAGGAGTTACTATATGTTAAGGTAATAAATTACCACTCTGTGATAAGAAATGACAAATAGAATGGATATGAAGTATCAAAAGATTTATATTAACTGATGCAAAGTAAGCAGAACTTCCATGCCCCCCAAAGAAAACAAAAACAAAAAAATGACATACACAGTTACTGTAACAATGTAAATAGAATGAAAAACAGCCACCTCTCCCCCCCCCAAAAAAAGTGAAATTGAATGCCGTGAAACTATATAGAATAAGTTTTGCCCCACAAAAGAGATTTAAGTTCCTTGATACTGCTTGCTCTCCTCACATTCTGGATACTCTCTCTTCTCCAAGATTTCATACCACTTTCTCATGATTCACCTTCCATTTTATAGCCAATCCTTAGTCTTTTTAGTAGCTTATCATTTATATTATGCATCCCTAAGATTCTCTACTAGGACCACTTTTTTTTCTTTAATACTTTTCCTTAATACTATCTCAGCTCCCACAGATTTAATTATTATCTCTATGTAACTGACCTCAAGATCTTTATATACCCTGCTAGTCTATTCCCACATTATGAACTACCTATCATTCACTTCACACTGAACACTTCGAAAACATCTCAATATAAACATGTCTGACATATAATTTATTATCTCCACCCCTCCCAAGCCAATCGTCTTCCAGTGTCTAAGGCTCACAACCTTGAAATTATCCTCGACTCCTCTCTCTCCCTCAGTCCACACATTTAATCAGTTGCCAGAACCTGCCAGTTCTACCTTCACAATATCTTTCATATCTTTGCCATTATCATTACTCACATTGTCACCACCCTACAATGGCTTCTTATTGTTATCACTGCCTCACCTCTCTGTCCACTCTGACACAAAATGGTTAAAGTGACCTTCCTAAGGCTCAGATCTGACCATGGCATTGCTCTACTCAATAAACTCTAGAGTTTCTTCAATGCATCTAAGGTAAAATATAAATTCTGCTTGTCTTTTACAGTCCTTCACATCCTGGCAACAACCTATCTTTCCAGTATCGTCATACATTGCCTTTGCCTCCCTTTATGGTCCAGCCAAAATGGTCTTCTTGTTCTAAACATAATGATGGAATACTAATAAAGCTGCCCCCAACCCCAATATTCTAACTTCATTTTAGGCCTGGCCCCACTGAACAGCAGGCCCACTGACCTACCTAATCCCCTTGCCTAACTTCTTCCTATATGCCTTCCTGCTCACTGCAACAACAGTCAGGTGTGTCCCTGAACTCTTAGTTCCCACAGGAACAGTAGGTGTGTCCAGGTGATGGGAACCTAGCTATGGCCTCTACCTGGTCACTGTCCCACTAGACCCATTCCCACAGAAACAAATGTGTTCTTGTATTCAATCACAATCACATCATCCATCTAGCCCAGAGGTTCTCAACTTGTGGGTCGCGACACCTTTGGAGGTTGAACAACCCTTTCACAGGGCTCACAGGGGTTGCCTAAGACCATCGGAAAACACATATTTCCGATGGTCTTAGGAGCCTGTCTCCAGGCAGGTCCGCCCACATACAGATACACCCACATATGAGTATTAAAGGGTAGTAGCATTCGGAAGGTTGGGAACCACTGATCTACCTCAAGATAGCACCACAATACCTAGCTATCTGTCTTAACCAGATAGGACCACAATAGCTTGCCAGTTGGAGGGCAGAATGACCAGAATGGTTTAACTACCTAACCATAGATGGGACCCCTCCTCCATTACCTAATCCTTTAACAAACGCCTCCTGCCTTTTAAATATTAATGTTATTCCTCTATTCTTTGTAAATTTCTGTTATGTAATTGCATCTTTACCCTATAAAAATCCATCTTGCTTTCTCTAAAGCTGCTGATTCCTCTTGGAACTTAGCCTGCTTCATGAGAGGTGTCAATCTCAATAAATGCCTATATTTGGATTAGAGGTGGTCTGACTCTGAATTCTTTGAGACAGTTCCACCATAACACATCATGAAACTCCAACAGTTTTTGGGTGCACAGAGACCCTACTTCAACAGTTTTTGGCATCCCTGGATTTAAACTGCAACAATATGATATTCTATATTCTATTTCTCTGCTTTTATATCTGTCTTTCTCCACAACTGGAATGTTTACCAAATACTTCTCTGACGCAGAAATGCCCTTATCTCTTTCAAAACTCAGTTTAAATACCTCCTATATGAAGCCTTTCTAATCCCTGAGTTACCAGTAACCTTCTTGCCAACAAAAAAACAAAAAAAGCATTTTCTTTATTTTGGATATACTTGTGTATTTCTTGTTTTCCTTGATGTGATGTAAAAGCTCTTCGATAGCTCTTGTTTTATTTTTGTCTCCCCAGCACAATGTAATGGTAATGTTAATGAGAAGATCTTTCCTATTCATTAATAGATCCCTGTAACTGCTTAAGTCACATGGAAGCCTGAGTCACATGAATCTAAGTCACATGGAGCAGGAAGGGACTTCAATAAATGTTTTGATACTGTCTTCCATGTGGAGAGTCTGTATATTTTGCAATTGAGGCTTATGCTGGCATATTCATAGCTTCTCTAGGTGCTGTGAATATCTTGATGATGCTACATTACCCAGGGTCAAAAAGCTAGTAAGTGTCTTAGGCCAGATTTGAACTCAGGAAGATGAGTCTTCCTGACTTCAAACCTGGCAGTTTATCCACTTACCCCATAACTGCCCTGAGATTTCCATAGGCTCTCATGGTTATAGAATGGGGAATAAATTTTCTACTCCACGTCTACTAAAATGGTAATGTAATGAAGAAGATCTTTCCCATTCATTAATGGTCCCATGTGACCTGCTTAAGTCACATGGAAGCCTAAGACATATGAGTTTGAGTCACATAAAGTTTGCCATCAGAGGAGTTTGCTGAACCAGTAGAGCAGGAAGGATGGAGCAGAATCCAGAGGAAATTGGTTAGAGCAGTTAGAGCTGAGGGAGAGAGAGGAAGCAGGCAATAAGCTGTTAGGGAAGGCCCTAGCAGGGGAATGTTTGGGGATGGTGGTGCCCCATGCATGGTTATTATGTATAGATTTCTTTGTTTCTATGATGGATTTGGCTTTCTGGTGTTTGAATTTGATTTTGCCATTTGAATTAATGTTTTTGTTCTGCCTTCCATTTGGAGAGTCTGTTATATTTTGCAATTCAGAATTACGCCGGCATATTCAGTGAAAGTGTGTGTGTGTGTGTGTGTGTGTGTGTTTATATGGTAGCAAACACATAGTAAGCACTTAATGTTTGTTGAATGATTAGTGGTATTCCATACTCAAGCATCTACCTACCCTACATAATCCTAAACTCCACTTCCACATTAAATATATACTTCCCAACACTTAGAATAATCATTTCAATGGTTCAGATATCAACCTCTTCACACCTTTCTTTCTGCTAATAATTCTAGTCACCAGGCTTTTCTCAGTTACCTAGAGGTTGTTGTTGTTGTTGTTGCTGTTGTTGTGTTTCTCCTTCCTTTTCAAAGAGACATCAGGGAAATGATGACATGACTTGCAGTTGACTTTGATTTGAATAAGGGAGGACTGTTCAGGGTCACCAGCCACACTTTCTCCTCCAGAGACATCTGGGTCCAGTGGCCAGATAGTCATCAGGAGGCCTGGAGATGGCTCAGGATGCAATGGGAGACCCCGGCCCTTTTAGTCTAAGAGCTTTTCAGGTTTCAATTTGAATAAGGTAACTGCCATTCGGTGAATAGGCCTCTTACAGAAGTGAGTCAAGAGATGGCCCATTTAAGTAAAAATAATAGATAGAGAGATAGATAGAGAGATAGATAGATAGATAGATAGATAGATAGATAGATAGATAGATAAAACTGGGAGGGGAAGACCCTCAGGGTTGCTGGAAACAGTTACTACTGACATTCACTCTGAGCCAGGAGGGTGCAAAATATAGCCATTAAGTGGTGCTTGGCCAGGGACCTATTACTGTCCACTCTATGAGGGAGAAGGATAATAGAAAGGGAGACTTGGGAACAGGAGGAAATAATGGAAAGGGAAGAAAGGTAGATGGATACAATGCCACTATTATGTTAGATAGAGTGACATTATAGAAAGCAGAGTATGTGGAGTAGGAGGGGTTTGCAAAATGGAATCATTCTGGAAAAAAGAGAATGGTGCAGAAAGAGACAAGGCAGAAAAGCAGTCAGGGCCAAAAGAAGAATGTAGGGGAGAGGAATGATAGAGTCGGAAGATGAAAAGGGATGGATGGTGGAGAAGGGAATAATGCAGCAAAAAGAATAGAGTAGAAAGAAAGAGAATATGACATGGAAGAGAATGGAGAGGAGAAAAGGTAGAGAGAGCAGGGTATAGAATTTTCTTTTCATGAGTTTGTCTTATCTCCCCCACCTAGCTTATAAGATCTTGTAGGGCAGAATCAATGTCATGTATATATGATTATATTTATACATAGAATAAATATGGACATGTACATATATGGCATATATACACATATATCATATATATGTATAGTTGTTCTTTGATCCTAATAAAACCTAACATATAGTAGCTCATCATTTAATATGTGTTGATTTATCATTCATTTTTAACACAAATTTTATTTCAGTAGTTTTATGAATTAAGCAAAAATGCATGGAATAAGCAGGTTCCTTAGTGGGCAATGTAAAATTGGAAGATTTATAAGCAATATTTGACTTATGAATAGCACAGATGAATAGGACATTAAAATCTGAAGGCTAGAGAAGGAAATATCTCTTTATCTTCATAAAGTATCTGAAAGATGCTACAAGAGCAAACTGTGGAAAGGTTTCTTGACTTAAGAAACTGCCCTCATTTGTTTTCCTGTCTTGCTTTCAGCTTAGGAAGTCAAGTAAAATACAAAATAAAGTTCAGAAGTACTAGTCCAAGAAGCTATAAAAAACAAAACAATGTGCTATATGGAAATCTGATTTTAAAAATCCACTTTAAGGGTATGAATATTCATGTTACAGAATTCTTCATTTTACAAAAGTGTTGATTAGAGAATATCTTCACGAGAACAGGGCTTAATTTTGCATCTTTGAATTGCATTTTTATTTCTTAAAAAGTTTACTTTCCTGTTACTTTTCAAGAATGCTAAATTTCTTGTAGCAAATGACATGCCCTATTAAATTAGAGTGAGAGAGGAAAAGGACTAAAAATAATAATTGCAAAATAAACAACCATTGATTAAATTTCAGGACTAATGAAGATAATTTGAGGGGAAGTTCATTACTCACTAATAGTAATGTTTTCATTTCATTCACAATTACAATGACGGCTTTTAGTTAATACCTCTAGAATGCTTTGGAAATGAAAAGCATTAAGCAAATCCCATTATTGCTAGTTATTATCATGTAAATCTTTTCCATTGAGTAAAAATGTAAAACATCTAATTCAGGAAATTATAGCTCCCATTGTTCTTGCTAATGACATTTTTCTTAATGAAGTTTGCTTGTTCTTAATGGGAATATTACATAACATCTTGCTTTAAAATGTTTGATGTTCATGGCATGATTTCTGTTGCAATACAAATTTTTTGCCAAGATATTATTGCATTATGCTTTTTATCAATATGTATATTATTTCATCCTTGGAGATTTTTGAAAATGCCTTCTTCTCCTATGTGTTATTTGTCCCTATTTATCTGTGGGTGTTCCACTGAGAAGAGATCATTCATTTTTAATGTGTGCTACTGTATATCACAGTTGTGGGCATCAGGGAAAACTTCCTGAAGGATGTGGTGTAAGAATTCACTTAAAGAATGGGTAGACATTCCAAGAAAAAACAAAAGAAAACATGATAGCATGAAAATACACAGACACACATATATTTATATGTGTGTGTGTGTATATATATATATATATATATATGCATTTATATATATATGCATATATATATATATATGCATTTAAACACACATATCTTTATATGTGTGTATATATAATGGTAAATAAATGTGTGCATATACATAGATATATACACACATACACTTGTGACATAGTGAGCAGTCCATTTTGATTGGAAGCCTAAGTGAGAACAATATGAGATTAGGTTTGAAAGTGAGTGTGATTCCTAATTGTAGAGTACCTGAACACCATGCAGATGTTTTTGGATTACATTTAGGCAAAAGTACAATTTTCTGCTGCTCGATGCTTTAGACAGTGATGTAGGTTGCCTATTTCTGGTCCCTGCTTTAATGGTACCTGCTTAATAAGTGCAAATAGGGTCTATAGAAAAAAAAAATGGACCTACTTTATTCAATTATTGATTGTGTCTATACATGCAAAGTGAGTTGGATAAATGAGGCAGTCATCTAAATACCTGGTAAATGAAACAAGGTTTGGAAAAATCAAAGTACCTCAGTATAATACCTATTGAACCTTCTGTCCCTTTATACCCATCTACCAGTTACAACCAAATGTCCATATATTTGCAGGCAGCAATTATATATTTTCTTAAATCTGGAAATATTTTTTATTCATAGTCCGTGAGAGCACATGGCTTTCTGAAATTTCATTGCAATCCCTCATGTTGCTATCTATCACTTCACAGAGCAGAAACATGACAAGGGGAAGTAGCTGCTGAAACTTTTTAATGAAAGGACCCACTGGTAGAATTTAAATTAATTCACTTAAAGTGAGGAAGTTTTGACACATTGGAGAGGCAATCTACTATCCCTGAAGAAATCCAGTGATGAGGGGTAGTGATACCAAAGAAATGTTTATTTGGAGCCTTGGAATCTCACTTCGCACTTCTCGTCATATTTCAGGGGTGTGACATCCCAACGGAACTCATTTACTATTGGACTTGAAAGTTCAAGCATCATTACAATAAACTACTTGAGGCAGCTATGGCTGAAGGATGCAGACTATAGCTCATGTCAGCAATAAGCTTTTGCCTTCAATTTTTTATTCTAAGTTCACTGTCACAAAACCCCACAGCCACAAAGTGAACTAAGGCATCTAAAGTTGAGAAAATGTTTTTAGTAGGCACTAGTCACACATACCCATGTCTTACAGTAAAATTTCAGATTAAAAGAAAAAGTCAGTCAAGTGGTATATGGAAAGAGAATTGTACCATTAGCGCAGAAGGGGACAGAATGCCCATTAATCATCTTATCCCAAGATCAATACCTTGAGAGGAAAAATAAAACAACTATAATCAAATCTGATATAAAATCACAGGAGAAGGACTGTATATCTAGAAGATATATACCTGCATGAAAGTGCACAAACTTGGAAGCAGAACTATTGAGCGAAAGCATTTGAGTTTTAGGAAGAGGGAGGAGAAAGAGAAATTATGTAAATGGGACAGTTTACTACATATTTTCTAGTAATGTGGGGATCTGATAATTTTTTTTCTTCCTGACTGACCTAACAAAACTAGTCTAGAGTTATGATAAGATAATTTTATGGGATTTGATTTATCCAGATATATGTTGGAAGTATCATTCTTCCAAAAATAATCCCTTTAGTCTGGGTTCCATGAATGTATATTTTAAATAAATTAATCTATCTATCCCACATGTATATATATATATATATATATATATATATATATATATACATGTATGCATATACATATGCATAGATGCATACACACATATGTATATATTTGATAACTTTTGCAACAAAATTGGTTTATGTTATAATTATATTCATTTTATTTTATGCCTATAAAAATCATTCCTAGATCTCTGTAGGCTTTGCCAAAGTGTTCCCTCATACAACTCAAAACCCCTGTACTAGTGGAAGGAAGGCTTACTTACCACCCTTCATGTGAGCAGGAACCTTGTCTTTTCTAAATTTTGTATCTCCCTCAGTTTCAAATATAGTCAAGATATTCCTTAAAATAGCAAGTGTTTAATAAATAAATACTGATGGTAAAGTTCTGACCATTAAGGAAAAATATATATTTGGTATAATGAAACTAATAGGAACTTTAGGAGGAATATATAACAGATTTTATAGTAGATAAGAAAGAACTTGGACTTTAAGAAGGTAGATGTGATGCCAGTGCAATATTTACAGCACCCATGATCACAATAAATATACCAACCATGACTATAAATATTCCCACATGGTGCTGGATCACAAAATATAACAAAATCTCCATATAGATGATAGAAGCAAAACATTTATTCAGACACCAGAAAACCAAATCCCAACACCAGGAAACAGAATCCATCAAAGCAACATAGAAGTTAATGTACCACAACATAGCAGAGAACCATGCCATCCTTTAGCCTTCTCACAAACCAATACAAGATCAATATTTACTCATGAGCCTTACTCCTTGCCTGAGCATGCTCTCCTTGTTTAGTCTAGCTCTGACTTCCAGCTTCCTGTGGGCCTTGCCCCACCCTTCAGCAAACTCATTCCACCACAGGCTCCAAGGGCGTACATTCAGCCTATTAAGAGGCAGTTTATTTTCAAAGCAGGAAAGGTCTTCAAATTTTCCTAGGCTTATCAAGGGGCAGGGAAGATCTTCAAATTCCCATTACCATTACAGTAGATTAAAAAAAAAATGTTCAGAGATTTGGTGGGTAGGAATTTGTGGCCAGTAACTCATAAATGGAAGGTAGCTCAATAAGGAATCAATATTCTAATAAAATACTCAAAAATAATATTAATAAAGAAGAAAAAAAACCAGTATGGATATACAGCAAGCTCTCTAAATGAGTCAAGGTTTTCTGGAAAGACTTGCATGAACTAATGCTGAGTGAAGTGAGCAGAACCAGAAAACTGTACACAGTAACACAGCATTGTGAGATGATCAACTTTGATAGACTTAGCTCTTCTGAGCAGTACAATGATATAAGACAACTCCAAAAGACTCATGATGGAAAATGCTATCCACATCTAGAGAAAGAATTATGAAATCTTAATGCAGATCAAAGCATACTATTTTCTCTCTTTTTTTTCCCTTTTGTTCTGATTCTTCTTTCAAATAGGAGTAATGTGAAAATATGTCTAATAAGATTATACATATATAGCTTGCATATGATTCTATTAACAAACTTTCCATACTGGATATTCTGAATAAGAATTCAACTTTTCTCATTTACTATTCCTTTAAAATTCAAATATGTCATGATACAGCACCATTCTGATGGATCGGTAATTTCATAAGAGTGTATATTAGTTCAAGGTTACAGATCACTATCCATCTCTACCAGTTTGTTTTGTATAATTCATGTCAATGATATGCAATGGGTTCACCTTACGGGGTCTACCCAATGTGATGGGAGATAAGTTCTCTTGACACTCTGAAGATATGTTAGTATTCTACCAGTTATCTCTCATTGTTGCTTCATGACCTGCTCTTCTTTTTAGATTGTATATTTCTTTTATGAATCCCCTTACATAAAGGCTATGCTCATTTTATAGCTCTCAAGTTCCAATGCTACCAGTTCTAGACAAGAAATTCATTCCAGAATCTCAAAAGAGATTCTTTGACCTGGACTTTCAGCTGTTATCCTCATAACAAAGAAACAACTTTTTTTTTTTCCATTTTGGGAAGGTACCATTAATACTGTGATTTTATAAAATGTTAGGGTTAGAAGGAACCTTTAGCATTAATCAAGTGTAACCCCTTAATTTTCAAATCAGTGAATTGAGTTCCTAGATGGGGAAATGACTTGATCAAAGTCACACCATGAATAGCGGTGCAACAAGGGGACAGAATCCTAACTCCTAATCTATAACTCTTCACACATTCCAACGCAACAAAGACTCATGAGTCCTTGTCTGAGCATGCTCTCCTCATTTAGTCTAGCTCTGACTCCCAGCTTCCTGTGGAAGGCAACAAAGACTCATGAGTCCTTGTTACCTAAGAATAGTCTCTGTTTAAAATATGACTCTGTGTTTAATCTTCTGACCTGGGTTAAAATTCTATGTCCAGCACTTATTATCTGTCTAAATTTGGGCAAATCATTTCACTTTTCTGGGTCTCAGTTTCTTTTCCTGTAAAATATGAGAGGTTGGACTATATATTGCCTGAGGTTCCTTCTAGCTCTAAATCAATGCTCCTATGTAACTAATATTATAATAACTACCCTTTATAAAGCTGAAAGAAATAAGGGACTTCTCTGAGAACGAGGACTTCTGGAGTGGAAATCACTCAATGACTGATGAACATAAACAGAAAAACAAACAAACAACAATGATAAAACAACAACAACAACAAAAAAAACACCATTGGATTTGGAGTGAAGTTAGCAAGTTGGTTACCTCTTATTATTTGGAGGGCCACAGACAAGCCACTTCACCTCCAGATCTCCCTCAGTTACTTCATCTGTGAGATTAGATGTTTACATCAGAGAATATAGTTAAGATGTCTTTCAGTTCTAATTACTATGATCCTGAATATTTAATAAGATTTAGAGTACAAGAAGAGTAACTGACAAAATCTAGTTCTAACAGTTGTGTTCTTTCTGGTCTTGGACATGGGGATCTAATAGGCAGAGAGATGCTGTCTCAGGGCCATCAGGAAACTGCAGTAAGTAGCATATGCTATCTGAACATCAGGTTATTATGTCAGTATGGAAACATTGTCTGCCAGTGTTTGTATTTGATCAGTAGAAATAGAATAACATAAATTGTTTATGTTAATTTCAATGTCTACAATCATAAAAATGGAGTACCTCCCTCTTTGGGAGGAAGTTGCAGAAGGCAGTAGGGTAATTCCATGGTATGCTCATTCATCGTATAACACCAGGTCTCTTCTTCCCTGTGTACTAGGGGGACACTGAACATGAATAAATTTGGATAGTCTCTGCATGCTATGGCCTTCATGATTCCTGATTTCTGATGCACATTTAGAAAAAACTGGACATAACTACATCTTATAGTCCTTGGGACATAGGAGCCCAGATTGAAGAACTGCTAGTCCTCCATGGCACCTAGGGAGTTGAACCTAGCAGCAGTGGGTCTTGGACATAGGCAGAATAGTTCCATGAGGGGTGGCTAGGTGGCGTAGTGAATAGAGCCCTGGCCCTAGAGTAAGGAGGACCTGAGTTCAAATCTGCCCTCAGACACTTAACACTTACTGGCTGTGTGACCTTGGACAAGTCACTTAACTTCAACTGCCCTGCCTTCTCCCCTCCAAAAAATAAACAAACAAAAAGAATAGCTACATGAAGGCATGGAAGAGGAAGGAATTGTATTAGTAGCAATCTCAAGGGTAAGGCAGCAAACCTGTAGATTGCTAACTGGGAGGGATCTCAGAAGCCATCTATTCTGATCCTCTCATTTTACAGATAAGAAAACTGAGGCCTATAGTGGTTAAGTGACTTGTCCGTGGTCAAATGGGTTGTTAGTGTCAGATGTGAACTTTGAAACCAAATCCTAAAACTTTAGAGCCAGAACTCTCTACATTGTATTAACCTGCCTCTAATCATGGAGCTTGCTATACCATTTCTCCATAAATATATATTTGAAAGTTCTTCCAGAGGCGAGCCTCCTGAATCTTCTTTTAAGGTTTTCCTCTTCTATCATGGTTCAGAGAGCACTGTCATTTCTTTTGTACTTAATAGTATTTTATTTTTTCTACTTACATGTAAAGATAGTTTCTAGAATTCATTTTTGTAAGATTTTGAGTTCTACATTCTACCTCCTATCTCCCCCCTGCTTCCCCAAGAGGGTAATCTATCTGATATAGGTTATATTTGTAAAATTATGTTAAACATATTTCCACATTAGTCATGTTGTGAAAGGAGAACAGAACAAAAGGGAAAAACAATGAGAAAGAAAAAAAAACCAAAGCAAAGTAAAAGTAGTATGCTTCAATCTGCATTCATATAACATAGTTCTTTGTCTAGGTGTGCATAGCATTTTCCATCATGAGTCATTTGGAATGGTCTTGGATCATTGTACTGCTGAGAATAGCTAAGTCTATCATAGTTGATCATCACACAATGTTGCTGTGATTGTGTACAATATTCTCCTAATTCTGCTCACTTCACTCAGCATCAGTTCATATACATGTTTCAAGGTTTTTTCTGAAATCTTCCTGTTCTTTTTTTATAGAAAAGTAGTGTTTCATGACATTCATATATTACAACTTGTTCAATCATTCCCAAATTGATGGGCATCCCCATAATTTCAAAATCTTTGCCACCACAAAAAGAGTTATTATGAATATTTTTGTACATGTTGGTCCTTTTTCCTTTTTTATGATCTTTTTGGGATACAGACCTAGTAGTGGTATTGCTGGATCAAAGGGAATGCACAATTTTATACTCCTTCATACATAGTTCCAAATTGCTCTCCAGAATGGTTGAATCAGTTCAAAATTCCACCAAAAAATGCATTAGTGTTCCAATTTTCCCACATCTTCTCCAACATTGATCATTTTCCTTTTCTGTCATGTTAGTCAGTCTGATAGGTATGATGTGTTACCTCAGAGTTGTTCTAATTTGCATTTCTTTAATCAATAGTGATATAGAGCATTTTTATATGACTATAGGTAGCTTTAATTTCTTCATCTGAGAACTGCCTGCTCATATCATTTGATCATTTATCAACTGGGGAAAGCACTGGCATTTTGTGGGTTCCTTTTTACCAAGGGCTGTAGAGTTTAACTGTGCCCAATTTTTCTACATGTGCATCAGGAATCAGGAATCATCAAGTACTAGGTGTGACTTTGAGTTCATTATGCACCTTTACTTTCTTCTTGGCTAACTTTCCTCCTTAGCATTCAAATAGGCTTTTGGTGAACAAATGCCCATGGTTGAGAACAGTGTTAGCAATGTGACCCAAATGCATTTTCCATACTGTCAGTTTAATCCATCTATATTAGGAAGACAACTCAGTCCCATCGGACTTCCTAGTTGATGGGATATTTTGTCTTATTGAACTTTTCCCATAAAAAATGTTTTCAAATTTAAATTAAATGAGAAACTGAATCATCCAGGTCTTCCAGTGTTTTTTTTTTTTTTAAGAATGAGACAAAATCTCCTTAATATTCAGGCTCTCCCTTCATGCATTTTTTTTTTAAAAGGAAAGTGCCCATGGAAGTTAAAGTCAAGACAAAGCAGTGTATAGTTATTTGTATAGTAGCTGTTGAAGAAAAGCAAATTAAAATGACAAACTGCAACACCCAAAGGGTTTCCTGTTCCCCAGCCTTGAAACCCAATTTGCTGAGAATTTGTGATGTGCGTACAAGTGAGAATGCTAAAAATAAGCAGTGCACCCTGCCGAGATTAAACATCAGGCTGCAGTTTCCAAATGAGTAAATGCTGGTTGATAAACTCCTCTTGGGTTCTTACCCTCAATTACAAGTTAATTAGGCATAGCTCTTTAAGGAGGAGCTCAGCCCCAGAACTGGCCTTTTTGTGGCTTTATGGCATTCTAGGGGTAAAGGGGAAGGCTCATGTTTAATTACAGAAGATTTGTCTATAAAAAAACACTGGCTGAGAAATCTGGAGAGTCAGTTATGCTTTTAGTAAAGAGTTCCAAGTATTTCAGTTAGGGTGGTGTGGTGCTTAGTGGTAAATTTGCCTTGAAAGCCAAAAGACTTATCAAAGTAAAACAAATTTATCCACCCTTCCTTGTAGATAGTCATATCTTCTTAGCATATCATATAGCAAAGTTAGTACTTCAGAATCTGGAAGGAGTGCTGACTCTCCCTCAAGAAACTTAGAGAAACCAATAGGTTATCGAACTACGGAAATTCTAACGTGGTCCTATGTGTATGTTTCCTTCTTGGCTATAGCCCCAGAGGACTCAAAGTTCTAACTTCATGTATAGTTACAAAATTCCCAAGTATTATAAAAAATCAAAACCATCGTATTAGAGAATACAGCATAAGATAAGCATACTGTATTTCTGGGGCAGCCTTCCCTTCACCAAACCAATAAGTCATAAGTCTTAATGCCAATGCAATATTCACAGTTCCAGCAGTCACTATAAATATACCTGCATAGTGCTCAATCCCAAAATATAACACACTCTCCATATAGAAGATGGTAGCAAAATATTTATTCAGACACCAGAAAACCACATCCCCAAACCAGTAAGCCAATTCCATCATAGTAGCAAAGATGTTAATAAGCCATAACAGCACAGAGACCCCCAGCATCCTTTAGCCTTCCCACAAAATAACATTTACTTACAAGCCTGACTCCCTGGGTGTGCCCTTTCCTCTCAACTGTGTCTACCTGCTCCAGCTTCTAGCTTCCTGTGAGTTCTGCTCCACCCTTCAGCAAACTCCTCCCACTACAGGTTCCATGTGATCACATTCAGCCTATTAGGGGGCAGAGTTTATTTTGAAAACAGGGAAGGTCTTCAAATTCCCTTAGGCTATTTAAAGGGCAAGGAAGATCTTCAAATTACCATTACCATTACATAAGAGAAGTTAGTCTTTTAGAAATTCTATAACTCTTTTCTGGTAAGGCTCACACACATACATACACACACACACATACATTTAGCATTTTTCCTCTTCTCTCCCCTCCCCGTATCCTTTCTTCAAAACTCACTCCTCCAAAATATGATTTTAATTATTTACATCTTAGTAGGAATTTAACTTAATATAATAATTTTCCTAAGCAAAAATATTATCATTTTTTTTTTCTTTTCAGAGACTCATGTAATTAAAATCTCTGTCTCCTTAGCTTCTATAAGTCCTCCCCCCCACCCCATTACAAAAGGATGAAATGTCCTCCTTCATTTACGGGTGAGGTCAACTTTTTATTCATCGATTTGATTATTGATTTCATACTGATAATTTATTTGACTGATTTGTCCTTCTAGAAACAATTTACAAATCTTATAGGAAAACTGTTTGGGGAAGATCATGATATCACCAAGATAGAGAAGGGAAAGGAATGTTTCACTTTGTTTCTGTAACAGCAACACCTAATATTTATCTACCAGTTACTATGTTCCAGTCACTATGCTAAATACTTTATAATTACTTATCATTTGGTTTTCGTAACGACCCTGAGAAGTAGGTTCTATTATTATTCCCATATTACAGATGAAAAAACTGAGACAAACAGAGGTTAAATAATTTGCCCAGAGTCACAAAGCTGGAAGGTGTCTGAAGCTGGATTTAAATCAAATCTTCTTTACTCTAGGTTTGGTACTCAGAAATCCAGAGAACTCAAATTTGGTATATATGTGTATATCTACATCTACATCTACATCTATATCTACATCTACATTTACATCTA
>CM053590.1:79995721-80011069 GCA_028646515.1 Pseudochirops corinnae | reverse complement strand
ACTCTTTTTGCTTTGAGCGGGCCAGAATCTCTGCTAAGGACTCCTGCTGAGGACTGCCTGGAGCAGGAACTGCCAGGGGCCGGAGCTGCTGGGACCAAGCTGCCTGGACGCTGAGCAGTTGCATGCGTGAGGAGAGGAGGATCTCTGCCTGAGGTAGCCTGTCCTGTTTGAAGGCTTGAGGATGTGGGTGTTTACTACTGTGACCACATGTGCCAACTTCATCACTACTGGGTTGGCTTTGACTTTCTGGTTTTGGGACTCAGTCTTCTGGTATTTAAATGAATGCACTATCTATATTTCTTATGTAGAGAGCCTGTTCCATTTTGTGGTTAATAACTATATCAGTATATTTATAGTTACTGTAGGCATTGTGAATACTGCATTGCTGATACACCTAGCTGATTAAGGATGTATAGCAATGGTTTTAGAGTCAGGGAGACCTAAGTTCAGATTCTTCCTTAGTTACTGTATGACTCACGGTGAGTTATCTCACCTCTGTTAAAAAATGTGGGAAGGAAAAGGAAGGAAGGAAGTTAGGAAGGAAGGAAGGAAGGAAGGAAGGAAGGAAGGAAGGAAGGAAGGAAGTTGGAAGGAAGTTGGAAGGAAGGAAGGAAGGAAGGAAGGAAATTCCCATTACAAAAAGGACACCAAAGTCAGAGACAGAAGACCTGTGTTTAAGTTCTGTTTTCTACTAAGAAGCTGAGAGTTCTTCAAAAAGTTATTTAGTTACCCTGGTCCTTAGTTGCTGTACCTGTAAAATGGGTAAAATCAATGAGGTTCAAGTGAGATAAGAGTTTGAAATTGCTTTCTAAACTCTCCAATAATAAACGTGACAAATGTAAGTTAGTATCAACAAAATGTATTTATTCATTGTTGTGAAAGCAATTGCTTTTATTAGCAGCAGGACTACTATCGTTTAATATTTCTTTTGTTTGCTGTTATTCAGTTGTGTCTGACTCTCTGTGACCCCATTTGGGGTTTTTTTGGCAAAGATACTGGAGTAGTTTGCCATTTCCTTCTCCAACTCATTTAACAGATGAGAAATTGAGGAAAATACGGTTAAAGTGACTTGCCCAGGGTCATAAACAGCTAGTTTCTGAGGCCTGAGATTTGAATTTACAAAGATAAGTCTTCCTGACTCTAGGCCCAGCTTTCTAACCATGGTACCACATACCTGCCTTAATGTTTCTTTAGCGCTGCTTAAAGTGTCCTGTTGCATGAACAGGCTTCTTTTGTAAATGTTATGATTGAATTAGGGTACCATCCATTCATATTTTCCCTGGATGCCTCATTGAGTCGTGGAGTGGACTTTTCAGCTTTCCAAGGAATTTTAATGATTATTACAACCTATAGCAGAGCCTACCAAAATTAGAAAGGCTTTGAAAGTCTAGCAATGAACTGTGAGTCTGTTTCCCAGGAGTACGACTAGCTAAATATGGAGAGCCTCACCCCCTCCCCCCCCAAATAGACAATATGTCATCATTTTTCACTCATGTCAGTCTATGAAAATTGAGAGGTCACCATCTGCTTACTGATAAAATGACAGCCCACTCAAAGAAATTATCTTGTGGTCTTTATCATCTCCACATAGATTTGCTTCTCTTCCTAATTTTCCTGGCTAATTAGGTGGATTACATGTTTAGTCTATTACAATTATGAATCTTGAGAGATTGCATTAAATTATTTGTTAAATTGCAGAGCTAACCATATTAAATGTAACAGAAACAAAGCTGTAATACTCTACCCATATTTAGGTTGAGGAAAAGCATTACATTTTCAAGGCATTTTTCCCACATCTTGAGACTCATTTTCACTTGCTCCTTTACTTTTGGAGCAGCTGAAATAATAGATTGTGAAACATTCAGAGAAGGAGTTTCAATGTTGTTGAAACCTTTCCAGTTTCTCCCCATGCATTCCTTTTCACTGTGAGTATATCTCTAGGATGTTGTAAGTCATTGCAAAAGGAAGTATTCACGTGCTATTCTGTTGTGAATATCTGTATTGAGTGGCAGGAAGCTACTTCTGCAGCAGAGAAGACATGTTACTAGAATTGTATTACTAGAATTGTATGAATTTCTGGCCATTTTGAAAAAAAATAAAAAGAATTTCTTCAGCTAGAATGCAAATATATATATATATATATATATATATATATATATATATATATATATATGCGCATTGGTGGTTTTTGCATCATTGCCATAATTAAGCTAAACTTTCTTTGGGTTTTATTCAGTAGAGAGGTGAGAAACTGCCATTTTCATAGAATCTGTAGTTGACATAGACTCTATAGTTGACAAAACATGGTGAAACTAAGGACAATGTCTATAGAGTAAGCTGGGCAATGGTATATATATTTTTTCAGGTCCCTCATCATTCAACTGAAAATGAATTGAGCCATGAACAAATGAGGTTGATATAAGACTTTGTTATACTACTCAGTAAAAGAGACTGAATTCTTGGACTGTTTGATGATCAGAGGTTATCATGGCTAGGAAAAAAAAATGATGCCACTCCCCACCTCCACTGACAAGTTATGCTCATGTATTTCAGGTTGTTTGACAGTGACAGGGAGCAACTACTTTAGGTTAAATATTAACCTTTCCATTCATGAGAACCAAAGCAAAATAGATTTTTAAAATTAGAGTTCATATATGTTTATATGTATACATGTTAAATATATATATTTACATACATACATGACTCACATATATCCGCTGGTGATTTTTGCAACCATAATTTCAAGGGACCCCACATTCTTTGAATTGCATCTAAAAAATTCTATCAGCAAAAAATTTATTTCAGCCTTCATATGCCTTAAGAGATGTTCTTCTTGATTTGTCTCCCTATATTTACTCTCAGTCTAAGTCTTCCTCAGGGGGCCAACCATCTTTTGATAAGCTTGTCTGAATTTATCTATGTTAGTCATAAAATCACAGAATTTGAGTTGGAAAGGAATAAGGAAATCATCTACTTGAATTTGTTCCTGAAAAAGCATCCCTTCTATAACACCCCAATAAGTAATTATCTAATATCCACTTGAAAATTGTGGTGAAGGAGAAATTATTATCTCTTGAGGCATTCTGTTGTACTTTTAAACAGATATATGATTGTTAGAAAATAGGTTGCTAATCCCAAGGCTAAGTATGTCTCTCTTCAATCTTCATATGTTTTTTTACTGTAGATATGTCTTCTAGAATAAGCAAAATCTCTCTGGCTGCTACGTGAAAATTTTCATATCTGGTAGTATATATTCTTGCCATCTTCTCTCCTTAAATCAATCAGTCAGTTAAATGATCTTTGTGCAGCATGGTCACAGATATTTTGCCATCCTGATGACTCTTTTCTGACAGTTCCATCTTTGTTATTCCTAAGTATGATATCCAAAATTGGATATAGTAATTCTCCATGTATTATATTGTTAAACCAGGGGATTGCAGATGATTGCCTCCTTTGTTTGAAATATGATTCCACTGAATATAGCCAAGGACAAAATGAAGTTTTTTTGACTGTTAGGCACATTGTTGATATATTGAGCCTATAGCTAATAAAACCCCATCTTTTTTTTTTTCAGTAATTGTTATCGAGAAATATCTCTTTTCTCCTGAGCTTTTCAAGTTAATTTATAATCTTATTTGATTAATGGAATTATTTGAATCTGTTAATATATTTTTGGATTTATCATCTAATGTGTTAACTAAAACTCTCAGTTTTTCAGCCATTATAAGTTTGATACACACACTTTCTGTGGCTTAATACAAGTCACTGATGACCATGTAAAGTAGAACAGGACCAAGAATATATCCCAGGAACAATCCTCTAGGAATGTCTTGAAAGTTAACATCGGTCCATTAATACCTTAAAATATCTGGAAACTCAGTACTCAATATAAGACTTGAAAGAAAACTCAGAAGCGAGCCATTCTAACCTGTACACTATCAAAAATCATTCTAATGACTGACCAGCATCTCTCTGAAGACCTCCAGGAAAGAGAAATGTACCATATCCTAAAACAATATATTTAATTTGGGGGCATTAATCATTGTAGACATTTTATTCATTAAACTTAAATCAACTAGTATTCTACATCTTCCTCTAAAAACCTACAGGAAAATTTTTGAGAATCTTTTGAACTGATAATCTTTGTATTACAGACACAAAGCTATTTCCTGTGATCATATTCTAAGCCCTTTCTCATTTGGTGAAACTGGCCAGAGTTATCATTTTATTGGCATAGACTTCAAACAATTAACAGGCATTAATTACAAACAGTATATAATAGTCATTGTAATCCTTTATCTTCCTCTAAGGGGAATGTCAATGGGGACAAGGACAAAGATAGATCTTCAATGAAACAAAAGAAGATTGAGGACTGAGACAGCATGGCACAGTACACAGAGCACTAGATTTGGAGGAGGAAGATCTGGTTTCAAATCCTGGACCTGGGCTTAGGAAGATCAGTTTGAGAAGTAAGTGGAAACTGGACTAAATGAACTGATCCTTGAGGCAGAAAGACCAACCAGAATGTCATTGCAAAAATCAGTGTATCACCAGGGTAGTGGCAGAATCAGAGCAGAGAAGGTGATGTCAATAAGAGATATTATGAAGGTAGACAGGATAGGACTTGACAACTGAATGGATATCGGAGGTTAAGTGAGATTGAAGAATTAAAGATGATGTCCAAGTTGGTAACTGGAATGACTGGGAGGATAGAGTTGCCCCAAAAGTAATAGAGAAAGGGAAGGTTGGAGAGAAGAAATAATTAAACCTGAGTTGAACATATTGAGTTTAAAATGCTTGTGGAATGTCCAGTGGACTGTTGGAGATGAGACACTGGAGACTGGGAGAGGCTAGGTCTGAACAAGTAGATCTGAGAGTCAGCTACATAGAGATGACATTTTGTAACCATGAAAACTGATAGATCACCAAATGAAATCGTATAGAATTATAAGAAATGGATCAGGTAAGAGACTAGGGGTCTCTCTCTCCAGTCTTAAACATTGTTGTTTAAGTGTTAAGTGTTAAGTGTTAAGTGTTAAGTGTTAAAATCTCCTCCTCCTCCATACTGTTTTCTCTCTAAGTTTTTCTAATTCTCTCCTCCTACTTCTCTACTAGTCTGATAGTTCCTTCTCTGTCTCTTTTGCTATATCTTCATCTAGATGATGCCTTCTAACTCTAAGGGTCCCCTAAGACTCAGATACGGGCCCTTCTCTCCTCTCCCCCTATGTTATTCTGTTGGTAAATTTGTAAACCCACATGGATTTAATGATTAATTCTATGCAGATGATTTTCAGATCTTTTAATACAGTCCTTCTTACCTCTGACCTCTACTACATGACTGGAATGCTTTCTCTTCTCATCCCAACTTCTAGGCTTCCCTCACTTCCTTAAGTCTTAGCTAAAAATCTTATTTTCTGTAAGAAGCCTTTCCTGGTGCCCCTAATGCCCCTTATGCCCCCCCCATAATTAATTTAAATTTATTCCATACTTACCCTATTTGTACATAGTGATTTGCATATCATTTCACTCACTATATCTTGAGCTACTTGAGGTCAAGGGCTATTTTGGCCTTTCTTTGTATCCCTAGGACTTCACACAGTGCCTAACATGTAATAGCTGTTTAGTAAATGATTGTTGTCTGGACCTTCCTTTTCTGGGACAGTGTTCCAGACCTTGAAAAAACAAACAAACAAAAACAGGCTACAAAAGCAAAAAAAAAAAAAAAAAAAAGAGGCATGTAGGCAAGAGTGCAATGCATAAAATGATAAAGTATGGATAAATTTACTAGAAGTTGTAGATAATATGGACAGTTGCTTACAATGGACAAGGCGAGGTTTGAGTTATTAGAATAAATGTATTATTTAAGAGTTGTTAAGAAGAAAATATTCTTGATTCTGGGCCACAAGCATGGATCAAAGGATCTTTAGATTTCTTCTGCATAGGTCCTGATCAATCCTAGAGTCTGAGGCAAGGTCAAAGCTTTAGTTGCAGACAAAGAAAGATGTGTAGACAGAGAGCAAGAAAGGTCATCATACTATGAGCCAGTACTGAATCAGAAGTCATTTTGAAAGGAACATTTTGCAAATTTATCATACTTTGAAAGAGTTGTTAGAAGAGATTCCCTATGGCTCACAAAAGTATGTGACAGAATTTGAAGCAGTTTAGTTAAGATTGAAAAAAATCTCTTAGAACTTAAAAAAATCCTCCTAGGTTAAATAAAGAAAAGTCAGTCCCATGTCACTGAGATATTTATAGTAGTACTTTTTGTAGTAGCAGAAAACTCGGAGAAAAAGGCAGATAGCCATAATTTGGGGAATAGATAAATAAATTATGGTACATATAATGGGTGTAATGAGTATACTTACCTTTCAGGGTTGTTGTGAAACTCAAATGAGATAATTGTACAAAAAAACAAAACAAAACAACTTTGTACAATACCTGGTACATAGTAAATACAATATAAATATTAGTTATTATTAATATATAATAAAATATTACTGTGCTATATATAAGAACAATAAAAAGAACATAGAGAAACATGGCAAGATTGCATGACCTGAGGCAAAGTGATAAGTATAATCAGGAAGATGACATACACAATGACTATAACCATGTAAATAAAGAGAACTAAAATAAAAAAGTGTGTGTGTGTGTGTCTGTGTGTGTGTCTGTGTGTTTGAATGAAATCCCATGAAATTATCATTGTTTGAGCTTACTGTTGAAGAAAGGATAAAGTGCCCCTCTTTCCCTTTGCATAAGTGCACTGTGAATATGGAACTTTGTATGTACCATCTGACATAATTGATATATTTGTTTTGCTGAGCTGCTTATCCCTTTCTATGTTATTTTTTCTAACAAAGAAGGACTCTATGGGTAGGAGAATGGGAATGGATATATTAGGAAATTGTGGTGATAAAAAAATTAAAGATATCAAAATTAAAAAAAAAACTTTCTGAATTAAGCTATAGCAATGAATGATGCCCAAACTTGGTCTTGTTCTCAATTTTAGAGACTGCACGGAATTAAAAAGAAATCACAAGCTATGAAAGTCGAATTATGTTCGTGTAGTATAATCTTCGCTAAATTTTACTAAAAGTCATGTATAGGAGTGAATCTGTAATTTCCTGACTACCCTCTTTCTTCCTCTACCACAATGGGTCTCAAGAGTCTAAAAAATTAAAGAAATAATTTCAAGTTGCTTTCAATCCAATTCAAGGCAAGTCAACTAGCATTTATTTAAGTGACTATGACACACTGGGCATTGCACTAATTCAGTCAGAGTCATAACTAGAAATTTTCTTGATTTGTGAGGAGCTTATAGAGTATAATTGGCACCAGAAGTCCCTTGCATAGAGCAGAAAGTCCATTTTCAAAAGAGTCTCATCCCAATATCTGTGGCCTTGTTAATGTCCTTCAGCCCATGAAAGAAGTAGCAGGTAAGGAAGTAAATAAAGAGGAATGATAATGGGGAAATGTGGCCCCTAGAAAAGGGCAAGAACTTTGGTGATGATATCACATGATATACTATCATTGGGTGGTAGACCAAAATATGTCTTGGTGAGGAAGCATAGCCCACATGTTGATGATCTAGGTCAAAGCCACAGTTACCCTAGTCTAGTTATAGCTCTGGACAAGAGAAGATTCCTTTACAATCTTGTAACTGTTTTGTCTTCCTAGAAGAATCTTCTTATGATATGATTTTTATTTTACAACACGATATTTTCTTTGTGGTCTTCTAACTAGTCTATCTTTGTGAAGGTCTGTTCTCTCTTTTCTGTCTCTCTGTCACTCGCATCTATATATACACTACCTTTCTAGATGAAGGTGGAATATTTTTCTGTGATCATCTCTTTCTTTGTGGAGGACTGTTCTTTATAGTTTGGTGGCTCATACTTCATTTTCACTTCCACTCTACTACGTAGTCTTTCATTTTTTTTTGCCTTTTGCCGTCCACACCATACTCTTGACCTCCATAACTCATGGCCATAGCTCCTGAAAAGTTAATACATTCATTCTGGAGTTCTCATCCTAGGATATAGACAGTTGGTTGATGAATAAGTAACAAATCTGCCCACTTAGCTAATATTTCCTAGATGGACCTAGACATCAGACTGTGCTTCACATTCACATTCCACTCAGTCATCTGCTGTCTATATCCTGGTCATCTTGCCATCTTCCTGCTGTTCCACCTATTCTTCTATTTTGTTTTTGTTTGTTTTTTTTTGTCCTAGACTCAGTATTTATGTCAATAGTGTCATTTTGTTCCCTTGAAAGGGCATGCTCTTTCAAAAACATTGATTTTTCCTGTTTCTTATATCACCATGGTATACTTTGTATCCCCTTTTCTCCCCCTCCTTGATAGCTATCCTATATGACAAGCAGTATTTTTTAGAAAGAGAAAAACGTCAATTCAACTGATGAATGTATTAAGAAAGTTTTTAAACATATACAATGTATAACACCTAGAGACTCCTACCTCAATGAAGGGGTAGGTTGGGGGGGGGTGCATTCTCATATCTCATATTCTCATATCTCTGAATCTCAAATATTCATTTGAGTCTCACAATTTTAAATTTTTTCACATTTAGTTTTAATTTTTTTGTATGTAATGTTCTTTCCAATTTGCTTCACTCTGCTTACTTCACTTTGCATCAGTTTATATAGTTCTTTCTATGTTTTTCTGTATCCATCACATACACCATTTCTAAGAGCACCATGGTATTCTATTATATTCATGTACCACAACTGGATTAACCATTCCCAAATCTATGGGCATTTATTTTGTTTCCAATTCTTAGGTATCTCAAAAAGTGCTGTTATAAATATTTTAGAGTATATGATAACTTTTTTTTCTTATAGATAGTTTTCTTGGGGAATAAGTTCAGTAATGGAATCTCCACTTGCATTATATTTTAGCCACTCAATTGCATAATTCCAAAATGCTTTCCAAAAAGGTCTCATCATTTCATAGGTCCATCAAAAATGTGTTTGTTTCACTATCTTCCCACACTTCCTGCAACACTCATGGGAGTGTCAAGAAGCAAATCTGTGAAGAAAAGGTTCATTCACTCACCACTCATCTGATTATACAATCTAATTATACAGTGTAAGTAGAAACTTTTTAATTTATTTTATCATGAATGATTTTCAGGATTTTTTCCCCATGTGCTTGTGAACACTTTGCAATTCTTTTAAGAACTTTTATTCATATCTTCTAACCATTTATCTATTGGGAAAAGATTTAAGTTTTTCCCTAGGTAACTTAGGTTTTCTACTTTTTCAAATACAGGGTTATTGAGTTCTATATTTTCTGAATCTCCTTTTTCTAGTGTGTTCCCTTAATGTCTCTATTCTTTAACCAATAGCAGATCATTCTGATGATTGCTGCTTTATAATATGGCTTGTAGTATGGAAGTGCTATTCCCCAATTGTCTTCTTTTCATCATTTCCCCTGATATCCCAGATATTTTGTTTTTCAAATGAATTTTGTTTTTTTATCAAGTTCTGCAAAATATCCTCATGGTAATTTGATTGGTATAGCACAGTTCTTGTATAGATTTTTACTGAAGTACTTGTCCCTCCCTTAGAAAAGTCACTTTCCTAAGTGCCAGAATGAAGAGTAAGTATTTCTTATATATTCAAATACAGACTTGACAGAAATGTACATCTCTTTTAACAATGATGTTAATTTTTTTTCCCCATGATTAGGCTGCATGGTACTAAAGATATTAGACATGACCATAGGGAACATCAAGGTACCCCAGAACAAAAACTAAATGCTTCTTGGGGAATCTTATAAAAAACTGGCATCAAAGTGGACTAGTAGCTTTTCAGATTTGACAAACTATTGATTCTTACATAGGCTAGTGCTATTTACTACGCTGTGTAGCCCCCATAGCAGAGATCCAGAGAGCCACACCTATCCTTCGTTACTCTTTGTTTACATTTAATAAATTGTTTCATCCGCATTATCATCATCATCAGTAGTAGTAGCAGCTGCTGCTGCCACAGCAGCAACAGGAGCAGCAGCAGCAACAGTAGCAGGAGTAGTAGGAGGAGGAGGAGGAGGAGGATTAGGGTCTTCATTGATTTGATCTCTCTATATCTTTAATTTGCATCTGGTGCTAGCCTGCCCCTGGCTCAAGACACCAACATAGGCATGCTCATTCATCTTGAGGTGTATACACCATAGGCCAAGTATCTTGCAGCACTGTGTTCTAATTATTCATAAGTAGTATCTAATTCTTGCCAGATACCAGCATAAAGGGGGGAAACTAATGGCCTAATTGTAGGAAAGCTAAATCTAAACTATATGCAGTGTTTTGATACTGATCCACTTTCTCTGTTATGTGTGACAACATATATATATAAAATTTATATATATATATATCTCCATCAGTCAACCAACAAGAATTTATTGAGGCCTGGAGGAATGTGATAACTGAAAATACTATTCTTTTTCTGAGGACAAAGGAAAGCTCATCTAGCTAGACCAGAGGTTACTAAATTGGTGTCACTCTTTTTATGTATTTTGATATCTATATTTCAAAAAAATTGGTTTCTTTTGGAATCTTATGTAGCATTTTATGTATTTAAAATATTATTCTGAAAAGGAATCCTTCTGCTTCCCCAGACTGCCAGAGTCCATGACCTCACAAAACAAAAACAAAACAAAACAAAACAAAAAAACTTAAGAACCCTTGATTTAGAGACTTAGAACTATTTATTTTACGTTATCACAACATTTTACAGGAACAAAAATTGGGTAGACTTTTTAAAATTTTCACACACCCCAGGCCACCTTGATATATGATTAGAAAATTTCTACTTTACATTGTATAACTAGATTGTATAACTAGATGAGTGGTGAATGAGTGACCCTTTTCTTCACAGATTTGCTTCTTGACATTTCCATGAGAACTTTATCCTGAGTGTGAAAATGCAAAGACTAAAACCTACTAGAAGCCTAGTCTTCTCTGTCTTCCCTCTCACAAGGAGAAGGAAATACAGAAACAAACTCCATTCTTGGAAATTCATCTCTTTGAAAGTTAATCAAATCCTAAGCAGTAAGATTGGTTGCTGTCCATTTGGGGAATATGGTTAAGTTGCTATACTACTTTGTCCAAAGTAGGCTTCTTCATTGCAGTATTGATCCTGAAGCAGCATTAACATTTGTGGTCACTTTCATTTTATCAATGAAATATTCATTCTCAGGAGTATGAAAGCTTAGGAGCCTGAAATTACTTATTTTTTTTAAAGAATAGTTTAAGGAAATCCATACTTTTGAGTCTTAAATGTGTTAAAGCTGACTATTTTATAGTGACTCTTTGATAGCTCAGTCCAGCATTGGCATTGAAGAAGGGACATGCTCTATACTTGAGTCTTAATGAGTTGTTTTTTTTTCTAAATATCATGCCATTCAATTCTTCCCATTATGCTATTTCAGAAGAGGTGCACCTTCCCCTGAGAATACATACTACTCAGGTAGAGAGAGCCATAGATTGTAAGGAAAATTAGATAGGGCTATCAATGCCCAGGTGCTTTCCAAATCAAAGGTACTTCCTTATGTGACAGTGATAGATGGCTCCAGTTACCCAGTTGGCCTTGATGAAACTTAAACTTTTTTTTTTTTTATCTTTCTTCCCCTTCCCATGGCCTCATCATTTTAGTGGGAAAAAGCCATCAATTTATGTGAATGGATGCTGAAACAGTGCATGCTGAGTTCACTCTTGCTAGCACAGACTTAGTTTCTACCAAATAGAATTCATAGTTAATTATGACCTTATAGTAAAGAAGATATTAAATAGATATCTCAGGTCCCATCTAAGTTTAGTTTTTTAAAGTTTGATATATCATGTGATACTTTAAAAAAAAACTTTTTAAAATTAACTTTTGTTTATTTTTAGTTTACATCATTCATTTACACAAGATTTTAAGTTACAAATTATCTCCCCATCTTTCCCCCACCCGCCCAACCCAAAACAGCAATCCCACTGTATACCTCTCCCCCAATCTGCTCTCTCTCATATCCTCCCCAAATCACCCCTCTGACTTTCTGGTAGAGCAAGATGGATCTCTCTACCCCAGTGCCTGTATATCTTATTTCCCAGTTGCATGGAAATAATAATAATAGTATTTACATATATATATTTTTAAACATTTGATTTTAAAACTTTGAATTCCAGAATCTTTCCCTTCCTCCCTTGTCACCCACCCCCACTGGGAAGATAAGCAATTCAATACAGGCCGTATATGTGTACTTACACAAAACATCTCCACAATGGACATATTGTGAAAGATGGACTATATTTCCCTCCATCCTATCCCACCCCCCACTTGCTTTATTCTCTAGTTTGTCCCTGTCCCTTTACAAAAGTGTGTGCTTCTAACTACCCTCTCCCACAACCTGACATCTCCTCCATCATCCCCCTTCTCATCCCCTTCCCCCCTACTCTCCTGTAGGGCAAGATACCCAATTCAGAGTGTATGTCATTCCCTCCCTAAGAGTAAGGTTGACTCATTCCCTTTTGCCTTCCTTTTCTTCCCCTTCATTGTAACAGTTATCCCTTGCCTCTTCTACAGGACATAATTAACCCCATTCTGTCACTTCCTGTCTCGTTTCATCATATTCTCTCACCTCTCAATTTCACCTTTAAATATCATCCCTTCCTATTCAACTGATCCTATGCCCTCTATGTATAACTGTACATACATACACATACTCACAGATGTATTCATACACATACATACCCTACTATTTAGACATATATGTATGTGTGTGTATGTATGTGGGTGTGTGAATATATATATATATATATATATGTACATGTATACATTTATATTCCCTTCAACTATTCTCATACTAAGAAAAGTTTCATAAGTTACAATTATCATTTTTCCATGTAAGCATGTAAATAGTTCAACTTTGATAAGTTCCTTATGATTTCTTTTCCCTGTTTACCTTTTCATGTTTCTTGTATTTGAATGTCAAATTTTCTATTCAGCTCTGGTTTTTTCATCAAGAATGCTTGAAAGTCCTCCACCTCACTGAATGACTATATTTTACCTTGAAATATTATACTCAGCTTTGCTGGGTAGGTGAATTTTGGTTTTAATCCTACCTCTTTTGATTTTTGGAATATCATATTCCAGGCCCTTTGATCCCTTAATATAGAAGATGCTAGATCCTGTATTATCCTGATTGTGTTTCCCCAGTATTCAAATAGTTTTTTCTTAGCAGCTTGTAATATTTTCTCCTTGATCTGGAAACTCTGGAACCTGACTATAACAGTACTAGGAGTTTGCTTTTGGGGATCTTTTTCAAGAGGTGATTGGTGAATTCTTTCAATTTCTCTTTTGCCCTCTGGTTCTAAAACATCAGGGCAATTTTCCTTGGGAATTTCTTGAAGAATGATTTCTAGGTTCTTTTTTTGATCATGGCTTTCAGGTAGTCCAATAATTTTAAAATTGTGTCTCCTGGATCTATTTTCCAGGTCAGTGGTTTTTCCATTGAGATATTTCACATTGCCTTCTATTTTTTCATTTATTTGGATCTGTTTAATAGTATCCTCATTTCTCATAAAGTCATTTGCTTTCATTTTCTGCAATCTAATTCTAAAGGAATTACTCTCTTATGTAAGCTTTTGAAATTCTTTTTCAATCTGACAAATTCAGCTTTTTAAGGCATTCTTTTCCTCATTGGCTTTTTAGGTCTCTTTTGCCATTTGAGTTAGTCTATTTTTTAAGGTGTTATTTTCTACAGTCCGGTTGTTGCCTCTCTTTTCATGATTTTCTTGCATCATTCTCACTTATCTACCCAATTTTTCCTCCACTTCTCTTATTTGGCTTTCAAAATCCTTCTTAAGCTTCTCTGTGGCTTGTAACCACTCCACATTTTTCTTGGAAGCTTTTGGTGGAGGAGTTTTGACTGTGTTGTCTTCCTCCTGTTCCATGCTTTGATTCCTTTTGTCCCCAAAAAAGGAATCTAAAGTTCGGTGGCTGTACTTGCTTTGCTTCCTTTGCTTGCTCATGTTGCCAGTCAATTACGTGACTTTTGATCTCTTTGCCACTGTAGAACTCTGCTTCCAGAGGGGAGAGCTTTGTCCCAAATTGCTGGGGTTTTTGCATCTGCCAGAGCTGTTAGAAGGGTGCCTTCACTACAGATTGCACCAGCTTACAGGTGGTCACACACCTCAGAAACACCACCCAACACCAAGACAGCAGTCCAAGCAGGTTAAAGCAAGAGCACTTACCCTCTGAATGGTCATTTGCACTCCCTATGATCTGCAGGCCAGGAGCTCTGTGGTAGCCACATGGAGGCTGTTGTAAGGGCTCTGCTTCTGCAGCTTCTGGCTCTGGGGGCATAGGGCTGGACCTATTCCTCTGTCCTCCCTAAATCCAGCTGAGTTCCACTGACATTTTACTTTGCCTTTGGCATTTATGGGTTGATAATTCTGGAAATTGCCACAGCGGCTGGTGATGCACTCTCTGGAATGTTCAGGCTGCTCCTGGTTTGGCCACACTGGGGCTAAAACTGTGGGTTCATGTGGGGCTAGGCTTGGCTCCCATTATGTTGCAATGAACACTTCCTGTCTGCCTGCCATGCTGCCTTCAGTGGGAGCTTTGTTTCTCTGTCTCTTTGTGGGTTCTATAGCTCTGAAGTTTGTTTAGAGTCATATTTTATAGGTATTTGAAGTGTTATGGGGGAAGCCATGGAGTTTTCCTGCTTCTATGCCACCATCTTGATTCCATCCCTATTATGCGATTCTTGATTAAATATATATTTCACTTTTTAAAATGTACCTTCTGCAAATTCTGACTTTAACATGTTTCCTCAAACATAGCAGTGATCTGATATATCTAGGTGGTATCATACAAGATGTGTTTCAGCTATTGTTCACAACCATTCTCATTTCTTCTCTGGCCAAAGTCTTTCCAAAATGATATACTATTTCTGACTAACCTGCTAGCTGCAGGAGTCTTTATTTTATTTTTTTTTATTGGTTAGTTGGAAGTAAAGCATATCAGCAAAAGATCAATGTTGGTGTGTCCCAACCTTAAGCAAAATTTTATAGAGAAAAATTTCATTATACAAAAAGTATATTAAGGGTAATTATTCACTTTATTAGAGTGAATTGGCAATAGTATTTCCTTAATCAAATGTCCTAGTATGATTAAAAGATGACTCAGCTTTCAAATTAAATATTAGTACAATATACTTCCCATACTACCTAGTCTTCATTCAGCTACTTACCAGTTTTATAACTGAGCTAGTCATTTAAGCTCATGTAACAGCAAGCACCCTAGCATACCTAGGGTGGCTACTAGCACAGGTTCTTAGATCTGCTT
>CM053590.1:79974498-79995221 GCA_028646515.1 Pseudochirops corinnae | reverse complement strand
TACCAGAGAGGGAAGCACCAACATCTGGGTTTTTCACAGCCGGGGGGGCTCAACGGCTGTCCAGAGTCTCGTCTGGCCAAATCACACAACTCTTCTCAAAGTGAGCCCCAAACCAAAACCTCACATCAGGGCGTATATATAGCCTTCTCCTGGCTTGGAAAATGTCACAGCCCTTAGGACCCACTGCCCAATCACAAAGCTACAAGGCACGGGCATTCCTGAAAAACAAGCCTGGCACCACAGGCTCCACGTGACCACATTCGGCCTATTAGGGAACAGAGTATACTTTCAAATATCCAAGGGTCCTCAGAGTCACGTAGCCACTTTAGCAAAGGGCCTAGGGGCAGGGAAGATCTTCAGATTCCCATAACAGCTCACTACAATTCAGTCTACAAAAAAAAGATAATAATATTTGTACAATCTACATTCATATTATTATTCCGAGAATCAGATGAAATAAGGTATTTAAAGTGTTCTTTTAACCTTGAGGTTGCATGTAATGTAATGGAACAGTTCTTTGACTTGAAACTGTTATTTTTTTTTTTTTTTGGTGTCAGATTTCCCAATGTGGATAAACCATCCATCAAAGTGGTTTGGCATTGTCTGATCTATAGCTTAGAACCTTAGAGAGTTGCCTAGATCACTGAGAGACTGAGTAACTTCTCTATAGTGACATATGCAATAGGTAGCAGAGACATACCTTGACCCATGGTCATTCTGACTATCAGGCCCATATTCTTTGCACTCTATCATGCTACCCTTCATTTATTTTCTTATTATATAATGATTTAGTAATAATGTAATAATTATATTGTATAATTAGTATATTAATATATGACATATATTAGAATATATTTAATAACAATAACAATTCAGTCTTTCTTGAGCGCTTATGAATATGAGCATTAGATTCTTAAATAGATGAATGAAAATCAATAAATAAGAGTAAGTTGTCATTCCTTTTACCAGGCAATACTTGGAAGTAAGCTTTTAGAAAGGTAATAGTTTCATGGTCTTAACTGAACATTTGATAAGTGAGTCAAATGGATGTTGTAGTCATTTCTCCATTAGGTCTTTCAGCTAATGGATTCTTGAATCAGAGAACCTCAGAGTTGAAAGTAAACTAAGAATTCATCTATTTTAATCTATACCTGACAATGAATGTCATCTACAATTGCTCCTGCTTAACGGCTTCTGAGGGGAAATCCATTTCCTTTCAAGGTCACCTATCCTATTTTTAGACAATTAAAATTATTATGAAGATTTTCCTTACAACAACCTTATAGTTACTTATTGTTTCTTGTTCTGTCTTCTGAAACTAAGCATAACCAATCTAATCCTTCTTCCACAATAACTTTGGTGGTTTTAACAGTAAAGGGGATAGATTGAAAGATGTCATGTAGGTAGATTTGACCAGATGAGATACTTGTTTGATCTTGGGATGAGAGTGAGAAGTTAAGGATAAGTATGAGATTATAAACTTAGGTGCCTGGAAGGACAGAGATAGAGATTTACAAATGATCAGTAAAGTTTCATGGGGGTGAGTGGGGAAAGATAATGAATTTTATTTTGAACATGTTCAGTTTGAAGTGCTTGTAGAACACCTAGTTTGAAATGCTCAATAGGAAGTTGGCAATGTGTGACCAAAGACAAAGATAGGAAGTAGGGCTGGATCCACAAATCTGGGAAGCATTGGTATACAGATTATTGAACCCATGTGTGCTTACGAGTTCACCAAGAGGGTAAAAAAAAGGCCTAGTGGGTGATTGTACCCAAATGAGGAGGCATGAACTAAGGGATGGTCAAGGAAAAGAGACTGAGAAGGAGCAATAAGAGAGGTAGGAGGAGAATGAAAACTCAAAAGGAAGGAGAGTGATGAATCGTGTCAAACGTTATAGACACCACTTTTCAAGTTCTCTCTTTACCAGGATAAATATTCCTATTTTCTTCAACCTATCCATATATGGCATGAAATCAGAACTCTTTACCATTCTGCCTGCTTTCAATGTATCTTGCTTGATACCCCTATCATGTACATTGTGATATAGATTTCTTTCTTTATAAAGACTTTTTCCTTCTCTTAACTTTTATATATCTTTACCATTAGTCTCCTTCCTACATTATAGCTACTATCCATGGTACCAAAGTTGTTTGAAATACCCACTATACCTAAGGTGTCAAACATGCCCAGGCAACTTCCAGTTCAGCTAAAATCACATTAAAATATATTTGGGAAATATTTAACAAAATAAATGAAATTATATTAGAACATAGATAATGTCAATATGTGTTTTTCTTAGACCATATGAAACAGGTAGGGATTCTTGCGTATGATTTAGTGACCTCTGTTGCTTTTGAATTTGTCACCACTGTTGTAGAGCATTTTTGTCAACTTTTTTTTCTTTTTCTTTTCTTAGCTTAAATGGCTTTCAGTTATATTTACATGATTTTAGAAAAATACATTCTTACCTGCACTTGTTATAATATATAGTATAATGGTTAGAGAATAATATATAGAGACATGAGGACCTGAGTTCAAATCCTTTCTCTGACATATAGTAGTTGTGTGATCCTAGACAAATCATGGAGACACAAATACAGAGCCAGAGAGAAGGAAGAGGCAAAGGGTCAGAGAATGGGAACCAGGAGAAAGGGAATGAGAAAGTGAGTGGAGGGAATCTGTGATGAAAGGCATACTGGGCCTGGTATACAATGCAATATTATTATGCAGTTATTTGAGGTATGCTGTCCAGTAAGAACAATGACTGAGAGAATATAGTGTTTTGATGACAGGGTACCTCCCTTGGAGTAACAAGCATACCATTCTCAGTTCCCCAATTCCAATGAAAAAGATGCTTGGCATTTTATGACCACTAGATGGCAATAGGTATACACCACAGTATCCTCAATACACTTATGGATTACGCCCTGATATGCTTTTATTACTTTAGTTTGTAACACCAATAACTGTTATCTTTACCGATATTCTCAGAGAAAAGGCATTATTGCTTTAAAAATTGGGAGACTGATATCTTTAATGTAAACATAGATTGTACCCCATATCCCCACCCCCAGTCTGTTTTTGTGAGCAACTCCAAGAGGTGTAAGGGCTCATTTGAATATACAAGCATTGTAAAGTATTACAAAAATCAATAAGGAATTTCATTTAAACCAAAAGAGTACATAAAGATTTAGTTACAGATAATTGAATGCAGATCTGCTGTATTTTTTTTTTTCTTAATGCTAGAAACAGCCTAACAAAGCTTTACATTTCAATAGCCAGGACATCTCCAGCCTCTCAATACTACCTTCCCCCAGGTGAGAGGAATAGTCTGGGGACACAGTAGGGATGAATTCTAATCCAAAGTCTATTGTAGGGGTATATATGAGATCTCAGAAGATTCTTTCACACCTGTTTGACATTTTCAGTGTTCTCAGTGGACAAAAGTATCTCAGAAACATCTGCCAAATATTAGATAACAGGAAGAAGAATGATAGATTTGGCCTGATCTCATCTAGTGCAAGAATGGGACCCTCTCTTCAGTAACTGTGGCAAAATGATAGAGTTCTTTGCCTTTTAGTGGCTAAACTATGCATTAGTCAATTGTGATATTTGGTTTGTTTTCTATGGAGCTTAGTCTTTCTTTTGGCTGGTGATTGCTTCCACACTCACCACGCCCTACTCCACTCAACCCCACTCTATCTTAGACTTTCCTCTAAGATCACACCTTCTAACCCAGATTGTGCAGAATTTAAATTCTATAGTGAATAAAATAAACAAACCGACTCCTCAGGCAACTGAGAGCCTTTGGCTTTTTATTGTTGATTATTATCAAATCCATTTCAGCTCTTCTCATGAATGTGAATTTTTCATCTTCCAGATTTTATGGAAGGGCTTGGTTTCAATGTAGATTTCCCCTTTCTCAAATTCTAAGATTTATTCTCCTTAACTAGGACATCCCCCAATTCCAAGGCAAAGATTAAAAAAAAAAATGCTTCAACATTAAACCATTACGTGATTTTTCTCAGTGAGGAGATTTGCTCCCTTAGTAAAGATCACAATCTCTCCCCAAACTAGTAAAGAAAGTTTTGTGGGTTGCCAGGGTCAAAGGCATTTATCCTTTGGGGCTGAGCTTCTGGAAATGAACCTCTCTGAACTTGGCTTAAGTTGGCCTTAGGCGAAAGATGCATTCTGTCATTAGGCCTGCCCTTGAAGACATTCTAGCTTGGTAGAACATGCCCAAATTTGGTTTTCCATGTTCTGATGTCATAATAGTTTCAGTTTCATCACTAGGATTGTAAAGAAGTACTAGGATGGAGTATTTATAATCAACTCCAGGTGCTGAACTCAACATTGAAAAAAAGAAGTCAGTAGCAACTATTTTAAAATAGTCTTCAAGAAAAGGAGAAAGACCTCGGATGTTATGTAGGAGGATATTTGACTAATTCCACAGTTGCCTATTTTAAGGAAAACCAATGTATAGTATTAAATATTGAAGCACTGAACTATTATCATATAGATGTTGCAAAATTAGGATGAAGAAAGCTATCATTTCTTTTTTCTGCCTTTGAAATTTATAAGGGTAATAGCATTCAGAGGCTACCCCCAGAGATTGCTATGGGTATTTTGATAAGTACTAGTCCATGGAATATCCTACAAGTATCATTATTTCAATGCTTCCAGAATTTGAGATTCATCAGTAAGAATATTCCCTTTCCCAAAACAGATCAACATGAGAAAAGTAATATGAACCACTTTGTAAACTTCAAGACACTGCGGAAAATATTACTAACTTTCTAAAATTCTAAAGGTGATATCGAGGGGATTATGCAGTTTTTTTCTTCACCTGGCCCCCATACAAACAATATTTATATCATATAAACAGTTCTGTGTGATATAGTGCTGCTGTGTTTCATAAAATCTATAAAAGTAGCCAATTTAAACAGCAGATCAATATCAATTAGAGAAGAGGTTAAAGATAACTATATGTAGTCAGCTTTGGAGATATGACTAGATCTGCTTATAGATAAAGTAACAATGATAAAGGTACCACATATGCTGGCACACCCAGCACCCAGTAGGCTGCACACTAATATTTTATTGAATTAGTGAATAAGTGGTGCAGGAAATTCCCAATCCAAGCAGGTTGAAGTCAGAGAGAAATTTTGCTCAATCCAGGAAAACTGAGAAAGATTGGTGAAAGGAGGCACATTCCATATATTTAAGATAGAAAATGGAAATGTATGAATAGTTTTAACAAATGGAAAGAATTTCACTTATACTAACTGAATATATTACTGTACATCATTCAATCTATTACAGCTTGAAGTGGCCTGATTTTTATTACCTAATACCTTAACATTATTACTCCATATGATTCAAGATGTTCCATAAATTTCAGACTCTTGTTTTCTCAAAAAAATAGAAATATATAAGCATGTTGAAAAAAGATGAACACATATAGGAAATTAATGCTTGTTAGAGGTGATAAATGGTAAATAGGTAAATGACCTAATTCCTTCAGTATAAGGACCCTTTCATTGGGAACTTCCCCAACCAAACAAAGCAGACCCCAACTCATCCTTGATTTTTTTCATAAGTTCTTGTGAGTTGCATGAAGCACACAGAATTACAGTGACTCTTTCAGAATCACAGTTACTAAGTGACAGAGGGGATTTGAACCCAGATTTTCATGACTCCAAGTCCAATAAACCATCCACTAGGATATGTCAAGTTTCAGTCGTAAATTCATTTTTCTTTAATTATGAGACAGCTTCATATAATGGAAAGGATGCTAGATTTGAAATCAGGAAAAATCTGCTTTTGAATTTGGTCTGTGAAATTTACCAGCTACATAATAACTCATTCTCACTGAGCTTCATGTTCTTCATCTGTAAAATGGGCATGATAACATACCCACTATTCACTTCACAGTATTGTTATGAAAATGAGCAGTTTGTGAATCTTAAAGGGCTATAGCACTGTGAAACCATGATAATCATACAGATGAGGAAATTGAGATTAAATTAATTGTCCAAGTTTCTACAGATGTAGACTACAGTAGTCACAACACTATTTCTCCAGATATGGCTATATTGGAATTGGATTTCCTCTTCTCCAGCCCAATCTTTCTCAGGTCAACTTTCCCCCTGAAATTAAAGCATGCCAATCTCATATAACTGCAAGCTTTTTATAGCTTAAAACAAGGCTTACTCTAGTAGAGTTTGAATTAAAGCTTCTTTTCAAGAGCAATTATGATCATTGATGAATGACCTCCACATGTAGAAATATGTGGTCAGCAGAATAGAAAAAGCATTATTCTGCAAACAGTACTTCCATAAACTGAATCATGATCGGTCACGGTGATGAAGAACCAAGAGAAAGGGAAAATCATAGGAGCTCAAGTCATTCACCTTAACAAACATAAATAAATGTGAAGAGATTTAATAAGAACACAAAAAATACCTTGTGAACAAGCATAGATCAAGATAGCAATGGGACAAAATGTCATTGTAGCAGAAAACTTCATAGACATAGAAATCAAGAGACCTGGGTTTACACCCTGACTCTGCAATTAACTCACTGTGTAGTCATAAGCACTCCATTAAGGCATTTAATCTCTCTGAGACCCAGTTTCCTCAAAATAAAATGTGAATAATAATATTTGTAGTAAATACCTCATAGGATGATTGTGAAGATCTAAAGAAAAAAGTATTTATAAAGTTCTTTGAAAAATTTAATGCAGAATACACATTCATAACCTACATCAAATTGCTGTTTCAAGGTGTGGGAGGAGGACAGAGGGAGGCAGAGAATTTGCAATTCAAAAAACAAATAACTGTTAAAAATTTATTTTACATGCAATTGGGGAAAATAAAATGTGATTTAAAAAAAAAAAACATGATGCAGTATAAAAATTCCAGGTGATCCCCTCCTATTATTTTGTTGTTGATGTGGTTCAGATGTTTCAGTCCTTTCTGACTCTCTGTGACACCATTTAGGTCTTTCTTGGCAAAATTCTGGAGTCGTTTGCCATTTCCTTCTGCAGTTCATTTTATGTTTGAGGAAATTGAGGCAGACAGGGCTAAGTGACTTGCCCAGCGTCACATAGCTAGTAAGTGTCTGAGGCTGGATTTGAAGTTAGACTTTCCTGACTCTAGACCTCATTCACTATTGACTTTACCATCCAGCTGCCCATCCTATTATTACCTGTATTGCTCTTAGTTATAGTAATAATGATGATAATGAATGGCATGAATGAGATGCTATCTAAGGTTCCCTCCAGTGCTTAATTTCTATGATTTGATTCTACCTGTGCAGACGATACTTGAAATTTCAGAGGAGTTGATAAAAATGTGAAGAACTTAAGATGGTGTTAGTCAGAGAAAAATTCTTAGAGGGAGGATTTTTTTCTTGAACTGGATCATGAAAGACTGGTAGTTTATCTGTGTTGGTAGAAAAGAGATCTTTCAGGTAGAGTCAAATGTAAAAACAAAGGTGCAGAAGTAGGGTATAGCAAATTGTGCCAATATCAGCAGGCAGATTTCTCAGCTAGAGAGAAGAGGCCGTTTGGGGGGAAATAAAATGAAGCTGGAAAGTTTCAGTGACCTCATTTAGCCATCTTGAAAGCTGAACTAAGGAGTTTGGATTTGATCAAAGAGAGAGTAGGGAGCCATTGTATTTCTTGAGAAGAAAAGTAAACAAAGGGAAATAAATGGTATTGTAACCACATAGAATTGGGATAGGGAAAAGGGGTCACAGAGACCAGTAAAGGTGTTGATACAAGAAAAAAAAAAATACAAAGATGAGGTCATGAGGTTTTGAACTTGAATAGCTATAGTGGAAACAAAAAGTGACGGAAGCAAAAGGAAAAGAATTATTAACTAGAACTTCCAAAGTTTGGTAATTGGATATGAATGGTAAAGGAAAGAATAGAATCAAATTTAAATCCTAGACTGTAAAAACTAAGATCAGAGAGGGTAGTGTTATCTTGTATCATATCCATATTGCCTCTATGATGAAAGATGGTAGAAAAGATGAGTTCAATCTGGTTTTTTTTTTATCTTTACGGATTTTCTTACACTCAACAGAATATCGTCCCTAGGTAGCTCTCAGCCCACAAAACCTAGATGAGGCAAAGTTTGTGGCCCTAGCTCTTCCCATCTATAGCTCATTGCAATGACAGTCCCTCAGTTGTTTGTCCTTTGTTCTTAAAGAAGACCATGACATCAGGAATGTGGAGAGGAGGAGAGAGGAGAACAGAGAGGAAGAGAGGAAAGGAGAAGAGAGGGAGAGGAGAGGAAGAAGAAAAAAGGAAGGGAGGAGTGGCATTGCCCAACTGGAACTGGCCAGTTGGGTCCTGAGTGGGGCAGTCTGTACTATTCACAGTTTGTTGTTGATCATTCTGGAAGAGGACTACAGCATCATGATGATGCCATCAGTCCCTCTAAATACTTCTGAAAGAAATCTAGGTACTCTACTAGCTGTTCCAAATTTGCATTCATGTTACATTTCTGTCTTAACTACTCCTGGAAGATGATAGTATTTCATCCCTTTAGCTGTTGTTCTGTCAGTCAGAAGTTTGATTCAGATATGCCAAGTTTTGATTAGTGGAAAGACAAGATTAATCAATCAACATTTATTAAGCAACATAATTAAGCACTAATAGTGCTGAACACTGGAAATTCAAGAAGAGGTTAAAAAAATAACAGTCCTTGCCCTCAAGGAGTTTACAATCTAATGGGGATTACAATATCAAAACAAATATATGCAAAACAAGTTATGTACCAGAGGGTTGGAGGAGGCTTCTTGTAGAAGGTGGGATTTTAGTAGGAACTTAAAAAAAGCTAGGGTGCTCAGTAATCAGAGCTAGGAAGAAGCAGTGTTGTAGGCATAGAGTATGGCCAGAGAAAATACCCAGAGGTGAGAGATGTAGTGTCTTATTTGTGGAAAAGCCAGGAAGCCAATGTCAGAGTGTATGTCAAGTAGTAAGGTTTAAGAAGACTACAAAGATAGGAGGGAATCAGGTTATGAAGGTCTTTGAAGGGCAAACAGAGCATTTTGTATTTGCTCATAGGATATTTATTAAGGAGTGTAAAAGTACTTCTCCCATATCCATATAGTAACTCAGACTAGCTATTACTAACATGTTGCCAAGTAGGAATTCTCTCAGAAATATTCTAATGGATGGATAAGAGTCATTTGTGGTATCAACAAGGCCCATTATTGGCATGCATATATATGCTAGTATGTAGAATTCAAGATATATAAGTTTTCATTACATTCATTTGTTTGACCATCTTCTCCTTCATATGTTGTCTGAAAGTAAAATTCAGGCAAAGACTGATTAGTCGGGGTATACTTGAGAAGACTTGACTACACATCTTAAGTATTTTTTCTTCTGTGAGAACATGTATTTTTTTCTGAGTCATTCATGGAATAAAGTATCTATTGCCTGGTTGTTTATCAACTTTGAACTTTCTCTACTTTTTTTAAGCTTTTTTTGTCTTTTTGGAGGGGGGAAGGCAGGGCAATTGTGGTTAAGTGACTTGCCCAAGGTCAGACAGCTAGTAAGTGTTAAGTGTCTGAGGCTGGATTTGAACTCAGATCCTTCTGACTCCGGGGCTGGTGTTCTATTCACTGGACCACCTCCCTGCCCCCCACTTACTTTTTCTTGAACAACAACAAAATTATTATTTTTTTGAAATTCAGAGAAATATAGACTTGAAAGAGACCTCTTTATACCTCTAGTCCATTTTTCTTGAGTCAGGGAAAACCTATATTTCAGCCAACAATGATGGTTCAAGAACTATCCTTTTGAAGTTGTCACAGTTGGTCCCCTGAGATGAATAATATTTATTAAAAAAAAATAAAGATCCCCACGAGTGAGCTATAGAACTTTCTGATAACAAACTCAGAAATGGTCCAAGTTATTTTAACCAACCTAACAAACAATCCAATTGCATCTCGTATTATTGCAAAACTTAATAGTTCAAGTAGGTGTTGACATAAGTATTTTTCTCCTCTTTTCACAGAAAAATAAACTAAGGTTCCAAGAGTTAGAATAACTTGTCCAAAATCACATAGTAAACGGTAGAGCAAAATCTTGAACTCAGGTCTTCTGGATCAAAATTCAGTGATCTTTCCACTATATCACATTGTTGACTAAAAGATAGATCTTAAATTTGTAAGATCCTGGAAGAGTACAGTCTATTTCATTTTTTTTTCCCCTTATAACAGCTTTTCCACAAAGTTTCCTTATAACAATACTTTAATTATGGTAAGTACTTGATAAACAGGAATAGAATAGAAAGCATATTATATATGCATACTTTTTCTAGGCAACATATTCAAAGCTCTCCAAGAATCATTAGGGGGATCGCCAATGTTCCAAAAGGTAGAAGCAAATATTGCTAATGAACAAAGTTAAGTAATGTTAGCCCTTTCTCTCATCTGCAGAAAGCCCCAAACCATGAAAGATATAATATACTCAAGAAAAGACTGAACTCTTGAAGTTGCTAATTTGGCATTTTCCTTTTAGAGAACGGACTCTTTCATCACTGTGGAGTGTGCTGACCGTGGTGATTAGAAGGCTGTAGTTCCTTTGAAAGTTTCCTATGACATTATAAAACTCTTAGAGGAAGGTTCAATTGCCTCTGAAATAGAATTTAGTCACTTTTAGGAAATCAAATAAAGAGCCTAGTTCTGCTGTATGAGTTCAGAAAGAGACATTGGTGGAATTGGGCAGAACCTGAGAACAGTAAATATTAGAGCTGGAAAGGGGACTTAGAGCAGGGAATGTCAAAGCTAGGTGGCATGCTGGAGATAACCCAGTTTAACCCTTTCCTTGGAGAAACTAGAGTGAGAGAGAGGGCCATCTGTAACTGTGCTTTGGAATGGATGGGCTTCCTTATGGAAAGAACATAGTTTTATTGAATTATACCTCTGTGATTTTGGGGTACTCTAGGGGTTAACTTTTCTATATGCCCTGGGTATGCAATGCATAGTCCACTTTACCCCAGAATGTGTTCGATATTAGGGGGGAAATGTTTTAGTTGATTGGCTACTAAATGTGACCATTCTAACATCCTAAAACTTCTCCCTGTGGAGCCTGTTCAGACCAATGCTTGCATTCAATTTTCCATGAGGTTACTGAAGTCAAAGCTGCGAAAAGGAAGTCAGAATTGGGATGTGCTCTGGCTGAACACAGCCTATGGTCCTTGAGAATTGTTGCCTACTGATCCAACACAACTCACATTTATTAAGCACCAACTGTGTTCAATTCCTTTGGATGTCAGCAGCATTGATGCTTGGCTGGACTGCCTGGCATGGAAAAAGTTGATTAAAGTGCTCTGTTGACTGATTTTGTATTGCTTTGAAAAAAAATCCATATTTCTGATGATCATTCCCTACTGCTCTCAATAAAAAATAAAAAAAATAATAATAAATTTCTGTGCCTGAAAAGAGATAGATAGATGGAGAGAGAGAGAGAGAGAGAGAGAGAGAGAGAGAGAGAGAGAGAGATTGGTATTAGTGATAAAGGAGGGCATATGCTGCCTGCTCACCCCTCCTCCAGTTTTTGCAAATAAGATTTTAAGCCATGGGAGATTAAGTAAGAGGATGAATACTAATGTCAGATGACTAGGCCTGGAACCTACTGCCCCTCAAGAGAGTGGGCAGCCTAAAAAGCAAAACGACTTGAAAAAGTATGCCTATAAGATGCTTAGGGATATAACTCCCCATTATCTTACATGTATATATGCATACATATATAATTCTATATTATCTCTACATATATCCATATACATGTATATGTTTCTATGTACATTTATCTATTTATCTATATCACTTGTGACACTCCTCCATACACACGGGATGACTAGAGTAGCTATCCCAGGTTCAAAGTTCTCTATGAAAACACATATTCAAAACTATAGCTAATGAACCACTACTAATTTGTTTGCTTTTTTTTCCCCTTCTAGATAGATTGAGGACATAGTTGTCTCAAAGCAAAGATATTTCATGAATTAGCACAGGAAATTAAACAAATAAATAAACCTGGGTAATATTGTCCCCCAAATAATACAATATTGATGGGTAGGGTGGGCATAAATTGTCTTCATACCTGAGGGACACACACATGAAATACACATGACCAAAGAACATGTGTGAAGGACAACTCAACCAGTGATGTCTTCTGGTGATGTGATTACACTTCTTCCCTCCGTGTTTTATTTCCTGCCAAATACTTTGTCTGTTAGGCATTGTTCTGTTGGTCTCAGATGATTTAATGGTTGCTGTTGTAAAAGTCATCTCTGCTGTTGATGATTACCTACTACCAGCATTTGGATTCATCTCTTTACCTCCTAGACATCTGTAATAGCAAGCACCCTAGCACACCCAGGGTGAGGGGCTATCATAGGTTCTTTGATCTGCTTTGCTAAAGGAACGACAACTTTAAAGGGTTCAACAATCTCACTTTAATTACATTTACTAGTTCAGGGGGAAGGTCAGCACCTGATTGTGGGGAAAATACAATCAGAGAACAAAGTTAATACAGCCACCTACATACACCACTGGACCATGAGAGCACAAACCTCTGAGTAGTCAGAGGGGTGTGGTTCTTAACAAATGACTACTTAGAATCCCATCTAGGGAATCAAAAGGGCTTTCTCATAAGTGAACCCCCAAAGTAAAAGACCAACCTCACAGTATATACAGTTTTCAAATGATAGGCATAGAGCAAGAAGGCACCACAGCCCTTGTGTCTCAGTATCTAATTAACTCAGTACCCAAAGGTGTGAAAGCCTTACTACAAGCAAACCTCCCCATAGGCAAGCTCTTCCTTAGGCAAGTTCCTCTCTCAATGGACTCTGTGTAACTCAGGATGTATCACAGCTGTGATTGAAATACCCTTGTACCTTTAGACTTGGGAACACAGCTCCTGTTCCAAGGGAAACATAGGCCTATTAATGGACAGGGAAGATCTTCCTACTCCATTGACATTACATCATCTTAGCTCCAAACTGCTAGGGTATAACACTTAGTGGCTTATAACTTTGATAAGTTCAGGGTGACCTATTTAGCCATGTCTACTATACCCCATTAAGCTAGGCAGAAACCCTCTGGCTTAGATAAAATATTTTCTTTTTAACTCTTATGTCTGATTACAGATTGCAGTCTTTTTTTATACAACTATGCCATTTATAGTTATACAATCCCAGGTTCTCTTTCAGTTTATCATTCAAATTAGTATGAGGCAGGCCCAAATAGTTTTCTATGTACCTAGTTCCTATTTCCACATTTATTATGCCTTTGCATATGGGTAGAAACTTGTACTACTTCATAATTACCTACTTCCATAAACAAATTTCATGTCTTTATTAAAATAAAGTATTATATTTATTGTGTATCTTTTGAGGCAATAGGATTTCTGGGTAGAGGAAGTTTTACATGAATTAGTCTCTCACCTTCCAACATGATGTTGGCTCTGCCACTTACTAGTTAGTGAAATGACAAACTCACAAAATTTCAGTTTCTCCAACTATTGAGTGAATTGTCCTAGATTAACTGAAAGGTCCCATACTGTGTGAATTGATGATCCTATGATCTTATGTCTTGCATATGGTCACATAGCTGGTAACTGTCAAGAGATGGGATTTGAACACATCTTGTGTTCAAGTCCAGAACACAGATCCCTACTATGCTTTGCTCCCAATGTGTACTGATTTAATTTTCTGAATTTAAAAATATTCCTGAGAGGAGGTGGCGTGGCATAGTAGAAACAACTATGGACTTATAATCAGGAGATCTAGCCTCAGATTGGGACTTTGCTATTTGTGGTAGCTGGGGCAAGTAACTTCTCTCTAATCCAAAGTTTTCTCATCAGTAACTTGAAAGGGTTAGACTACAGTGTATAACCTCTAATGTCCTTTCCATCTGCCATAAGTCACATGAATATCAGGGAAAAGTAGTAGTTGTCGTCGTCGTCATCTTCATAGTAGTAGTTGTAGTAGTAGTAGTAGTCATCATCGTCATCATTGTCATCACAGTAGTAGTAGTAGTAGTAGTAGTAGTAGTAGTAGTAGTAGTAGTAGTAGTGGTAGTAGTTACTAATGTTTCTCTTCCCAGCTCCAAAGTACTTGGTGAATACTGCAGTTTATCATAGGACTCAAGAGAATGGGCACCCTAGTCACTTGTACTTCTCTTTCCCATGACAAGCAAATTACCATCTCTTCTTCCCTAACCTATGTGTTTCAGAGATACTATAACAGAAGCAAAAAATGAACAAAATCTTCCCCTTTATACATACTCGGGAGTCTCATCACCAACCATATCACTCCTGCCCCTCCCTAAGTACCAATCACCTCTTTGCTCACCTTCTACTTGCCCTTCATAAGTCCCACTTTATTCTTACCAAAGTTCTTCATTCTAGACCTTTTCCTCTCACACATCATCCATTTTCTTGCACTCAAAGAAACTTCCAAGAGAGACCGAATTCCTGCCTATTTTTTTTTTCCAAATAGGGTGTTCCTTTTCTCAGAGGCACCGACACATTGTCAGGTATGATAGCTGTACATAATTGCCCCCATCTAGATGCCCCTTCTGTTACATTCATTCAGACACCTTTCTTCTGAAGTTCATTATATCCATATGTATTATCCACTCCAAGCCTTTGGTCACTCTCATCTGCTTTTCTCTGTCATTTTCTCCCTTCTTTCTCAAGTTGTAAAGTACCTGGTTCACAGACTTTTTTTGTTATCTAAGTCCCTATTGTGATACTGTAGTAGACATATTGTTAACTTTCTTGAAAATCACACCTCAGCAGCCCTCTCATCTCCCGTGGACATATATTTTCACTCTGCCACAACAATGAAAGGGGTAGAGTAAAAAGCAAATAAAAAGCAAAAGCAAATCATGTGATTACCCATCATTTTATACCTCCATGTTTTGGGCTTGGCCTGACTCAGGCTAATCCACTAGTAGTTTAGGTTCAATATTTGGGGAAAAAATAAGCCTGTCATCCATAGAGCTTGAAGTGAGCACAGATTTGATGCTCAGAGATTATTCAACAGTTAACTAGTGGGAATTTACTTAGCTGTAGCATATGAACAAAGATAGACGTTGAAGATACCTCAAGTTGATTCAGCAGAGGGAAACTCCTTTTTCTGAGCTGACCCTCAGTTTCCATTAGTCAGGATTCAGAGGGAGCCAGGAGCTCATCTTGATTGCTTTGTACTCAGGTGACTAGAAAGTGACATTAACAGTATGAGTCTTTAGTCCCCTAAGCAAACCAGATATTGAAGATGGTCTCAATAACTTTTTAATCAAAACAAAGCAAACAAAAAGATAACCTACATAGAATGGGCGCAGGGGTTAGGATATTGCTACCACACTCCAGGATCCTGAATTTTGAAATTTCATGCTGTAATCCTAAGTTCCTGACCTTCTTTCTTTCCCTGTGATGATGAATTCTTTTTAAGAAATTAATAACTAGGAAAAAGTGATTAGGGCCTTGCCCCAGACCATCAATATGAGGATAGACTTCCTCATTGAGGGTAGGGAGACCATGCTTCTTTACCTTGATAGCCTCGAGACCTCTGTTCTATTGCCTCAATAACCTATGTTTGTCTCATCAAGCTGTGAAACCAATACCATTTATTCACCTAAACCCTGGCCACTATCACCACCAATCCCCACTCCAACCACCCTACCCCCAGAGTTTTAAGCACATGGTTTTCTTCTCCCAAGGTCCAATTCTCCTCTACTCAACTCCCTCAGGGGTACAGGTCAAACTCAATGAATGACAGATTGCTCTACTTCTCCTCATGACTATAGCTAAGGTCAGAATGTCCTCTACTCTTCTTCTCACCCTGCCTTACTGTTTTTGCCACAGATGAGAGAATGTCTAATTTTAGTTCTACCTCCCAAAACATTTTTTTTATCTTTACTCTGACCTCACTTCTTTATGTCCTTCCTTGCTCTCTCTCTCTCTCTCTCTCTCTCTCTCTCTCTCTCTCTCTCCTTCTCTCTCTTTCACTCTTTCCCACCTCTGCTCTGACCCAAAATATCCCAAACTACTCCCTGAATTCTTCAGACATTCCTGTACTTTGGTACTCTTCTACCTCTGTATATTAGATCAGGTTATTTCTTATACCTGGAATATTCTCCCTTCTCTCTTTACCTTTTAGAATTTTTTCTCCTTTTAAAGTTAAACTCATTTGATACCTCATCCATTAAGATTTCCTTAAACCATTTGTTGTTAACCTCTTTCCACTTACCATCCAGGGAAGTGCTGTGAGGTGTGTGTGTGTGTGTGTGTGTGTGTGTGTGTGTGTGTGTGTACTGTAATGCAATATAGTATAATTACCTGTATTTTTCTCCTACCCCTCCTATAAAAGTTCCATGGGAACAGGGTTTCCTCTACCACAGCGCTATGAAAACAAAAGATGTTTAATAAAAGCTTGTTGCATGAATGAGTAAATGAACGAATGAATGAATGCACCCCGTTACTGGGTTGCAGTCACTCTGTGAGCTATTCCTGATGACACATTTATTTGACATTGAGCACTTGGTACTTTAGAGCAACAGGGAAGCAGCAATAAAAACAGGGCTATTTTGAATAAGAAGGAAAACAATGAGGAATTCTTGGTGAGAAGCCAATATGAACCCCTGCCATAATTCATTTTAGTTAACATTGCTACTTTTTAATATTTTGAAAAAATACATTAACTCTCATGAAGCTTGCCAACTAATTACGCTAATGAATGTTTTTATAATTTGCAAATTAAAATGATAATTTTTAAACAGTCTGTAAATTACTGTCTGTTGGCTATTGTAAATAATCCTCCTCCTGGGGGAGGGGATCTGGTATAGAGGGAAAAGCAGTTTATTTGTAGTCAGAGCACCAGCATTCAGCTCCCAGAACATATTTATTACTTTGTGGCCTTGGAAAAGTGCGAATTTTATGTTCTTATCTATCAGGTGAGGGTTCCTTATATTCTAGTGCTTTTTACATGATTGGTACTTAATAAATGCCTATTTTACTGGTTTGGATCAAATTGATGTGATGAGAGCCTCCATTTCATTCAAACATCTTAATTGATCAACACATGAATAAAGCATTTATTAAGCACTTACAGTTTAGAAAGAACAATGTTAAGGACTGGGGATACAAATAGAAAAGACAATCCCTACTCTTAAAGACTTCACATTTTAATTCTAAACCTTCGTTGCTATAGAAATTAAGGTTTGCCAATACTTGACATATATTGTCTTATTTCATCTTCACAATGACCTGATAAAGCATGTACTATGATTATAATTATCTCTATCATACAAGAGAGGAAACTGAAGCTCAACAACGTTAAGTGACTTGCCCAGGGTCACATAGTTGCTAATTATCAGAGACATAATTTGAATCTTGGTATACCCTGACTCCAAAGCCTGCATTATTTCAATTAGGTCAGACTCAACCAAGGGAAGTGCTTTGACTTCATATGGCCCCAGGGTCATTATGGAGTGGAAGTGACACTGAGATCTCAAAGTTTATACTAATGGCATACATGCTTTGGCAGGTTGTACCATACTGAAGAGGCTTTTGACAGACTTGCTGGTTGCCATATGTCTTCCAGACCAGATCAATTCAGAGATATTCATTATCGGGTTGACTATCAGTGGATGAAATTCTCAGTCACATGGACTTTCCAAGTCTTAGAAGAATTGTGAGCTCCATCAGTGAAAGAGGTAGCTGTACAATGAAAAACCCAGATCCTTGACATTTTGGACCATGGAACTCTAAACAAAAGTTAGTAATAAAAATGATCCTCAGTAGATGGTCTTGTGGGCATGATTTCAAATGAAAAAGAAACCTGAATATATTTAAATGTGATTCTCCCCTCAAAAAATTCTCTTTCATTAAAATCTCATACTCCAGAACAAGTTTTCTGCCCTTGGCCCAGTAAAACTTCTTCAAATTACATCCCAAATTCACTTTGTTCCTGGACAACAGCTGCCCTAGTCTGCAAGTCTAAGTTAGAACAAGTTCATAAAAAATAATTACTTGTTAACCATCTAGGTTCAGGAAATACAATGGGATAGAACAAATTCAGGAATAAGCATCAATGCTTATTTGTTGTTTGTCCTTCATTTTTGAAGAGAACCAATGATATCACAGGATAATGTCTGGACTTGTACATGAATTGCATTTAAGTGAGTTAGAACTGCACAAAATTGTAAGCCTCACTCTCCCTACCAGAATCATTGAAGTCTACTATCAAGACCAATATCAGGATGACTGGCGATGGCCCAGGATGCAGTGGATGACTTGGGTGTCTTTGAGATCTAACAAATATCCACCAAAGATGGATCAGCAGCCCTGAAAATGGCTTTGACACCCTGAAAATGCTAGTCCTCCTTAAACACTCTTGCAATCTAAAAACTGTAAATATTGAAGAAATAATCATATTCCCCCTTGTGAGATCCATTAAATTAAAAAAAAAAAACCCTTTCTATTATCTTCTTTCAACTAGAGTTTCAAGAATGAGAAAAGAGGAGGAGGTAAGCGAAACATCTCAACAAATATTTTTGGAGAACCTGCTATGTGGCAGGCACTCTACTGGGCCCTGGGGATACAAGAAAAATGTGTGAAATGATACCTACTCACAGGGAATTTATATTCTATTTGGGGAGACAACAAAAACATTATACACACATATATGCACATGCACATACAAACATACATGCATGAATGTATTGCATAGATATAAAATACATGCATATATACAAAGTAATTTGAGAGAAAGAACATTAAAAACTAGGACAATCAGGAAAGGCTCAGGACAATCAGGGAAGATGGTACAGCTCAAAGGATGTGAAGGACTCAATGAGGTAGTGATAAAAAGAAAGCACTTCAGGTATGCAGGAAAGCCAGTGCAAATCTACAGATAGTAAATGGAGTGTTGAATGCAAGGAATAGAGAAATGTCCTGTTTGGCTGGGTCACAGAATGTAGAGAAGGGAGTGATGTCTATTGTAGCTGGAAAGATAGGTTGGTGCAAAGTTGTATAGGTTTTTAAAAGCTAAGCAGACAATTTTATATATGATCCTTGAAGCAATAGAAAGTCACTGCAATTGATTAAGTAGTTTTGTAAGACATGCATGTACCGAGGACTATCACCACCTCTCACCCCGAGTTTTGATGTCTGACCAAGCTCTGATTGCTGCTTTCATGGCTGTTGGAACAAATTGCTTTCATCCTCGCATGAGGGGGAAGTCTTCTCATGCTTGGGGTAAACTTCATTAACTCACCAAAAGGTTTGTGGCCCATCAGTTAACCTCACTACTCTACATGTAGCCTGTCTGCACAGGGGGTTTGACCTAGTATGTTTGCTGCACATGCTACAACTTCTTGGAGCCATAGGTGAGAATTGAGTGTTAGGTAGAGAGCAAAAGATGTGTGTGTGTGTGTGTGTGTGTGTGTGTGTGTCTGTGTGTGTGTGTAGTGTTCAGTTGATGAGATTCCCATGGGGAATTTGGAAAATGCATAGATATTCTGGCTTCAAGACTCCTAACCACATGGTAAATAGAATTCATTTTGACTGCAGTACACAGCTAGAAATTGGGCTGAATTTGAAAGGTGATAGTTGACTTTGTCAATTCCCCTTTGTTTTACTTCTTCCAGTCTCTCTACATTCTGGTGAGAGGTAGCGCTTTAAGGGAAAAGGCCTTTGTTCTTCCTCATTCAGGTCAATATGTGGCTCACCAATATAAACCTCAGTTCTTTGTTTTTCTATTTGTTCTGACATTTTAGGTGAAATAGCCATGCAAGTTTTGCAAGGACAGAAGAAATGCATACCCTCAAGAGGTCTGATAATAGATTTTTTTCTGAGATTTGTGAGCAGCAAGTATTGTTTTGAGGAATAATATTTGGGACCAAGTTCAATGGCATATAAGATAAGAGAAAGTCTTATCTAGCAGGAGTGTTGCATTTAGACATGAACTTGCTGGAACATATGTTATATAGAAATTGTAGTAAGTCTGACCTCCCTATCCCAAGAGGCCAAAGTAGTAGAGGGGAGAGTGTTCTACTTGAGGTGGTGGGGAGACATGTTGATACTGCTGTTCTTGCTGTATCTTAGAAGTAAATATCCTTTTGTAAAAGCTGGTTTATATTAATTGGTTAAGTGGAACTAGGGTATTAGTTGTGGGAGGAATATACTGGAATGGAGACTAAAGCCAATACATTAAAAAAGGGATATCTAATCCCTCAGATGTATCTGGCCTCTGTCAGAGAGAGATAAGCCAAAGTACTCAATATGTGTATCAGCTCCTCACTGAAATTCACTTGAACAGAATTGGCCCATTCACCACAATGCTTCTTTTTCCTGCCCATTCTTTTTTTTTTTTTTTTTTTCTTGTGCCCTCTTGAGGTGAGTCCCCTTTTACATCATATCCACACAGGCACTATGATTTATTAATCACTTTGATTAAGTCAAATTCTTTTAAGTATGACCTTTGATAGTATGCACTTTAATGAAATGCTGACTCACCGACATCCTGTTAAGATGTCATTACCTACGGGCATCTCCAGTTATGCAGATTATAATTTCTTTTTTATTTCTTTTTATTTTTTTTTATTTTTGGAGCTAGCTCACATGAACTGATTGTTAAATTTTCAGTGTGAGCATTTTTACCTTGGAAATCTGCTAATGCTACAAACCGGG
>CM053590.1:79926109-79973998 GCA_028646515.1 Pseudochirops corinnae | reverse complement strand
TATCTATCTATCTATCTATCTATCTATCTATCTATCTATCTAAATATGCAATTATTATTATTATTATTACTGACTACATCCAACTGGAATTTGAGATACACAGGAGCTGTGGTTGGGAGATCCATCCTGCCCTACCAAAAAGTGACATAGGAGAGAATAGACTGGGGGAGGGGGGACACACTGGGATGGCTGTTTTGGGGTGGTGGGTAGGGGAAAGAAGGGGAGAAAATATGTAACTCAGAATCTTGCGGAAATGAATGATGCAAACTAAAGTAAAATTAAAAAAAAGACTGAAATGACTCAATTATAACAATAACAACAAAACAACTTTCTATGGTATATTCCATTTTCTGTAACTACAAGTTTATGCAAACCCAGTTAAATTCATTAACAAAGGCAGATTTTAAAAATGTAATTAGCCATCAACAAGGAAAATTTAATTTTGAACTTTTACATTGTAAAGCTGAGAAGCACTTTGGTAGGGCATGTTAAGATGGAGGGCAATATGTCAGGAATGGAGTTGCTCTTCCTAGGGAGAAGACTACAGAATGTGACATGTTCTAGATTCCATCGCTATGGGAGACATGAGTGGCAGAAACTAACACAACCTAACTGCTCCAGTAGCTTAGAATTACATGAATGTATATACTTTCAGGAACATGGTAAATTATATAATATTTGCTTTATCCCTTTGCTCTGTGATAGAAGGCTATTAAGGAACAACATTCTAACAGATGATAGTAATTAAATATGTCCTAGAAACAGAGACAGGGAAGGTTGCGAAAAGATAAAAGATTCAGAACCTCTTTTTATTGTTTAGCTTAATATGTCTTTTAATGTGAATGATTTGCAGATAAATGTGACTTCCAAAATGTTTTATCCAAACATTTAATATCCTATCATAATTGGAGACAATGTTATAAGAGGAAATGTTAAAGGAAAGGGAGATGTTTAACTTATTGAAGACAAGGCTGAGAAGGGACACAATAGCTGTTTTCAAGCATCTGAAGGGTTGTTATACGGAGAAAAAACCATTTATTCTGTGTTGCTCCATAGGCAAATAGGATAGATGGTTTGAACTTATACATAGTCAGATTTTGGTTCAGTATAAGCTGGCCAACAGTCATAGAATGTTGAAGAGAGAATTCAAAAGTCAGTTAGGAGGATAGATCTGGATGACCTTCCAAGTTCCTTTCCAGTGCTAAGAATCCATGAATCTATGAAACTAAGGAAATATAACCCAGTCTACAGTGCTAAGTATTGGGAAGTCTTTATGAAAGGTACTCACTTATCAACACTTATTAATGTACTTTATTTTCATATAGAGTATGTAGCAAATAGAAGATTCCATAGTATAGTTTTAGAGCATAGTCTATTGCTTCAAATTTGGTAACTCTTTTTGAGTTCTTTCATGTGTACCAGAAAAATACATTGTATGTTACGTAAATTTCTGTTGGTTGCTTTCAGTAGATCCTGGCCCTAACAAGTGAGAAGAAGACAGTGATCAGTAACTCTTGCAGAGGACTGGATGTAGGACTTTTTGAAGGACAATGTCATTAGGACCTTTACCTGTCTGTCAATGTCCCATCTCCTTGAATGGAACTCTGAATGGGGCTGATTTCAATCCTTACTCACACAGATTCCTTAGTGACTGTCCTCATGAAAGATTTTCAAACAAAATCAGATACCCTCTTTGTGGACAAAGTTGTCATTCTTTCTCCCAGTCTTCTAGATTTGGGAGTGACACCAAGAAGCAAGAACAGTATCTTTTAGGCAATGGCACCCTGGTACTGCCTGAAGAGGGTAACAGTTATGTTGATTCTTTTCCAAGCTGTCAGCCTGGCTCTGAGGATGGTTCATGGTCGGATGATGCCTCTAGTCAGGTCAGTCCTTTGAGATATCATGCTGTCCAAGAACTACTGAAACAGTTTTCTGGGAACAAGAAAGATCATCCCGATGAAGTGTCTTCAGGATACTTTAAGGAACAGGTGGTTATTAAATTCAGAAAAGCTCTTTATTTTTCTGGGCTTCGGGTATTATATGTCAGGGGTGGTGGATTCCATAGGCACATTTCAGCAGATTACTTCCTGAGAAATCCAAACTGTCTACAGCGATTAATTCCATGGCTGAAACGTGAACTGATGGCTATTTACGGTGACAATGGATACACAGCAAAAAATATCCTCACTGTCATCCTCCAAAATATGACAGAGCATGATCTAGATAGCCAGACTTTTTCTGAAATCTTGGGACCCTATCTGTTGCAGTACACTGAACACTTTTTACATGAGTTTATCAGTTTTGCTAGGTCACCTTTTAGCATGAAAACATATGACCAGCGAGCCATTTATGAGTGTCCTTCTCCTTCAAATGGAAGAGGAAATCTATTTGCTATCTCACCTACTAATGACAAATGGGCTTTACCAGCATTGGAAAATTATGCAGAGATGGCCAAAAACATTCATGACTCATGGAATAAAGGAGTATTGCCTCACTCAAGCTCAAAGCATAACATGACATCTGATTCATCTTCTTTGTCACCTGAAGAAAATCTTGAAGAGCCTAGTAGAACCAGAAATAAACACTACCTTAGCACCCAAACTATGTCAGAGTCAGGAGACAACAAAGGTGTGACTTCATCCCAGAGTTGCACCCACATTGCTTATCTTAAATCAATGAATGGGGATGCCATAGGATTGCTAGAACTACCAGCTGACAGCAAGAGATACACTTCTGGAGGAAATACAGAAGGGAGGAAGCTACAACTTGAACAGGACAAGTGTTTAGGAGATAATAGAGCTAATTTCTCTGCATTTGATGTTTCAGCCACCTCAAATTCTAACTCAAGAGAAAAAAATTTGTTGGCCCTTTGTCAGTCAATGAAGACCCAGGAGAAAGAACCAGAAAAGAACAAAAACCCAGATTCCTTTGATAAGATCTTGCAAAGAAGCTCACCTTTGATGAAGGAAACACAACTACTCTTATTTGGTAACTCGTCCCAAAAGAAAGACCAAACTTGTAGTTGCAATTCAGAGAATGTCTATTCTCATAGAACTCCCACTGAGAAAAACCAGAGAGAACAGACCTTCAGGAAGGAGATGTTGAAGTGTCAATCATCCTGCGAAGGTGGAGAACTAAGTTCTCAGCCCTACAGAAGACTGGATAGTTCACAGATCAGGAACTATAAGAACTGTCTTAAACAAAGGCTACCTCAAAGCACCGAGAAAAAACCACGTTTGTCCCATAACCCTAAAAAGAGAAGGTCAAGAAGCAGAAATCACAGTGATAGGGGCTTGAGAAATAGCTATACAAATGAACCTTTATTGACTATAACCTATGAAGCTCAGGAAGGTGAAATAGGAGATGATAATTACCGACCTTTAAGGAGAGTTGTTATAGCTAGTACAAAAGAGTTTATTAGTACTAGGAGTAGAGCCCAGCATTTCTGCAACAGAGAAAAAGCTTTTAGAGTAAAAAGTCCCAACATCTGCCTCCATCCTGAGAATCACAGACCAAACTGTCAGTGCATGAGGAAGTCAGGGACAGTGTATGTAGGAAGTATCTTATCACACCATGAAAAGATGGGTAAGAAAAGAAGATTCAAATGCCAACATTCAGATAAGGAAAATAATGAAATAATACCTAACTCATTGCCTGCTTCAGTTAAGATGCACCAAATACAGCAGTCTACATCCTGCTACAGACTGGGGCTTCCCAAACAATTTGTCAGCCCTATATCCCAAGCCTCCAAAGATACCACAGGTCATATTAAGAAGAGATAGGAACAGTGTGACCGGAAAGTTGAAGGCAGAGATTATTTTGGTAGCAGAATTTATGAGAGCCAACAGTTTTAAAAAGAGAACATATAAAACAAAATAAGAATGACTGAAAGGACTACTACATCATTCTACTATTGGAATTACCTCCATTTTATTTAGTTAGAATTAAAAAATACATAACATGTGTTTTGTTTTAAAATGACCCTTAAAATGTGTGATATGTTTAAATTCTTAATTGGTTAAACCATTCTTAGAGGATTAATCAATAAATATTGACTGAGTCTTTTACTTTGATTAATAAGAATATTTTCTGGACAAACAGAAAGCCAGAGGAAATATAACACGAGGAATTTTATGTGCTTGTTAAAATAAGAATTACAATTACATGGCTCGATATAATAATCATACTCATCTATGTCATAATGTATGAGAAGTATATGATTGTGCTAGTAGTGATAGTGATGAGTATGGTGAGGATAATAACGAGATAGGATTTTGTGCCAGGATTATCTGAACCCCAGTGGAAGAGAAAAAAGGAAAAAAACAAAAAGATGGTGATCATGACCTTTATATAGTCTTTTAAAGTTTGTAAAATGATTTTTCTCAAAAGCTAGTGAGATAGCTAGATCCTATGAGGGAGGTAGAAGATAAGGCTTATTGGTAATAGTATGTTTGATCCTGAGCATTAATGATTTATTTGTTATATTTAGAAATATTTTTTTTGAATCTCATCATCATCATGATCATCATCATTAATTTAATTGAAGATACATATAGAACTTTAATTTTCTTAAAAATGCTTTTATAGATATTTATTTTTTTTCACAAATTATCTCCATCTTAAACAAAATTCAGGAAGTTTCAGTGACATTACTTCTATTAATTGTCAGAGATGGGATTTGAAGCTCTGTCTTCCTAACTCTAAGGAAAGCACTAGATCCACTAAGCCAAGGTACATAATTTATCACACTCCCTTCAAATGTAGCATTTCTATACTAAATGGTTTTTTAGGTCTCAGAAAGAATGTGCCTTCTCAATCATCTTGTTACTACTAAAGGACATGATTAAGGACTGAGCAAAATAAAGTGCCCTGATATTTCTAAGGAGAGGCACATGTCAGTAGTTTTATTTTCTCTGAAAAAGATTTTTAAAATGATGGCCTCTACAAGAAGGGTGGCTATGGCCAACTGTTGCTGGACAACGTCAGTCCTGACCTATTTTGTGAAACAGTTGAAACTTTTTCTTGGCATTCTTGGACCTTCCATACTAGCCTCTTCCTTAGTTTCTGATACCTTCAACTCTAACTCCATCTTGCATTCCATTCTTGCTTTCAGGGGACTATCAAGCAATACCCAATAAGATTAGGATAAATTGTTAGCTGACATGGTTTAAATTGTGATCCCTCACCAGTGCATTTGTATTTTTAAAACAGGGTACTGAAAGAGGCTTTCTTTCTCAATGATCACTTCTTCAAAAATATCGCAATAAGAAGATATTTGGTATACTCCCTCAAGAAGGCATGCACTTGACTACAGGATGAAAAACAATATAATCACTACTAAAAGTCATGCAATCACATGAACAAGAGTAAAAATATAGGCATTTTCATGCAAACTGTAGCAAGACCTAATGTAACCTAGAAATAAACAAAGGTTCAGTCGTGTTGAATCATTTGCAAAGATAGATATTAAATATATAGCATTTTCAAATATTTTTACTTCTAAAAAAATTACTGTGAACGAAAGATTTGTTCAGTTGAAAGCCAAAGTGAAGAATCATGTTTCTAGGTTGTCAATCTTTCATTTTAATTATATTTATTTTTTAATAAAAGTTTCTATGAGGTGATTGTAAAAAGTGAAGATTTTGTAGGAGGGTCCTCTGACTTCAATGCTAAGTATAAGAATCCATAGACCAGAGACATTTCTTATATAATGTCATGATTCAAAACAATTTTCTGTATTATAGATCTAATTATGCCTTCCCAAATATACCCTGGCATAACCTGATGACTGGTATGTTGGATGTCAGTCCTCTCAACATGAGTTCTAAAAAGGGATTTTTCAGAAGTTCAATAAATTTCTCAGTGGACTAACAAATATGTTAATTTACTCTTTCCAGAATAGTGCAATTAAAATTTTGGTGGGTGTGAGTTGTTTAATAAAAGTTGTAATTCAATTTAGGTCCCTTTCTCCCCTCTCAACATTGAGATAAAGGCCAGTCAGTCTTAAAATGTAGAGTCTGGTGGGACAGATTTCTAAAAGCAATCTGGTTAAAAATTCTGCTTTAAAATAAAACATAGGGTGCAGAGCCAGATTAGTAGAGTAAAAGCAGTGATTGCTTGAGCTCTCCCCGAAACTCCTCTAAATACCTATAAAAATGACTTTAAACAAATTCTAGAACAGTGGAGTCTACAAAAACACAGAGTAAAACAAATTTCCAGCCCAAGACAACCTGGATGATTGACAGGAAAGGTCTGTTGCATCAGGTAGGAGAAAAACTTAGTCAAGCACAGGCCGCCCCACCATAGACTAGGCCCCAGCAAACTTGGAGCAGGCCTCAGGGGACTGAATCACTGGCAGCTGAGGCAGTTTCCAGATTTCTCAACCCACAAATAAAAAAGACAGCTTAGAAGGTCAGTAAGAAAGGCCTGTAGGACTTGGGTGAGAGAGGGACATAGACCAGCCTGGGCCTTAGTGCAGCCTGGGGGCAGCGTCTGCATTTGCTGTTTCCAAAGCTCTCAGCCCACAGACAGTGAGGGAATAGCACAGATGATCAGAAAGAGATTATAGGGATCCCTTTTCTTCCACTGAGGCAGAATTCTGTTGCTTTTCCCATACTTGGATCTGGGTCACAGTCCTGTGGTGAGGAGGAGCACTTTCATAGCAGTGTTTAGGGCAGCACTGGAGAAGGGACCCTCTTCACTGTTCCAGGGCAGAAAAGAGTGGTTGTAGTCACTCACTGACCAGACCAGAAGCCAGGAGAGGAGTAAACACCTCTCCTTAGAACATATCACCACAGAAGAACTGAAAATTTACAGTTCCTTAGAAGTGTCTCTGAAAATAAGATGAAGGAAGGAAAATTACAAACAAACAAACAAAAAAAAACCTCCTATAAGACTAATAGACTAATAAACTCCATATATTATTATCCTGGACAATTAAAAAAAAAATTGTTTCTCTTTTTTGGTTGTTTTGAGTTTTTTGTGGGTTGTTTTTTTTTTTTGTTTGTTTTTTGCTTTTTGGAGAGAGGAAGGCAGGGCAATTGGGTTAAGTGACTTGCCCAAGGTCATACAGCTAATGTGTTAAGTATCTGAGGTCAGATTTGAACTCAGGTCCTCCTGACTCCAGGGCTGGTGTTCTTTTCACTGTGCCACCTAGCTGTCCCACATTTTGAGATTTGAGGTCCTTCCTTCCTTTCTTCCCAACTCTGTACTAGAGAAGGCCAACATTTAACACACATGCACACACCTACACATACATACATATATATATATATATATGTACATATATATATATATAATATATGCTTCCATATATCAGTCCTTTCTCTGGAGGTAGATAGCATCTTCCTTAAAAGGTCCTTTTTATTTGATCTGAATCTTCACATCACTCAGAATACCTTAGTCATTCACAGTTACCCTTCAAACAATGTTGCTATTACTGTATACAACATTTTCTTATCTCTTTTCCTTTCACTCTACAAGCTTGGACAACTTTAAAGAAACATGTTGTGGTGAAAATATTTCTGAACATTCAGGAATTCTTGGTTTGGTCTAAGCAGGCATTGAGGTAGGACCAACTGAAGAATGAACTACTCTTTACAAAAAGTGGAAACTACTATTCTCCACTGAAGTTATGTATTTTGTTTGGAGTAGTTTATCCAGAAAAAAACAAAACCAGACCCTTTTTGGTGCTGTGGAAAATTACAAAATTGAAAGGAAAAATTAAAGCAAATGCAGAGAAGGCCAACAGGATAAGAACTAGAACCAAGAGATAAATTCATAGGAATATATAAAACTAGTTTATAAAACTATACACACATGACAATGCCTTTCTACCTTTATTTTATATGTATGCGTGTATGTGTGTATGCATGCATGTATGTATGTGTATATGTATATGTATACACACACATATATTTGCAGGGGGAGGGTAGAAAATTTTAAATTATTTCACCATGTGCTATTTTTTTAAACAACGGAAAATCCAGACTATCAAAAAGAAAGGCGAGACCTTGATAAATGTAAATGTGTGTGTGAATTAAATATCTTTTGGTTAGAATAAGAGATAATTAAGATTTTTAAGTAACCATTTCGAATGAAGGAGCAATGGCTTCTGTCTTACATAAAGCTTTTTATCCTTAGAAACTATGATTATTCCCCTGGCATACAATATGTGCTAACTTCTATTGGACGCAAAGAAAAGCTATAGAATATGTTTGTTTCTTTTCATTTCATTCTATCTTGGCATCTAGTTCCATGATTGATTATCCCCTCTTCTTCTTAGAGAACCAGTGGACAAGCTGGAAGATTGATCTATAGGATACAACAAGTTATCTCTTATGTAAAGATAGGAGAAACTTTCTTTTAAATGAAAAATGTAAAAGTATTTCCTCTGATCAATTGGTTCCATTCCCCATAGAGACTCCTCAAATTTCTGAACAATAATAAATTTGGAGGACCATGGTTCCTGTTTCCAAATGACAATTTCAAAGAATAGTAGCACACATACCCATGGAAACTCTTCTATTTTCTACAACGCTATCATTCTAAAAGGCCGAATATTCCAGGTGAGGAAGATAAAGCACTTTTCAGTTGACTAGAGGGCAGTTGAAGTAATTTCCTGGTAATGGGACAAGACCCTCTTGAGTATGTTATCTCATTGTCCCTTTGAAATAGCTTTTATTAATTTCCAACGTCACAATGTTACATCAAAAAAAGTTAACCATATGTCCACACATTGGATTTTCTTGTTTATATATCTTGACTAAGGTTATTTTTCTATGTAACCAAAGATAATAAATTACTCTTATTTCTAGAATATAACATCAATTTTGCCATTATAAAATCAATATAGAATATGATATCAATCTAGAATATAATGTCAATAGCCCCTGCCTATTGAATCAATTGTTTTAAAAATCAGAGGATATAAAATGAAAGATTATATTAGGTTAGGTTAAGAAAGATAAGATCTACCTGAGGTTGAGTGCTGGGAGAAAGAGAAGAATGAAGAAAATCAATGAAGAAAAGAAATAATGGAAATGGAGAGCAAACAAGATTAAGTCATTGCCCAAGGTCACCCAATATTCTGAGTAGCAAAACTGGGATTTTATCATTTCACTCTGTGTAACCCTCATTCCCAGGCAGATAACTGATCTCCAATCAAAAGTAAGGAAATAAGAATACAAGGACTAGTATAAGAGGTCAAAACCAAGTCCATATAAACCAAGAATCTGTTACCAAGGATTTAAGTATTGTGTCCTCTGAGAAAGGCACGGTTATCCTAAGTATTAACTGTAAAAATCTAACATTGCAATTTCTTCTAATAATAATAATTTGTGACTCTTATCATTCATAGAATAACAGAATTTCAAGTTAAAATTGACTACAGCAATTATGTAATCCAATGCATACGTGAACAAAAATCCCCAATATGACACACCAAAAAAATTTTCTTCTCACATCTTTTTTAAAGATCTCTAGTAGGATGAAGGTGATTTCACCAAGTATCTTTAATTGTTAGGAATCCCCCCACTCCAAAATCAAGCTTAAATATACTTTTTTCTTTTAATTACCTTCTTTTCTTGGTTCTGTCCTCTGGTCTAAGAGAACAAGTCTGATAATCCCTCTTTCAAAAAATAGCTTTTCATATACTTGAAGACAGTTGTAATTTCTTATCCCTCCCCCAACTCTCAGCCTTCTCTTCTCCAGGCTAATTATCCCAAATTTCTTTAAGTATTCTACTATAAAATAAGACAGTTTAATATTCTGGTTGCCTTCCAACTCATCAATGTCTGTCTTTAAAAATGGTGGCTGTAACTGAACACAATGCTAGTGCATTTTAGTGTTATCAGAGAGAAGTACATTGGGACTATCATCTCCTTATTTCTGGAAGCTATGTCAATCATAGTTTTGTCCAAACTATTTTTGAATTTTTTAATGTTATTTGTCAAAATTTGAGCAAATTATTTTTTTCTGTCTGAAGAGATATCTCGTTTTATCCTCAAAGTCTCCATGGGATATAGGTGCTATTATTATACCCATTTTACAGACAATATAGCAACAGATAGAAGTTATATCAATTGCCCAGGGTCACACAGCTAGTAAGTGTCTGAGGCAGGATTTCAACTCTGGTCTTTCTGACCCCAGGTCCAGCCCTTTGTCAATTATATGCATACATAAATAAGAACAAGATCTTCCTTGAATTTCATCCTTACCTTTCTTGTCTTCTGCTTTTCTTTATCTATATTTTCTTTCTCTTTACTGAATTCTTACCTTTCCGTCAATCTCAAGTGGTACTTGTCTTTCTTTCCCTGGTCTCCATTCCTTATTGCATGGTCAGTGCTTTTCTCCTCATGAACTACAATGCATGAACTCAATATAACTTCTTTCAAGGGCAAATCTGCATCTTCTTTTCTGGAGCTAAAGGAAGTGTTATTTTATTCTGCCCAATAGCAATTGAGTTATGTGACCTCTAAGGGCACTTTTAATTTTATGATCCTTTGAAGTTGCACAGAAATTTGCTGTATTTGAAAGCAATGTGATGCAGGTATACTTAGAATTAATACAGCATGCTCCATCTTTAAGGAATTTTTTTTTCAAATCTAACACAGATGTCTTCCCTGCTCTTAATTGTTAACTTAGTTATTCCTCTATTGACTGATAGTGCTATGAATTTCCAATCCAGGATGCTAATATAACTAACTATAAAAGATAATACATTAAGGAGTCATTTTTATTTAAAGGGAGGGGAAGACAATTTCTTATTTACGTGTTCACCCTGAATTGCCCTTTCAATACAGATGGGGCTCATCTGTGCCAGCTGGGAGCAAGCAGGTGACTGATTTTCAATATATGCTTCAGTACACACATTTTTCCCTTTAAGAATGATGTGATGAATGGAGCTGCAGACAGGGAGCCAAGAAACCCAAACTGTCTTTTCAGTCATGACCTTGAGACTCTGGGGCACCTTGGGTAATTGACAAACTCCCTGTGGCCCAGCTTAAATATGAGATGAGCAGGTAAGAATCAGTAATATATCAGAAAGTTTGGGACATTCTTAGATGGTAGGAGTTTGTATTAAAATCAGGTTACCTCTACCCTTCTGAACCTAAAATTTCATTGCTATATGAAACTATCAGTGTAGAAATTTACTCAACCAACATGGATAATCAATTCATCTGTGATTTAGAATCTAATTGCCTGAAGCACAGAGAGATTAAGGGGTTAGGCCAATGGTCACCCTGTTGGCATGGACCAGAGGAAATACTTGGATCTTGATCTTCCAAAGTTTTCCATCCGCAGCCTATCTTCTATTAAGTAGGATATTAATAAATAGCTGACATTTACATGGGGCTTTATGGCTTGCAAAATGCTTTACACACATATTCTTATTATCCTCATATCTTAGTGAAGTAGATTGTATACACATTATAATCTCCATTGAATCAAAGAGGTCATTGTGGATCATTGAGGTGAAGTGTAAATGGCAGGTCTCTTTGACCCAAGTTTAGCACTCTTTTATGTCTTCAAATCTTGCACATTCTAATTAATTCCCAAAGACTATTCAGAGACAAAATAGCCTTTAGACAATGCAGCTTATTTTTATGAGTCTTAATTTCCTTATAAGTAAAATGAAGAAAATGGTGTCTATTGCACCTACCTCTCTGAACTATTGGAAAGACCAAATGATATAATAATATATAGAGTACTTTATAATACAAACATGAAAGTGCTTTATAAATATCAACTATTTTTTCTATTTACTCTGTGCCTCACAAACTGAATTGTAAGTGTAAGGGACTTTGTAAATGTTTGGTAACCTGAATTGAACTTTTTGAGCTTCTGTTAATAAGTAAGACATGTGACACTTGCTGTCAAGGACCCAATTATCCTACCTCCTACCACTCTTGATGATTCTAGATTCTAAAGAAGATTCTAAGAGCTTGACTTTCCAGACTTCAAAAGCATGTTTTTCTATCACGTACCTTCACTCTATCACTTTCTGTTTTGTGTATGTTTTCCCCCATGAGAATGTGACCTCAATAAAGTTAAAATCAATTCCTTCCTTCCTTCTACCCTCCCTCCCTCACTCCCTCCTTCCTTCCTTCCTTTCTTCCTTCCTTCCTTGCTTCCTTGGTGAGGTCAGTCATATAGGTTTAAAATTCTATTCTATTGTGCTATGCCTTCATTTAGGCACCAGAACACAGCAATTCTTTCTTCTTGGTATCTCTTCTGCTCTTTCTTTCCATTTCTATTCCCAAATACTCTAGTTAAACAAAAAGATCATCTTTGACAGGTCCCTTTCATACTTTGCATCTCAATGTCCTCATCTGAACAAATGAGATGGCATTTGTATTGTGGCAAGTATACTGGATTTGATGTCAGAGGACCCGTGTTCAAATCTTCAGTGTTCAACTTATTATCCAGGTGGCCTTGGGCAAGTCATTTAGCCTTCTTGTGTCTCAGTTTCTCTGTAAAATGAGAGTTTGACCAGATGGATTGTATAGATCCCTTCAACTCTAAATCCAGGATCCGAGGAGGGAATTAAATAGATGATTTCTAAGGTTCCTGCCAGCTCTGACATTCTGTGATTCTATATTACTTGATGAATTGATTTAAACTTCTGAGACCTTTAAGTGATAGCTAAACTGCTGATAGAGTCAAACAAAAACAGCAGGGGACTAAATCCTTTTCATGGATTTCCTCACTTTGTGTTCAAGCTGCAGCAATCATTTACAGGGCATTTCTTGGGAATTGATGCAATTGTTTTAAAAGCTAACCTGTGCATATGGCCATTAATATAGTCTTGGAAAAGAAAGGAAAAAATAGCAATAGAGAGGCAGACACATCTACCACTGTCTATTCAAGACAGGTGTTAGTGGAGGCACTACCTTCACGGGTCCTCTGCACGTCCACTATTTCTCAGATTTACTCAAGCCAGTTAATAAAGATTTATTAAGCATCCATCATGTACCAGGCATTGTGCTCACCGCTGGATTACCAAAAAAAAAAACCCAAAAAACCAAAAACAAAAAACCACACACAAGAAAAAAGAAACTCCTTGCTCTCAAGCAGCTTTTTTTTTCCCCCTCAAGAGGTTTAATAGGAGTGGAGGTAGTGGCTGCTCACAGATATAGTCAGTTCCACCAGGGTGATCAGGTAGCAGGGATCTAATTGATTCATACTAAATAAATTCACCAGTGACCTCTTTGGAGTCTGAAATGCCGATTTGATCAGAGGATGATAAATGATAACTGGACCTAGTCTCTCATGCAGTATTACTCTTTCTCTCAGGGTAAATACATATAAAAGACCATTTGACAAATTAGAAGTTATCAAACCTATTTCTTCTATGCTAGCCAACAGAAGGACAACTCATATGAGAAATTAAGAACAGTTTTCTTTGTTTTTAGGGAGCAAACGACGAACTAGATGAAATAAGCAGATCCTTTTATATTTGAAGTCCATTTTTAAGAGGGCCAAAGGACGTTGATACTTCTGTCTCATTTCCAAACAGAATAAGAAGTACACATTTAACTTCATTATTTTCTCAGTACTGCATATTAGGAAGCATTATTAAGCTATATAGCATAATCACAGGAGTAGGATTAGAGTGGTGAAGAGGCTCTTGGGTCAATTGAAATAACCAGTGATATTTAATCCAGAGAAGAGATAACTTGAGCTTCAATTATTTTAAAGGCTGTTATGTGGAAGAGAAGATTTGATCTGCTTGTATGTGGAGGGAAGAATTAGGGGGTAATAAGCAAAGATTGGAGTAAGAAAGTTTTATGCTCAATATAAATAAAATTTCCGAACAAAACTATGCACAAGTATAATTTACTGCCTCTGGAGGTCATAGTTTCTTTAAAGGTCCTCAAAAGGAGGATGGATGATTACTTCTCAGAGATTCTCTTGGGGCATTTTGATTCACCTATGGATGCAACTAGATGATGTCTGAGGTCCCTTACAAGGCTGGGATACCATGATTTTTGAGAGAAGTTGAGTCATAACATTAGACAGAAACTTCAAGATAAGAACATAGATTAAGATTAGCTTCTGACAGAATCATCAAGTAAACTTAGGACCCATTTATTTTGTCAGGATTGGAACATAGATTAATTGACCCCCCTCAATTTCCTCTACCCAAATTTTCATCTTGCAGTGAGGTGTTTATGCTCCTACCTCAATGAAAAATTGCAGCCATCTCATTTCAAATGATAGATCACATCCACATTTATGACCAAGTGATTTAATCCTGATTAGTGCTGTCTGTAACCATGTCAAATGGATTAGTGATAGATCACATATTTCAGAAGGTTTCCATTCTGTCTTTCGAGAATTAATAGGGTAAAATCATAATCTAGTTTTATTGCCTTATCTTCTGGGGTTAACTGCAAAAGCAAGTCAATTCATTTCTCACATGCTTACCAAAGTGAAGTCATATTTTTTTTCTCAACTAGTAATTAACCTTTATGGCTTTATTAACTGCTTTATTAAATTTAAATGAAGTGTTTATAGGAGAGAGTTCATGGAAGTGTAAACCATGTTACAGTGTGGCCTGAGTGGCTTTGTGCCTTTCCAGAACTTTGCCAGTAAAACACATCATGGACACATAAGTACAATTGGCCAGCCTCAATAAAACTCAAAAGAAATTTGTGTTTTAAATTTTATTTTTAAATGTACTACTAAAAGACTATATCAAAGTGAGTCTTCAAAATCCTCCCTCTCTCCCACAGTTCAGTAAAACTGTCACCCACGAAAGTGTTATTCAGGGAGCTAATAGTTAAGGTGTTGCTATACTCCTTAGCCTCTGGCCTCCAGATGGCCGCAGGTCTAAGACAGCCCAGCATGAGTGCCTGCTTATTTTCCACTAGAATTAAATTATCGGGCAAAAAACCCTCAGGAAGCTCTTTCAAGTGGCTATGGAGACATACTTATCACAGTACTGTATTATAATAAGGAGATAAGAGGCACTTTTCCCTCATTACTTCAAAGCAGCTTTAACTAAGTCAACATACTTAAAACTCCCCAAAAGAAAATAATTAAAAGTAATTGGGGTCAAGTTGTTCTGGAGGAGGGAAATAGTGCAATTGGAAAGGAAGCTTCAGGGATGATGAAGTTGGCAAGTTTTGCCCATTCTACCTTCACAACAGAGCTTACATTTGTCCTCTTCATTCCCATGGACAACAGATTAATTTAGATCCTTTTCACCTCTTCCTGGACTGTTGATTGTGATAATCATAATCTTAATTATTGACAAGTGATTTAAAGTTTACAAAACTATATTTGTGTGTATATATATGTATATATGTATAAATATATAACTACATAGTCATTTGATCCTCATAAGAGCTCTATGGAATAAGTACAATAGGTATTTTTCATCTCCATTTTAGAGGTGGGGAAATAGGATCATAGAAGTAATGTAGAAATTTAAGTATAGGAGCATGAATATAGAAGGAATATGAAGTCATCCAGTCCAAGTTTTGATTTTATGGGTGAGGAAGCTGAGGTAAAGGGAGGTTTAAGTGGCTTGTCTAGGGTCATATAGATATTAAATGCCAGAGCCCAGATTTAAACTCAGGTCTACCTGATCCATCTCTCTATCCATTATATCATACTGCCTCTTCTAATGGTGTAATGCCATGCACGCGCAGCTTCCCAAAAGAATGCTACTGTGAACAGCTTTTAACATTCTGATTACACAATATAGTGAACACTCCATTTATTCCATAACAAATCAAGGCAAACATTCACAACAAATCACAATATAATATTCACAACATTACATCTTATCACAGAAAATCACAATACAGTGTTCACAAAGGCTTAACATTAGAATGGCCACATAATTTTCACCAAAGTGTCCACAGTATTAAGAACAAGAACAAAAGAATAATCAACTGGTTTCCCTAAGGAGGTTTGCCTCCTCACTCAGTCATTCAGTCATTTCACCATACAATAATCAATCTTCCACTCATAAGGCAATTATAGATTAACTTAATCAGTCACTTATCCAGATTCACAATTATTAAGTATCATTAATCACTAAATACAATCATTAAAAAAAATTACACAAACCCTCCACCCCTCAGTGTCTAGTAAACTTCAATTTCCTCACATGTTCTATATCCAACAAGAGGCCTTTTCTTCATCTTTACTCAGGGTGGTCTCTCAGATTCCCTGGATCCTCTTCCATTGTCCTAGCTCCTACCTGAATCCACCAGTCACCTGGATTCAGAGGCAGACAGCTCCCAGGTTCTCATCCAATCCTCTGGGCCATTCTTGTTACACACTGAAGTTCACAGGGTACAGCACATCTCAAAACCTTCATCACTTCTGTCCAAGGATCAATCAAGCCACAAACAAACAAAGACTTATCTGGGTCATGCTTATTCAGTCCTCCAGCTGTTCAGCTGGCCCTAGGACCTGGAAGAAATCTCAGCCTTCCAGGCAGCAGCAGCTACCTCAGCCTTCCAGAAGGCAGCAGACCCACTTCTTCCACCAGGCACAAAAATTCTCCATTCTGACTGTCTGTCCCCTGGAACTCTTCTTAAACACACACACACACACACACACACACACACACACAGTGGCTTCCTGTCTTAGCCAACTCCTTACTGTTATGTCAGCAACAGAAGACAGAGCTCACACCTTCTGTCTCTTTCACAGAAGTACTTAGTCCTGAGTTACTAAGGGCTAAGTAACCTGCTAAATTAATTACCGTTACAAATGGCTAGTAGCTTTTCATCTTTCTTCTCTTTAGTCCATCTACCAACACAACTGCCATGTCACAGTCATGTTTAAATATGTCTCACCAAGTCACCCTCAACTCATGATCTTTCTGTGGCTCCCTGTTGCTTCTAAGATGAAATATTAACTATTTAGCTTAACATGAATAGTCCTTCATAATTTCACTCCAGCTCATTTTCCTTTTTTAATTGCACATGAAATTACATATCAAAGATGGCCAGGTCATCCCCTAAATCCCCGGATATCACCAGTAATGTTGAATTTTGTCCTGCAATTGGACTTTGATAATTCTGGAAGAGAGAGTGAAGCTGACAGCTTTGTGCAACTTTGCCTCAAATAAATGCAAATCATGCACAAGTCAAGGCATCACTCCACGATGTCATTGGTCCTCTTAGAAAACAAAGGACAAACAATAGCAACAAAGTGGATAGCTCTTCTTGCAAAACAACAACAGCAACAACAACAACAAAACTTCAGGTACAATATCCAAATAGTAACCCTGAGGGAAATAAGGTTGGCAAATAAAGGGCAACTTACTGAATTCAGAGTTGGATATACATTTTTCCTAAGTGGCCACTGTGATGAGAAGTGCTATGAAGCTGATGTAGGTGTCATAATCTGATCTAATTGAGTTAACAAGCTTTTATATCTCCCAAAAGGAGTGAATGAAGGTTCATGACAATGTGACTGACACTTGTGGGAAGTGTCATACCACCATCATCAGTGCATATATTCCCACTATGATGAACCCTGATGAGATAAAAGAGAAAAATTATGAAGGTCTAGAGACTCTCATCCTCCATGTACTGAAAAAAGGACAAGGTTGTAATTCTGGGTGATTTTAATGCCAGAGTAGGCAGAGATTCTTAGGAATGGCAGGGAATCCTTGGAAAGAATGGAGTTGGAAGAAGCTACAGCAAAAATCACTTACTACTGAAGATTTGTGTATCTCACAACCTTCTCATCACCAACACTGTTTTCCATTTACTTAAATGGAATAAAACATTGTGAATGCACCCTCCCAGTAAGCACTGACATTTTAATATGTCATTGTAAGAATAGATAGTGTATGAGAGTGATAAATGTGATGTGCAATGCAAAGTGCTGGACAGACCATAGCCTCATCCTCTCCAAGCTAAAATTATGCAGTCAAGAAAAGTGGTGGGCCTAAGAAAAGACAACTGCCAGAAGACTAATTGTAAACAAATTAGTGTCTTTCTCCATGCATGAGCAGTTCATTGTTGAACTGAAAAGAAAGCTGAGCCAGCACACAGCAACAGTGGAGCATAAAATGAGTAGGCACCTTTCAGAAAATTGGTGTACAGCACCACATTTGCTTATTTGGAAAAGAACATTGGCAAACATCAGGATTAGTTTGGTGCAAATGATGGGGAAATTCAAAAGTTGCTAAATGAGCAATGACAGCCCCCCCAGTGTTTGCTAGCAAAACAATTTATCCCTCTCCAAGAAGGCAGTATTTAACAGGAAAGCTTAGAAAGAGAAAGGATTCTTGAATCAGTAAGAAAGGTAATGTGATTTAATTTTATGTCAACAGCAACAATTCAAAGTGATTTCATGATTATCTTAAAGATCATTTATGAGCCAAAGACCTCTGGTACAGCTAAGCAACTTAGTGCTGATAGAGTCACACTAATAAATGATAAGGGTATGATTCCGTAGAGATAGTTCCATAGTGTTCTCATGATGCTGTCATCAACCAATGATGAAGCCACTCACCATATGGCTGAGGTTGTAGTCAATCCTACCCTAGCCAGACTTCCAACTGAAGAAGAGGTATTCGATACCATCAGGCTTTACTTGAGTAGCAAAGCCTTTGGTACTGATTCAATCCTAGCAGAAAGCTATAAAATAGGAAGTCCACAATTCATACAGCAGCTGACTGAAATTATCTGGATTATATGGAAAGAGAGTTATCCTCCAGGAGATCAAGTATACCTCCATTGTCCATCTCTATGAAGGAAAAGGAAACAAGTTGTCCTGTGACAATCACAGGAGTATCGCTCTTTTAGTCATTTCTGTTGTGATTCTTTCCAGAGTCTTCTTTAAGAGGCTGATTCTTCACCTGGAAGATAATCATCTACCTGAAAGATAGTGTAGCTTTAGTAAAGGCTGAGGAATGATTGATGTGGTGTTTGCTGCCCAACAACTCCTGGAGAAATGGATCAGCAAAGAGGTCTATACATAATGTTCTTTGATCTAACCAACGTCTTTGATATTGTTAGTCATGAGGGCTTGTGCAACACCATGATAAAATTTGGTTGCCCAGAGAAGTCCATCTGTATTGCATGTCAGTTTCATGATGGCGTGTTTATTAGAGTTCTGAATAAAGGACAGTACTCTCATGCATTCCCAGTTACCAGTGAACTGAAGCAGTGATCTGTGCTTACTCCCATGCTTTTTAATATGTTTTCTGTGATGTTTTCAGACACCTTCAAAGAGGATGAAAATGGTATCAAGGTCAGCTACTACATTGATAATAAACAATTTAACTTGAAAAGACTACAGTAGAGGGAAAGCTGGTTTGCAACTTTTTATTCACAGATGTTTGTGCATTCAATGCAGTCTCTGAGACTGAGATGCAGCAAAATATGGATTAATTCTCTGCTACTCGGGATAAATTTGGCTTGGCAATCAACAGGAAAACAGAGGTCCTCCACCAGCCAGCACCACACCATCTTTAAGTAAATGGAGAAATTTTGAATGCTGTGGGTATTCACTTAGCATGGCAGTATACTTTCCAGGGATGTCCATATAGATGATGAGGTTGATGCATGCATTGTCAAAGAGAGCTCTGCATTTGGGAGACTGAAGCAAAGTGTGGGAAAGAAGAGGTATTATACTGCATACAAAATTAAAGATCAACAGAGCTTTTGTGATGACTTCACTGTTAAATGCTTGTGAAACCTGGACAGCATACAAGTGCCAGAAAACTAATCAGCTTCCATTTGAATTGTCTTAGGAAGATTCTGAAGGTCACCTGGTGAGATAAGGTACTCTGGACACTGAAGTCCTTTCTCAAGCTAAAATGCCAAACATTCCAATTCTATTGCAGAGAATGTAATTCCAATGAACTGTCCATGTCACCCAAATTCCAAATACATACTTAACTAAAATGCTATTTCATGGAGAACTTGCTAAAGGCAAGCTCTCACATGGTGGTCAGCAGAAGCAATACAAGGACACTCTCAAGGTTTCTCTAAATAATTTCAGTATTGATTGTGAGACATAGGAGATGCTAGCAGCACAGGATCATAGAGCATAGAGTGCCTGCATTAAAGAATATGCTGTACTCTATGAGCAAAGCAGAATTTCAGTAGCACAAAGGAATGTAAATTGTGCAAATCTAGAGATAGCTCCATCCCAAATGTTCTACTGGACTACTTGTGCCCCACCTGTGCCTAAGCTTTCTGAACTCATATTAGTCTGATCAGCCATAGTCAGATACCCTGTATCCTGACCCCAATGTTGAAAATGGAGGATGAGCAACAATAACAATTGCACATTACTCTCTTTCACAGATTCTACATCGTCACCAATTTGTCCTAATCACTGTTCCATAAATTTGGCATGACATCTTTCATCTTTGTACCTTTGTATATAGACTGTCTTCCATGACTGCAATGCCTCTGCTTCTTATCTACTCCTCTCAAGTCCTCAAGCTTCCTTCAAGCCTCAGCTCATATACCATCTCCAATAGGCCACGTTTTTCTGATCTTCTTGGTTCTTACTGATCTTTTCTTCTTTCTCAAATGAGGCTATATTTTTTTTTTCTGTTTTTATATTGTATCATTCAGTATACTAAAAGGTAATATAGGGTTGGTCAATTTTTCCTTTTATCTTTGTGTCTTTACACTTAGCACAATAAGTATTGCGTATGGTTAGCACTTAATAAATGCTTTCTAGATTGCCTTAGAGTAAAAGGAGATGGCCAGAGGATAAAGGAAAGACATTTAATTAAATAGCAGGCTAAGAAAAAGCAATGGGACATCTTCAAAAACCTAGGGCACGCTCTCTCACAAATATAATCTTCCACTCCATATTCTTGTTGGATTTTCATATTGAAATAAATCCTATGGTGTCTTTCTTTTTTGTTTTTTTGGGGGACTGGAAGGACCTATATAGAAATTTTTTACATATATATATATATATGTATTTATACATAGACACATGCATACATACATGTGTATATAGACACATATATAGACATATATAGACACATACACACATATACACACACATATAAATGATTCCTCATATGAGTGGATATGTCCCAACATTTTAAACAAATGTGACCAGAGCACACACATGGAGGCCATGCATGTAGGTAATACATGTAGCTAGGCTACAAGGTTGTGAGGCAGCCTAGTTCCTCTGGTGATGCCATACAGGGGTATGATGGCAAATATTTAACAACTACCTCTCTGAGGATAAACCATGTACATAAGACACACCTTTCAGTTTAATTTGCTTTATTAACATTTTCTCCATCATTTTATTGTGTAGTCAGTAGGAAAAACAGTAAATCAAACTCTGGATTGTAGAGTTTGCTAACTTTTGAAGTATAATGTTCACACTGAAAATTTAACTCTTTTCTCTCCTTGTTGTTTGTCTTTCCTTCTGGAAAAGGACCAATGACATCAGGAAGGTGATGTCTTGACTTGCAAATGAATTGGATTTAAGTAAGGCAGGGATGTGCAAAGTCACGAACCTCACTCTTTCCTCAGAGCTATCTGGGTACAGTGGCAAGACATAGATCAGGATGACAGGAGATGGTCCCAGATGCAATGGGAGACCTTGGCCTTTTCAAGCTAAGGTCTTTCTCAAGGTACAATCTGCCTGAGGAAATACCCAATTCAGTGATTAAGCCTCTCTTAGACCTATTCAGGATGACTACAGCGTATTCCTGTTAACTCTCTGCTTGGTGAGTACTTCTCTCTAGTGGTCTTTTATGGTCTAATGGTACCTTCACCATGTTTGCTCCCCATGTGGAGTCACACCTTTGTTGCTTCCTTTCTCTTACTCTCTGTAATGGGCTCATCTGCTTGCTATTGTTCCTACCAGTCAGTGGGTTTCTTGAGGAATTCTCACTATTGATAGCTTCTTGGCTTCATTTATGCAGGGCCACCTATTATATATCTCAGGATTGGTATTCTAGGATGTAATGACGAGAAAAAGAAATTCCCAGAGAAGGGCACCTGAGAGCTCTTTAGTCATAGCCAGGGTCTATGAGCCACTACACAGATAACAAAAGTCTGGTTACATATCTGACTTAAAGTTTAAATTCCAAATATTTTCTGATACTTTGTTCATAAATTAATCTAAACCACAACCAAAGATAAGTGAACAAGGAAGACAATTCACTATTTACCTAGCCTACATTCTTATGTATATCTGTAAGTAGTACAACCAGCTACTTTGATGCAACATTTTAGCCAGTGAAGAAGCTAGTTTGCTGTCTCCCTGCAGTTAAAATGAGATCTAGAATATCAGTTTCCCCTTTTGGTTTTCTTTACTTGTCAAAGTATTCAATTATCATTCATTCATTAGAGAAACATTTATTAAATACTATGTGTAAGAAAAGTCATACATTTATCAACAATAGTTCTTGGGCAGAGAGAAAACTCCAACAGATGTCCAGAGAACTGAAATCCCTCATCTCTACTAAATCATGTCTCCGTGTCAGACTTGTGATGTTTCCCAAATCCCCCATGGAATTCCCTCTTTTTCCACATGGTCTTTAGTATATTATCATAACAGCATTATGTCTCCTTCTCCCTCTGCTGAGTCTTATTCAGATGACTTCCACAAAATGCCCTCTCGCTTATTGTTACTCCCTGATGGTTCCTGAACTTCCTTATACTTGCACATCTTCTTAATATAAAATAAATCCCCAATACGTTATACATTTTGTTCATTTTGATGAATATATTGCCTTTCATGGCCATAATCCAGTAATAAGTCTTAATCCTCAAAACTAAAGTGACATGAAGCTATATTTGTTTCCTTATGTTATATCTCAGTGAGATGTTGTATACAACTGCCTCCAAAGAGATAGAGATATATCATACAGAGATATATATTCCTCTCATATAAAGAGGAATATTGCACGTGTGAGCAAGCTAAAATGTATAACCAATGGAGATACCTGAAAAAAAAATCTAAAGGAAATCATTGAGGATTGTAGGACAGAAAAAGATGGGCTGATCACTTGAGAAGAGTGATTGACAAGAAGGATGATGGTTAGACAACTAAAGTCCTCCACCTGTACATTTTCACTAGGTAAAGATATCAGTGAATACCTCTAGCATGTTGGGGAGTCTTCTGTGGTGTTCTTTGGGGAAAACATGGAGAAGAGTAACACAGTTTAAGCAGGAATGCATACATTATTACTGGTGAGGAACTCTGAAATCATGAGATCACAGGTCCACTTGAGTACATTAGAAACATTAGTTTGATGTATTAGCCATATTTTGTGAATTTGTTTATGTGTTTCTATCTGCTTATAATTTCTTGTGAATTACTTTTTATGCTATTTTTTTTACCCCAGTTTGTACCTGCTACTGAATCTATGGTATTAGGTTTATCAGGTCTGGATGGACAGCTTTCCCCTTTCCCACTCACTTTAGACTTTAAAACTATGTCAATTTCACAGGATTTCAAGAAAGTATTTTCTTTATTGTTATGTATATTCATTCCATGGTAAAGAACCTGTCATTCCTGTATTTTAAGCTATGTTCCATAATTTTGTGCAGCATCATTGTAGCTAGCTGTCCATTTATTTCCCAATTTTGCTTATTTTCTCTGATTTTCTATCTTCAAATGACAGTAGTGATAAACAAGCAACTATATCATTTTCTGATTTTTTTTTTTTTGCCTAAGACTTTATTCAGGTTTTCCTAGCAGTGTTTTCTAGGTTCTATCTGCTATTATTTATCTCCAATTAATTCTGAAGATGGGAATAATCATCATCGTGTAAGACAATTCACTGCATAATAAATTTAGAGCTAGAAGATACCTTCGTGGTCCTCAAGTACAATCCTCTTATTTTACAGATGAGGAAACTGAGGTATAGATGTTGTCACTTTCTAGACTTACTCGGCTATTAAGTTTTGGACAAACGATTTGAACCTAGAGTTTCCTGACATCAAGGTAAGTAATCTATCCACTATACCACTTTTCCTCTCGAAAAGAAGTCTATAGTCTGAAGTCATGGGGGATTTTCATTCCTGTAAGGGATGTGCATCCTAGAAAGATCATAAAACTTTATTGTTTATATCAGGATTAAAAATGAAAATTGGGGTCCTCCATAAAAGGGGGTCATTTTTTTACCTCTTCTGCCTTAAATTATGAAAAAATGCCACCAACAAGTCCATATCAGTATACTATAGATCAAAAGATGCTACTTCTTCATTGGGTTGAGAATCACAGACTCACATGATTTCAGAACTTGAAAACCCTCCAGTCACTTAGTTCAACACAGAAGAAATCCCACTCTCACATGCACTGGTTAATGTTCTTAATATCAAGAGAGAATCTACCACTTCCAAAGGCAGCCCCATGCAATTTTAGATGGCTCTAATTATTAGAAAGCTGTTTTTTTTTTCTTTATAGCTCTTGCTCTTGAGTCAGAAGCTGCTGACACCACAGAAATTATTGTTAAATTTTTAGTGTGAATATTTACACCTTGAAAATTAGCAAATGCTCGAAATCAGGGTTTAATTGATGATTTGTAAGTCTAGTTTTAAGATCGTGATGAAGAAAATGTCAAATAATGTGTATTCAACTAAAAATTATGTCATTTTTGCCCCAGAGTGCTGGTTGTTAAATATTTGCCAGCACATAATTGCTTACTTGAAGCCCAAGTTTACTTCTTTGTGACTTGTGCCCACTGCTCCTTCTTCTGCTCCCAAGATAAAAATAGTCTAAAAAATTCTAATCTATCTTTCCAAATCACAGTCTTGAAAATTCTTTACAACAGCTAAGATATCTCCCTCTCATCAATCCCTTATCCCTGAAGGGTGACCCAACTCTCACAGTCCTTCATATTTAGTTCCAAATATTCAATAAGTGCTTTTTTTTACTTTCTTTCCTTCCCTGATAAATTCATTCAGAACAGCTCTTCCCTCCCTACTTGCCCTGCTTCCAACCTCCTTACTCATATGAAAATTGTCCTCTGCCTTTTCATATCCTTGTTCTTCCTGGAAGAGTTTCTTGTGTCTTTCAGGGCATTCTATCTGGTAACCTAGAAGGTAATTATCTCTCTTCTATTTCACCTTCTTGGGTTTTTCCTTTTTGCTGATGGGATCTATTTTCTGGGTTTCCCCATGTCATGCTCTCTTCTCCTTTCCAGAGAGGATCTTCTCTGTACTTTCCCACTATCTCTAATATTGATTTGCCAATGAGGAAATGAGATTCTCTTCTCCCTCAAAATTTATCCCATCTCCCATTCCTCCTTTCTCCTCTTCCATGATATCTTTGGCAAAGTTGTTTTTGCCACTGTTGCTTTCATTACTTCTCAAATACTCTGTAGTATCTCCACCTACACAATCTTTTCTATTCTTTGATATAGGAAAATAAACATTTAATTTCTTAATCTTTCATTATTATTTGAAATTGTTCATTTTTCTGCTGTTCATCATCTTGCATTTTGAAAACCTTACAAATCTTTTCATTCTGTTAAGGAAATGGCTCAGTATCTTTCCTTCTGATGAACATCAAATTATTTTCTCTGATACTTAGGCTCAGCTTTCAGGATGCTAGTTTCTTTCCTTTTGAAATAATGCATGTCATTTTTCCTTTGATTTCTCATGACAAATAAGAGCAATCTTTTGCTATTCTTATTATTTATCCATGGAATGTGATTTTCCCCCTTATTGCTCGTATCTTTCCCCCCTTTGATGCTGTAATTCTTCAGTTTAACTATGATGTCTCTTAGAGAGTTAAAATTAGGGGTATCTTTATGTCCTTATTCTATGGATTTTCTCCATCTTACTTTGCTGTTTATTTTTAATTTTTATGGGCATTTTTCAATGTATCTAGGCCTCCAATTTCAAAATGTATTTTTAGGAACACATAAAATCTTTACATATTTTCTTGCATCCTCCCTTCAAGTACTATATTCTTATTCTGTTATGGTCTTATGAATTCTTCCATTGTTTTTGCCTTTCCATTTTGTTCAAATAATTCCCTTATCTCTGCATTTTGGCATTCCAGTTTTGGACTTCTTGTCATTTAAAAAGACCCTAAAGAATTTATTGTAATACCTTTAACTTCTTTAGAAGATTTTCATTCAATTTCATTTGCTGGGAAGAATTTATGTTATTGAGATGTTTCTCTCTTAATATTTATTAATTTTTCTACCTCAGTCATTTTTATCTATTTTAATACTGTTTATATACCTATCTTAATCTTCATCCATTTGATTTTTTTCTAATGATATCATTGCTATAAACATGTCTTACCATGATTTTTTTTTTCCATATATGCCTTTTATTTTGTATCTTTCCTCTAATCTATGGTTACATTTTCTCTGTTCTTTCAGATTGTCAAAGTTATATAAAATCTGCGGGCCTTAAAGTACGAGAGTGATCTAAAGGAACAATGCCACATAGAGATAGAGATCACAGGAGGACCCTGTTGTCTAGTTACCATCTGCCTTTCCAAGTCCCACTTCTCTTTTTTCCAAGTATCTCTCTGTGACTTTTCATCAGTTCCTGTACCTTTTTTCTTTTGTATGGTGGATCCCTTTGGCAATCTGCTGAGGTTTATAGGACCCTTTTCAGAACAATTAACAAAATAAAATGTACTATAAAAATTGATGAGCTCAATGATCTTAGAAAAACATGAAAAGACTTGCAAAAAATAACGGAGTAAAATGAGTACAATCAAAAGAATATTGTATATAGTAGCAGTAAAATTGTTTCATGAATGACTGAGTGAATAAGTCATTTGAACTATTATCAATATCCAAATTAAATATAAAGATCATGGGAAGTAAGACACTATCTACATCCAGAGAAAGAACTGAAAAATCTAAGTATGTATAGAATAACTTTACATATATTTACCTATCTGTGTCTAATGGTAGACATTTCTGAGGTGTGGAGGGGAGGGAGGAAAAAAGAGAATAAAAATGAAATCTACATGCTAACTTTGTTGTGCATTTAAAAGGAATGGCAAGTTGTTCATAGTGAATATGTGGTTTCACGGGCAATCATTTTTTATTGTAATGTGTTATAGAAATGCTTGCTTGATTCCATAAGTTAAAAATAATGAAAAGTGATAAAAATATTAGTATTAGAGTAAAAGATAGGAATGGGATAACAAAGGAAACCAATTTATCACAATATAATTACACACACACACAGACACACACACACACACACACACACACATATATATATATATATATATTAAGTTGATGAATCTAAAGTTGACAACCCTTATCCTAGACTGACCTTGAGGGTCTGGCTATAAAGAGGCTAGGAGACAGTTTGCCAGCACACTGTTGAGAGGAAACTCCAAGTAGCCTTTACAATTTGATATGTTTTTCACTTTTCTTGCTCTTTTTGTTCTGCCTGCATGTTTCATACTGTACAGCAATACACAGTTATAATCAAAGCCACATACGTGATTTTCTTCATCCTCCACAATATTTGGTTACAAATTCTGCATTTCACAACCATTCCCTTGACTCATATTTTGAACCTCAAAAGATGATCTTCCAAACACTCCATCTGCATTGGAAGCAGGGTTGCTGCTCACCTCCCCCAAATATTCAGCTTGGGACACCGATGAGGTTACCTCCAAAAGTCTGTATCTAAAATAGGACAGTCTTGCTCTAAAGTGAATTTCAACAAAAGGGAGTTGAATTGCTTTTAAGAAATTACAGAGCTCTTTTATTAACCTTGAAGCTTTCATGCTTCTCATGAAAGCAAAGGTACATCTTTTTAAGACTACTGGTGTGATTATTTGGCAGTGAGGTGTAGAATACTACTGTTCCAAAAGACCTAAAAATGAATATCACAGAGAGCAAGGGAGAGGTATGTAGCAAGGTTGAGCTGACTGCAATATCTAACCATCAAGGAACTTCAAATACTAATAGGAATAGAGAAAATCATCACAGAATTGTATTATAGAAAGAGATGATGAGTTGACTATCTTGAAAGAGTAAGACATAATTGTTAGATATCTAGTTTTCCACTGATGCTTTCATGATTGCAGGAGAAAAGAAGGAAGGTTTTCAGCATATTGGGAGAACAACATCACCAAAGAAATGTATATTAGTAAGAGAAGATGGGCTGATTATGTGATAAGAGTGAAAGATGATATAGGTGGACAGCTTCTAATTCTCCACTGGTACACTTATGATGTTGGGTGAAAGTGAGGGAAGTCGTTATTAATATATTCAGGGGTCTCCATGTGATGAACTTTTTCATGAATGTAGCAAGTATGTCATTGAATGGGCAGGCATGTCTGGATCATAGTCTGCATTGCAGAAGAGAACTTCCAAAACAAGGAGAATATGACTCTCTTTGAGTCATTTCAAGGACTTAAATTTGTCTTTATTGTTTTAAGTAGTGGCATAGTGAAGACTAAATAGCTTATACAGACTAACAATAGAAGACTCTAGAACATCAGTTCTCAACCTGTGGGTTATGTTCAATTTAAATATATCCTGCATGTCAGATATTTACATTATGATTCATAGCAGTAGCAAAATTACAGTTATGAAGTAGCAACAAAAACAATTTTATGGTTGGGGGTCACCACAACATGAGGAACTGTATTAAAGAGTCACGGCATTAGAAAGGTTGAGAACCACTGCTCTAGAAGATGTTGTTTTAAGAAGGAAGGCAGAATAAACTAGTAGTCTCAGAGTTGAAAGCAAATGAATATCTGCTTTTCAACACCATGTTGGGGAAAACAAATTTCCTTTCATCTGCCTCGCCAGTGCTGATACTTTTAAGGAGCTACTCATGCTTTTTTTGGTAGCTTTATCCAGTCAATTTCTCTTAGTAAACAGGACATAAATCAAAAATAACTAAGTGTTCAATAATTAAATCCTAGCAAGAAAGGGAAAAATAACTGTAAAAGGTAAAATATTTGACTACAAAAAAAGGCCAGAATTATTAAATCTTTTTTGGGGAGAATAACATAATTTTTGTTTGTTTCTTTCTCAGCCCATCATCATAAACAAGTCTATAAAGTTCACCACTACATAAGAACTCTTTTTTAGGTTCTCTAGCCCAAAGCATTGCTTACTAAAGAAGCACAGCACGCATATAAAACCTATGTTTTTTTTCCCCACTGTAATGAAGCTTCAAAACAGTTGCTATTTTTCAGAGGAAAATAAGCAGGCTATTTAGTCATTAGCTGCATTATTTGGCATCTGCTTAGTACCTTGTCATATGCTTCTCAAATCCACTGCCATACATCATGATGCAAGGAGTGTGAATGACAGTTACAAGTAGTTTTCCATTTATGATGTTCCCATTTATGTCATTTGGCTCCAACCATATCAATATTTTATAATAGTTTTATTTCCAAGTTATAGTTTTCCATTCTAGCAGTACAAGAAAATGGAAAACTGTTCCAGAAGGACTTTTCTCTGCAGTGAGACAGGTCAGGGCTTGTCGGGCTGCTCTACTGCATCGCAGGGGGAGCATGTTCTTATAATCAGATCTGCAGTTAATTTAATAAACATTTCAACAGGCTCCCCCAGGGACTCAGCTGTAACTTTGGGAAGTCAGAAAAGGAGAAGGGGCAAAGGCAAAGGAATGTTTCAGAAGACTAGAGTGTAGGGCTATGAGGGAGCAGGTCTAGGGACAGAATGTCTTCTCCACATGGAGGGGGATCATTTTCCACCTTAATTCTCTTCACTAGAGAAGGAACATATAGAATGTGTTTTGCTGACTGTTAAACCTTTCATGTAACATCCTATGTGCAGGGTGTAGATGCACCATATCTTACTTCAAGGCATCAGTTCTTGAGCTCGCAGAGACTTGAGTTGTGTCCTGTGAGAACTTGATCATAAAGCAAAGGGATCAAATTCTTCTTGTAATTTTTGGCTTATTATGCCACCAACTCAGAACTTTTTTGGAGGAAAAAAATACCACAACAAACTTATAAGTTTAATATTGATTCATGTGGAGATACACCTCAAAAGGGATGATTAGGATCTATGTTAAGGAATCTTCTCAATGTACAATGTAGATATGGTATATGGAAGTTTCTTATTTCCTCTACTACAAAAGAATTTCTAAAATATATCTCTATCTCCATTTCTAACTAATCTATATCTATTTTCACAAGAAAGATAAATGTGCTTTGACAAATATTTATTTTTTATGGAAAGGATTACTGTATTCCATAAATTAAAACTAAAATAAGTAAAAAGTTAACATTAAGAAGGTAGCAAAAAAAATTGTCCTATTTATGTGTCCACATTTAACTATTTTTCTGTGCATGTATTTCTTTTTAAAATTATTCCTATTTATCTTTAGTTTTCAATATCCATTTCCACAAGATTTTCAGTTCCAAATTTTCTCCTTATCACTCCCTCTCCCCCCACCCCAATATGCATTCTGATCACCCTTTCCCTCAATCTGACCTGCCTTCCATCACCCTCCCTCCTTTCTCTTATCCCTTTCCCTTCTATGTTCCTGTAGGGCAATATAGATTTCTATATCCCATTGCCTGTATAACTTATTTCCCAGTAGTACATAAAAACAATTTTGTAACATTTTTATTAATGAACTTTGAGTTCCACATTCTATCCCTTCTTCCCTCCCCAACCACCCTCATTGAAAAGGCAGGCAATTTGATATAGGTTATACATGTGTAGTCATGGAAAACACTTCCATAACAGTCATGTTGTAAAAGACTAACTATATTTCCCTCCATCCTATCGCACTGCTCACTTATTCTATTCTCTCCTTTGACTCATCCCTCCTCAAAAGAGTTTACTTTGGGTTAACCCCTCCTCCCATTTTCCCTCCCTTCTGTCATTCACATCTCTTATCCCCTTCACTCTATTTTTCTGTAGGGTAAAATAGATTTTCATACACAATTGAGTGTGTCTGTTATTCCCTCCATAAACCAAATCCAATGAGAGTAAGGTTCACTCATTCCCTCTCACCTCACCCCACTTCTCTTCCAACATAAAACCTTTTTCTTGACTCTTTTATGTGAGATAATTTACCCAATTATAGCTCTCCCTTTCTCTTTGTCCCAGTACTTTCCTCTCTCACCCCTTAGCTTTGTTTTTTTTGATAATTAATTTTTGTTTATTTTTAGTTTACACTATTCATTTCCACAATATTTTGAGTTACAAATTTTCTCCCCATCTTTCTCCTACCCACCACCCCAAAACAGCGATCCCACTGTATACCCCCTTCCCCAGTCTGTTCTCTCCTATGTCCTCCCCCATCACCCTTCTGACTTTGCAGAAGGGCAGGATGGGTCTCCCTACCCCAGTGCCTATATATCTTAATTCCCAGTTGCATGTAATTTTATATATAAATTCTAGATTCTTTCCCTTCCTCCCTCATCACCCACACCCACTGGAAAGAAAAGCAATTCAATACATGCTGTACATGTGTAGTTACTCAGAACATCTCCACAATGGACATATTGTGAAAGACTGACTATATTTCCCGCCTTCCTATCCCACCCACACTCCTTGTTCCATTCTCTACTTTGTCCCTGTCCCTTTACAGAAGTGTGTGCTTCTAACAACACTCCCCCCTCCACCCTGCCCTCCCCTCCATCATCCATCATCTCATCTCCTTCCTCCCTGTTCTCCTGTAGGCCAAGTTACCCAATTTAGAGTGTGTGTCATTCCTTCCCTAAGTCAAAATCAGTGAGAGTAAAGTTAACCCATTCCCTTATGCATTCCTGTTCTTCCCATCCATTGTAACAGTTATCCCTTGCCTAGTCTATATGAGATGATTAACCCCATTCTGTCTCTCCATCTCCTCTCATTCTATTCCTCTCCCACCTCTAAATTTCTCCTTTTAAAATATCATACCTTCCTATTCAATTGATCCTGTGCCCTCTGTCTATGTACACATATATACACACACTCAGATATGTATATGTAAGCATATATATACCCTCCTATATAGTCATATGTGTATGTATACATATACATACATTTATATTTCCTTCATCTATCCTCATACTGAGAAAAATTTCATAAGTTACAATTATCATTTTTCCATGTTGGCATGTAAATAGTTCAACTTTGATAAGTTCCTTATGATTTCTATTCTGTGTTTACCTTCTCATGTTTCTTGTATCTGAATGTCATATTTTCTATTCAGTTCTTGTTTTTTTAGCAAGAATGATTGAAAGTCCTCCACCTCATTAAATGACCATATTTTCCCCTGAAACATTATACTCAGTTTTGCTGGGTAGGTGATTCTTGGTTTTAATCCTAGCTCCCTTGATCTCCAGAAAATCATATTCCAGGCCCTTCGATCCCTTAATGTAGAAGCTGCTAGATGCTGGGTTATCCTGATTGTGTTTCCACAGTATTCAAATTGTTTCTTCGTGCAGCTTGTAATATTTTCTCCTTGATCTGGGAACTCTGGACACCTGGCTATGACATTCCTAGGAGCTTTCTTTTTGGGATCTTTCTCAAGAGGTGATCAGTGAATTCTTTAAATTTCTATTTTGTGCTCTGGTTCTAAAATATCAGGGCAATTTTCCTTGAAAATTTCTTGAAGGATGATTTCTAGGTTGTTTTTTTTTTTTTATAAGAGGTCCACATGGAGGTGGCTGCAGGGCCACCACTTCTGCTGTTTTCTTGCCCTGTGGTTGGTGGCTGGACCCACTTCTCTCTCCTTTATTTAGCCAATTTCCACTGACCTTTCACTTTGTACTTGGTTCTTATGGGTTGATAATTCTGGAGACTGCCACAGCTGCCGGTGATCCACTCTCCTGTGTGCTCCAGCCACACCTTGTCCTGGCCACCCTGGGCCCAGGCTGTGGTATCAGGCCCAGATGGTTTTTGGCTCCAAGCGCTTTGTGATGAGCCCTTCTTGTCCACCTGCCTGGTTGCCTTCAGTGGGAGATGTGTTTTTCTGTAATTTTGTGGATTCCGGAGCTCTAACATTTGTTTAGAGTCATATTTTACAGGTATCTGAGGTGGTTATGGGGGGAGTTGTAAAGTTCTCCTGCTTCTATGCCACCATCTTGACCTTAACTTTGTTTTTTAGATATCATCCCTTCATATTTGACTCACCCCTCTAACAACCCTAATACTAAGAAAGATCTCATGAGTTACAAGTATCATCTTTCCATGTAGGAATGTAAACATTTCAGTTTAAATATGTCCCTTATGATTTCTATTTCCTGTTTACCTTTTCATGTTTCTTTGGAGTCTTGTATTTGAAAGTCAAATTTTGTATTCAACTCTGGTATTTTCATCAAGAATGCTTGAAAGTCCTCTATTGCATTGAAAATCCATTTTTTACCCCTGAAGGATTATACTCAGTTTTGCTGGGTAGGTGATTTTTGGTTTTAATTCTAGCTCCTTTGACCTCCAGAATATAATATTCCAAGCCTTCTGATCCCTAATATAGAAGCTGCTAGATCTTGTGTTATCCTGATTGTGTTTCCACACTACTCAAATTGTTTCTTTCTGGTTGCTTGAAATGTTTTTTCCTTGACTTGGGAACACTGGAATTTGGCTATAATATTCCTAGGAGTTTTCTTTTTGAGATCTCTTTGAGGAGGTGATCAGTGGATTCTTTGAATTTCTATTTTACCCTCTGGTTCTAGAATATGAGGACAATTTTCCTTAATATTCTTGAAAGATAATGTCCAGGATCTTTTTTTGATCATGGGTTTCAGATAGGCCAATACTTTTTAAATGATCTCTCCTGGATCTGTTTTCCAGGTCAGTGATTTTTCCAATGAGATATTTCAAATATCTTCTATTTTTTCTATTCTTTTGGTTCTGTTTTATAATTTCTTGATTACTCACAAAGTCATTAGTTTCCATTTGTTCCAGGTTTATTTTTTAGGAATTATTTTCCTCAGTAACCTCTTTTTCACTATGGCCAGTTCTGTTTTGTGAGACATTCTTCTCCTCATTGTCTTTTTGGACTTCTTTTGTCATTTATGTTAGTCTATTTTTTAAGTAGTTATTGTCTTCATGTGGCGGGGGGTCTCCTTTCCTGGTCTGTTGAGTTATCCCGAGAGCTCTTTTCTGCCTTGGAACTGTGAGGTCGATTCCCTCTCCACTGCACCACAAGCTCCACCACACCAGAGCTCCTCTTCACCCCAGGACCACCACCCAGGACTGCAACCCAGATCCAAGCAGAGCAAAGCAAGACAATCCGGCCTCATATGCAGCTTTTTTTGTGGTTGGTAATGCATTGATCTGATCCCTGAAAAAGATGAAAAAGCTTAGGGAGATTTTCTTCCCATTCCCCATTACTATGCCACCCCATGTTATTCTTCCTCTCAACTCCACTCTTTACATAAGTAATTCTTCATGTCCAAAATACACATTTCTTCACACCCACCTTTTTGAGTTTCTTTAAAGCACAGCTTTAAAGCACATTTCATTTCATTTAAAGCACAGCTCAAGGGTCATCTCACGTAAACCTTTCCTATTCTCTAGATTTATTATCACTCTCTTCTCCTTGAAAACACTGGACCTACAGTCAGGAGAAATAAATTCAAATCTAGCATCAGGCACTTGCTAGCTGGGCAAGTCACTTAACCTCTGTCCTGTGTCCTCATCTTTAAAATGGAAATAATAATAGTATTGACCTCTGAGGGTTATTGTGAGTATAAAATTAGATCATATTTGTAAAGTGTTTTACAAACCTTAACATGCTATATAAACGTAATATATAATTTATGTAATATATAAACAATATAAGTAAAATGTATGTTTCATATAAAATATACATATGATATAAAAAGTAATGTAAAAGTCCATACAAATAATAATACAACAACAATCAAAAAGTATAAAGTATTAGTGTTATCAAATAATTGAATTAATAAATTGTTGAATTGAAAAATTTATAAATACATATATGTTACTCAAATATATTTTATTTATATCTGTAGACTTTGCATCAGACAATAAAGTTCTCAAGGGCAGGGACTGTATCAATCAATGGAGAGACAAACTGAGAGACAGAAAAATTAGGTAGATAGATAGATAGATAGACAGACAGATAGATGAATTGATGGATAGATGTTTGCTTTTGTATTACCGTCATCTCTCTTCCACTTAAGTGTTCAACATACTTGTTGAACCAATTGTAAGTTGAGTGCTAGGGAGAGAAAAGAAACTTATTCTTTTCATTAGTCTCCCAAATGATCTTGTCTGACTCCAATCATCTCCTGACCAGGACGAGTAAGTCTTTGGTCCTATCTTGGCCCAAGCCTAGAAAATGAAGGGATTGAATAAACAAGGGAACAGTGATTCTAGCACAGACCTGGAAAGAGTATCTCTTTAATACATACCCTTCCCTGCTATAGACACACTTTCCCCAATGAGGTGAAACTCTTTGTAGGAGGTAGACCCATGCTACCTGCATTTGGGAATGATATGTGTCAATATCTCCCAAAAACTAATTATTTTTAAATTTCCTCTTATTTGCCCTTTCTATGACCCAGCTTGTTTTTCATTTATGTGTGACTCTTTGTGAACTGATATGAGATTTTCCTGACAAGGATACTGGGGTGTTTAGAAAGTTCCCTTTATCAGTGAGTTAAGGAAAATGGGTTAGTTCACTTGTCCAGGGTCATATAGCTAGTGAATGTCTGAGGCCACATTTGAACTCAAGTCTTCCTGACTCCAGGGCCAGTGCTCAATTCATTGAGCCAGCTAGATAACCCAGATGCTTCTACCGAATCATCTCATTTATAAAGTAGGGAATTCTTCCAGATAGGGATTGAGTAACTTTTTCAAGGTCATATCAGGATTTAATCTCGGAATGGTGGGGGTAGATGGTGTTCTTTGTGCCTTCTTTTTTATATTACTTCATTTACTAAAAGCTTTTAAGAGAGTCATTTTCAGCTGCTGCCATCTGCAGCTTTTATACAAATCTCCTATTTTGGGCACATTTGTTCCACATTCTTCCCAGCATTTGGTATCCCCCCCACCCTTTTCTTTGCTGCTTCATAAGAAGATATGCAAAAGTTGTGGGTAAAGAGAACAGAAATTAGTCTAGGTCTGAATAGTCTTCCCAGAACTAAACCTTAAGATTAGTTCAGATTTAGATAAAAGGACCTATGAAGCCCTTTGGAATGCAGAGAACTTAAAAATGTTTTTAAACCCTTGATCTCATTAATCTTTCTAATATTCTAGTCAGGGAGAAATTGGATAAGGAATAGAGGATAAATTATTTCTCTTTTTATTTATATCAGGTGAGGTTAGGCTTTTTATATCATGTCAGTCCATGTGAAAACAAAGGGGGATTTGGGGTAGGGGTGGTTCAGACTCAGAACCAGAAAGCTTTAAGCACTGGAAAGAGTATCAACTAAAAAAGGTGGTAAGGTGGGAAGAAATTATCATCACTAGCATTGGTAGAAGAGAGAGAGGGATAGCTTTATTTAATTTATTTTTTTCCCACTTAATAGTATGTTTTTCTCCAATTACACTGAACATAGTTTTCAACATTCACTTTTATAAGATTTTGAGTTCCAACTTTTTTCTCCCTTCCTTTCTTCTCTTTTCTCCTCTCCTCCTCCCTAAGACAGCAAGTAATCTGATACAGGCTGTATATATGTGCAGTCATGTTAACCTTATCTCCACATTAGTCATGTTGTGAAAGAGCATTCAAAACAAAAAGGCAAAACCATGAGAAAGAAAAAAACAAACAATAAAGACAAAATAGTGTGCTCAAATCTGCATTCAGACTCCATAGATTTTTCTCTAGATTTGGTTAATATTTTCCATCATGAGTCTTTTGGAATTGTCTTAGATCATTGTATTACTGAGAAGAGCTAAGTCTATCAACGTTGGTCATGGAACAGTGTTGCTGTTTCTGTGTACATATCCAATTTCTCAAATCAGTGATGATCATATAACTGCAATCAGCTACGGATAAAATGTTGTTCATCTTTCACTTTTGAGGACCAATGGCATATTGAGGTGATGTCTTGGCTTACATGTGAACTGGATTTAAGGGAGGCAGTGTTACACAAAATCATTTGCCACACTCTTCCTTCCAGTGTCATTGAAGTCAAGTGGCAAGATGAAAGGGAAGATGTCTGATGATTGCCAGGGATGCAGTGGATGGCCTTGACATGGTCTATGTCTGAATAATCTCTGAGTGCTCCACACTGCCTGCTTCAGCCATCTTCATGGATGCTGAAATAAATTGCTCTCATCCTCCCATTCTGTGGGGGGAAGTATTCATGTGCTTGGAGTACACACCCCGCTAACTCCTTGAAGGATTTGAGGCCTCTTGGTTACCCTCAATCTGGTGTAACCTATCCACTGAGACAGTTTTACTGGGGAGGGGTTACTACTGCACATACTACATTTCTTGGAGTCACAGAGAATATCTGGGTGACAGGTGGACACCAAAAGTGGATGAGCAGCCCTGAAAAGGAAGGATTTGGCAGCCTTCATATCAGAGGTGCTAGTGTTCCCTGAATATCCTTGAGAATGACATAATTCAAACATAAAAAGTAAGGAAAACAAAATAGAAACAGACAGAATTACAATGTCATGCTACCTCATGTAAAGGCCATAATATATCCGGTATATTAAAATTTTGGTCTTAGCTTTAATTTGTCACAAAAACATCCTGTTTTCAGTGACATTGATATAAATTTTTTCACAATTTTTGACATAGGAGGGATCATAATGGTACCTATCATCAATTTATTTCCTCTGTTCCATTTGGTGAAATTTAAGGAGGTAAGGGACAGGTCAGGGGCAGCAAAATGGCATAGTGAACAGAGTACTGGTTCTGGAGTCAGGAAGACTTATCTTCCGGAGTTCAAATCTGGCCTCAGACACATACTAGCTGTGTGACCTTGGGCAAGTCACTTAATCCTGTTTGCCTCAGTATCCTCAGCTGTAAAATGAACTGAAGAAGGAAATGGACAAACCATTCTTGTATCTTTGTCAAGAAAATCCCAAATGAGGTCACAAAGAGTTGGACGTGACTAAAACAATTGAACAACAACAACAAAGGAAGGGATAATAAATGCAATGGAGTGTGATTTTTTTTTTTAAGGTCAAAAAATGTGTACATCAGAATCATGGAAAATAAGAGAGGTACCATAAGGTTGGAGAAAGCATAAATGCCTAATTTAAAAAACAAAGAAGAAAATGGTCTGAAAACTATAAGCCATTGAGTCTGAAATCCTCTAATAAATTTCTGAGGAGATGATTGGTAAAAATCTAGGAAAGGAAATGGTAATTACAAGGAAACATAATGGCTTCATCAAGAATGGGTCATTCCAGACTAATTCCCTTTCATTTTTTGACAGAATTACTGAACTAGTAGGTTAGGGGAATTCTGTGGATTTAGTTTATCTAGTGTTTAAATAAAATTTTCATAATAATGTATTATGTCATTTTTATGAACAAGATGGAGAAATACGTATTCAGATAGATTGATAACTGGGTGAGTCGCCAGACCCAAAAAGAAGCAACTACTTGTTGCATGTTGTTGTGGCAGAAGGTTTCCAGTGTTGTACTTAAGGGATCTGTTCTTGGATAGATGTGATTTAACAGTTTTATCAATCTCTTATGTAAAGGAAATAGTGTGTAAGTAAAAATATGGGAATGACAAAAAGTTGTAGGGAATAGTTAATACGGCAGATGACACGGCTAGATTCCAATAAGATGGAACTCAGTAGGGATAAATGTAAAGTCTTGTACTTGGAAAAAATCCCAAAAAACGACAACAACAATAATAACAACTCATCAGTTCCACAACTCTAAGATGGGGGAGGCATAGATAGAAAGCCATTGTTCTAAAAATTGAGATGGGTATTTTGTTGTCGTTCTGCAGCTGTTTTGTTAATTGCGTATGACTTTCATAACTCCATTTGTGGTTTTCTTGGCAAAGATGCTAGAGTGCTTTGCCATTTCTTTCTCCAGCTCATTTTACAAATGAGGAAACTGAGGCACACAGGGCTAAGTGACTTGCCCAATGTCACACAGCTAGTAAGTATCTGAGGCCAGATTTGAACTCAGAAATATGAGTCTTCCTGATTCCAAACCCAGTGCTCCCTCCACTGTGCCACCTAGCAGTACATAGATATTTTAGTGTACTGCGAAATTACGCCGAGTCATTAGGTGATATGGCAGCCAAAAAAAGAAAATTTGATCTTATGTTGTATTAAGAGAGATGCAGTATCCTGGAATAGGATAGCTCTAATACCATTGTACTCTGACTTTGTCAGATGTCTTTTGCAGTATTGTGTTTGTTTCTGAGCACCACAGGTTAAGAGGAGATTGATAAGCTACAGAGCATACAGAGAAGGGCAAACAAGATAGTGAAGGCTTTGAGGTTATATCAGATGAGAAATGTTTGAAAGAAATTGGCATTTTTAGCAGGGAGAGAGAAGACTCAGGAGTGGCATGACAGTTATCTTCAAATACGTGAAGGGCTACTTTGTGGAGGAGGACTAGATGTTTTTCCTTTGACCCCAGAGGGTAGAACAAGGAACAATGAGAAAAAGTGTTGAAGAGGTAAATTTTGCCAAGACAATTTTCCTCAAAATTGGAATTAGTTGCCTAGAGAAGTGGTGGGTCCCCCTCGCTTGGAGGTTTCAATTTGAGGCTATTCAACCACTTGTCAAATAGGTTATAGAGGAGATTTATTTTATACATGAGTTGGACTAGATGATATATTAAGTCCCTGCAGCTCTCAAATTCTCAAGTTGCCTGAGCCATGTTTAATCCATAGATATGTGCCTCTCTTCTAATGTACTCTCTTTGTATATAAACTGACTGCACTAACATTGTGTATATTTGTGGGACAGTACATTCCAAGCGGGAAAGGTTAATATTTTGTTATTCTACATGTTTTATTGTCATAGTAAATGATTGTTCTTTGAGCAAATTGTTTCCTCATGATCAAAAAGTGCCAAACATGGGACTGTTGTAGCCCATAATACCCCCAAGAGCAACATGAACCAGATTAAAATGTGACTGGAAAATATTTAACAAAATAATTGAAAATAGAATAGGAAATCAATAATATTAGTAAATGGTTTTCTAAGTTAACCTGCGGTTGGCAGGGATCCTTATCTATTGTTTAGTAGCCCCTATTTCTATTTGAGTTTGACACTTCTGGATGTTTATTAAAGGGAAACCCATCAATGGGAACTTAGGAACAAAACTTCTGGGAGGTAGGACCCACAGAATATGTTGAATTTTGGATTAGTTGACCTCCTGGGGATAAAATTGTGAATGCAAGTTGAGGGTTAGCCCATAAGGGATACTGCATTGACTATGTAGACTTACCTGAAAATAAAAAAAAAAGAATCTCTCATGCAGACTAGAATTATGTGTCTCTTAGATGTGCAATTATTCTGGTTGTGTGTGTTTTGATGAATGATACATGCTGTCATCTTTCTATAGTAAAATTAATAATTAAATGAAACACTTGGATGTTTAGAAACTCTTGATGCTTAAATAAATAAACAGAGCTTTAACTTAAGTGCTAAAGAGAAGTAAAATACAATCCTCAGAATGATAAAACAGCCTGTGATATAGCAAAATTGATAATGAAATATATCCAGGAAAAGAAAAGAGAGGTCAGTGATTATTATAAAATGGGACACATGTAAGCGAAGTGAGTAATGTATTGACATGAACACAGGCTATATCTGTGGTCACTCTTTGACCTTCCGTTTGACACTCTGTATCAATGAATTGAATGAAGGCATGATAATCAAATTTATGAATGATGCAATGTTGAAACACCTAGATAATTGGAAGTCAGAGCTAGAACCCCAAAAGATATTGATAATCTGGAAAAATGGGCCAAATATGGTAATAGTGCATGTTTATTTCCTTTTTTGATTAGAAATGTGATATATATATATATGTGTGTGTGTGTGTGTGTGTGTGTGTGTGTGTGTGTATGTGTGTCTATATACATATAGACACACATACATGTAGCACAAAATAAGGATCTTCTATTATGGAAATGGATTGTTTTTAGCATCTACTTGACAATTTTTAGTCAAAAAGAATTGACTGGAGCACCATAAGTTGAACTTACCTGATAAGGATCTTATGTATCAGAGGTAAGATTTAAATCCAGGTCTTTTGGTCTCCAAGGCAGCTCTCTACCCAGTATGTCATGCCTCTCAATATTAATAATTATAAACATAAATGCTTACATTTAGGTTCAAACATTTTGTTCAATTTAAGCCAGCTCATTTGGGGAAGAACATTGAAAAGTTGGAACATATCCATAACAACATAAACAGAATGTTGAACAGATTGAATGTAGCACCATTAATATGACTGGTTGAAGAAACTGTGGATCTTTAGCTGGGGAAAGAGAAGACTTGGGGGTGTTTATAATAATTTTCCTCAGATATTTAAAGGAACATCATGGTGGCAAGAGATTAAATTTATTCTGTTTGACTCCAGAGAATAGAATTAGGAATATTGGTAGAAATTGAAGAGGTACACATATGGGGTTGATATAAAAGAGAGAGGGGGAAGAAAAACAAATGAGAATAAAAATGAGAATAAGAACAAAGAACTCCTCTGCAACATTAAGTCTTATGGTAACATTGCTGAATATGGAATCATAGGACTTGGCTTGTCTGAATCATTTTCTATTGGGTAAGGTTCTTTGGGCGAGTCACTCCTCTTCTCTGGCTCATGTAGTTCCTCATCTATAAAATGGAGGGAGCAGATGAGAAAATCCTCAAGGTAATTTCTAACTCTAAATCTATGATTTTATTATCCAAATTAAAGTTCTCTAAAAATAGATTGGGATTCTTTAAGTTAACAGAGAAATCAGAGTTTGATGAGTATATTTGAGAATCAGTAGCTTAGGGCTGAATGGGAGATAATGAGATTACCAAGTGAAGTAATATATAGAGATGAGAAGAGGGCATAGGACAGAGCCTCAGGACTCCCAGGGATAATGGGTATGACCTGGATGAAGCTCCAACAAAGAAATCAGAGGAATAGTCAGATATATATGAGGAGAAGCTAGTGAGTGGGGTGTTATGAAAACCATGGGAGAAGAAAGTATCAAGGAAGGGATGGTAATCAAAATCTGAAAAGAAGGATGAGGATTGAGAAAACGCCAATAGATCTGGCAACTTAGAGACCATTAATAACTTTGAAGTGAGTGGTTTCACTTGCATGATGAGGTTGGAAACTAGATTGTAGAGAGTTCAGGTAAAAATTGAACTTTATGATCTTTAAGATTTCTTCCAATTTTGAAATTCCATAATTAAATGATATAGTATGGATAGAAGGGGAGAGAACATTTGTTTCCTTGTTGGGATAGTCCCCCATTCATTCATGTAGAGGAAATAAATTTATGTCCTTTCCATCCTAGATTTGTAGTCATCCCCTCTACAATCCCCAGCCTGAGCCTTCCCAATTCTCCTAAAAATCTGGAAGTTTTAGAGACATTACTTCTTCCTCACCTTCAGTCAGCACTGTTACCAATTTGGTCTCTGAGCAGACCAACATTCCTCCTATTCCCTTCTGTATTCAGATCAACTTTATTACAAATGTAGGATTCAATCATGGTTAGTCAAACTGCCTTGAAATTTTTTTTTTAAGTTCCTTGTGTTGATTATCTGATTCCCAGTGCTTGAAACTGTTGATAAAACTACCATGGCAGATCTTGTCTAATGTGACTAATGTCAAAACTCATGTATTTCTTCAATATTTCTTTTGTATTCACTTATTACTACCCATTCCCATAGATTCTACTCTGGTCTCAGCAATCTTAATCAGTTATTAAAAGGGGAAAAGATTTGTTGATTTAAACAGCTTTGTGTTTAAATTGTTCATTTTCTACTGATTGGATGTAATGTCTTTGAGTTCTTATATATTTGAGGCTCTGTTTTTTATCTATATTTCTATATATACATTTTTTTGCAGTTTTTTTTTTGTTTTGTTTTTTACCCAAAGTTAGTGTGGTATTGCAAATATAGTGTTGGCTGTAAAGTCAGAAGGATAAAAGTTCAAATGCTACCTTTGACATATATTAGGTGAGTGGCCATAAAACTTCTCTCTGTCTTTGTTTTCTCATCTATAAAATGGGGTAAAAAAATACCTGTCATACATACCTGACAAGGCCATTGTGAGACTCAAATAGGATGATATATGGAAAGTTTTTTAGAATTCTCAATGAGATCTATCAGTGTCAGTTTTCATATGGTAAAGCCTTCAGAGACCTAGGAGAATGTTTGAGTCTGGAGAGAAAAAAATATTTTTTTTCTTCTATCCATATTTGAAAAGCTTGGCTTGGGCATACATAGACAGTTAGCTTGATCTGTCAGTCCTACCTGACTAACTCCTTTTTTTCATACGGGGTTTCCAAATTCAGATATTTTTCCCCTGCCTTTCCTGATCCCATCTCAAGCCTTTACCTCAGAAAGAATGCCAAGTATACCATGGAATTTGAGAGCTTGTTTACTTGATGAAGTCCCAATGCACAGTTCATTGCACCATGAACACTTAAGGGTTTTATTTTACAAGTTTAGCTACATCTGTTTATTCTATAAATTGATTTGTGAGGCAAAGTCTGTCTTATGTTATAAAGTAATGGACTGGCCTCAGCTTACTGGCGATGGCACTTAGAATGTTGAAATATTCAGCAAAGTGGTCCATTTGGTTGTTAATTATCTTGGTCTCCATAGCTAATTATCTTTAAACTTAGAGTCAATTAGAGCTGGTAGGGATCTTAGAAATAATTTAGTTCATCTCCCATAATTTGAAAGATGAGTAAAATGAGGTGCAGAAAATTGAAGTCACTTGTCCTAAATGATATCAGAGGGTCTAGGAAGAGAGGAGTCCGGTAGACTCTTACCATAAGATATGGATCTGTGGATGATGGTGACAGCATTGTATAACTGAAATAATTTTGGATTTGGAGTGAGAAGACTGGATTTAAATCTTGGTTCTGATCTTTGTAATCTGTGTCAACCGAATTGATTCACAGGACATTTTGGGATCTATCAAATGAGAGGGTTTGACTAAATCTACTCTAGACTCCCTTTCATTTATAAATCTGCCATCTATACCTTTTGGTCCTTTCATTAATTTTGTTTATACCTTTCCCAAGGTTTTTGTGATAAAAACTACATATCATTTCCTCTAAGCTGTGACAAGAACTTGACCTATGATCCCTTTAGGCAACAGAAATGGTGTGCTGTGTGACAATTATTTAGCTGAAAAGAGCTTGGGATGGGGCATCATTGCCAACAGTGTTGCCAGTAAATGCTGTTAAAGCAGGAAGAAGAGGTAGCAGTTGCTGGAAGGAGAGAAGAGGCATGTGGCATTAGGTACTGCCTGAATGTTACTGTATGATGGCTCTTCAAGATCTACTGACTAATCATGACCAGCCTTTGTGCAGTTCCTCACAGTAGTGTAATACAAAGATTTTCCTCAGTTCTGTGCTTCATTGTTTAATGAATACTGAATTGAACATCAGAAAACCAACGAATAATATGTTTAATATCATTCAACAATGTTGTCAGGCTGCTGGTATTAGGGTCTTATGAGCTCTTACTTTTGAGGCAAGGTCCTACAACCTCTGGTACAGACATTCTCAAGAGAATAGACAGGTATTGAAAAGGCATTGTCAATGACACAGTTACATATCCCAGACCTTTCAGTTTATAATGTGCCTTTGTAAACTTGTCAGGGGCAGCTAAGTGGTTCAGTGGATAGAGCAAAGGTCATAGAGTCAGGAAGACCTGAGTTCCTGTTTGCCATCAGACTCCAGCTGTGTAACCCTGGGCAAGTCACCTAACCCTGTTTGCCTCAGTTTCTTCATCTGTAAAATGAGCTGGACAATGAAATTGCAAACCCATCCAGTATCCCAAATGGGGTCACAAATAGACAAGACTGAAACAAGTAGACAACAACAAACCTATTGATACAAAAACGTGAGCTGTGGTTATTCTCTATACCCTATATCAGCATGCAAGAGAAAAGACACACAGATGAAGAGAGAAAACCACCTAGGACATTTGCTCCAAGGTTCTATACTATTTAGCTTTCAAAGAATTCTCCTCTAATATTCTTATTTCTATAGACAATATAGTTTATGGGCCAGTTTGGGTGCAGTAGTCTAAAAGTTCAGGATATGTTTTTTTTTTTTTTTTTTTTTTTTTTTTTTTTTTTTTAATACTAGATGACCAAAGCTAAAATGGGTGCCCTCGTCAAGATTTTTGGCAATGGTTACTGCTTTCCTACTCCACTGATCCATTTTTCTACCTTTCATATTGTGGTAACAGATATGTAATTTCTGAAAAAGAATATTATATTTGATCCACAGCCTTTACATTTTAAAACACTGAATGATATTCCAGATTTATAAGGTCAAATAACAAGTGTCACACAGACGTTAGTTAAATCAAAAGAACAAATAGATTGTTGTTGTTACTATTCTACAGTCTCATTAATGCTAATATTCCCAATGCCTTTGCAATTCAGGTCGATGTTGTCTCATGAGGAAACCACAAGGATAACTCAGCATACTTCGGAGATTCTGCTAGATCTTCTGAAAGTGCATGGATAGCTCCCAGTGAAGCACAAAACAGGGAGGAAAAGATACATATTCTGAAAAAGAATAGCCTACCTCATCTAGATGCCTCTTTTTCCTCCGGGGATAAACAGTTCAGAGAGTGGTGAATAAATTAAATAATATCTAATAATGTTAAATTATGGGGGTGAGTTTATCCCTAAGGTATCTGATTCTGGGTGAATGCGAGCCTAAAAGTAATTAGACCAGTTTTGAGGGAATTGTCTGTAGCACACTCTACTGTATCTTTTGCAGGGAATATAACAACAAATTTACTTCCCTATGGGAAAAAAATGGAGAAAGGGAGTATAAAATTTCCTCACTTAGATTTCTTCTCCTTTTCTACAAGGTTTACACTTTCTGAAATCAGTTCTTGTGTTAATTCAATTCAAATCAAAACATTTATTAAAGACCTAAGAGTCAAATAAGTACTGAGGATAAAAGCTATAAAAATAAATGACTTTTGCCCTCCAGGAGCACACATATTACTGGGGGTTGGGGGTGGTGAGCTGTGTTGCAACATATAGTCCAGTAAACTTCATCATATTTGAGGAAGGAGAGTCTACCAAGGCTTATGCCAGGACAAGGAATATGAATTGATCCTTAAAGTAAGAAAATTATTCTGACAGGCAGAGGAAGAAAAGCAAATTGAAACTGAACATTATTTAAATAGAATTATCAAGCTTATCACCAATGGAAAAAAAGTATATATGCATATGTGTGTCTGTGTGTGTGTGTCTATAAAGAGAGAGAGAACAGACACACAGATGAATGTATCTTCTCCAATTATTTGCTTTGGTAGAGGAAGAGGAATTTGGGTGTGGAAGATTATATAAATAAAACTGGACTTGGTTGATGTTTTGATATTCCCAAACTGTTTTCCCCCCACCCCACCCCATCTAGTTTAGTCTTTGTTCAGGGATGGCTTTCTGGGTGGGGTAGGGGAAGGAGGGACATTAGGACATTATGGTAATAAAAGAACCAAAAATATTAATAAAAAGACTAAATAAGAGGCAGAAATGAAGAGAGTATATTAATGACAGGAGGCATAATTAATAGAAAAATTAGGAAATGGAATATTGGTTCATGGGAAAAGCTATTAAGACAGTTTGACTAAAATACAAAACATGGAAAAAAGAAGGGAATAGGGAATAAACATGTATATAGCACCTACTATGCGCTGGGCACTATGCTAAGCACTTGTACAAATATTTCATCTGATCAGAATAATCATGCAAGAGAAGTGCTATTATTATCCCTATTCTTAATTTGGGGAAACTGGGACAAATAGAGATTAAGTGATTCATTTGGGGTCACATAGCCAGTAAAGGTATGAGGCCAGATATGAACTCAGTTTTTCCTGGTTCCAGGCCTAGCGCTCTATTGACTGTACGAGCAACTGCCTCAAGAAAACAGAGAATAGGAAAGAAATATGCCTGGATAGATATCTTGGTACCAGATTGTAAAGAATTTTAACTTTCAGGCTGAAGAATCTATATTTTATTTTAGATGGAATAGAAAGAGACTAAAAATTTTGAATAAGATAGTAAAATGGTCAGACCTCTTCCATATGTACAGTACCTTGCCCCTCTAAGGCTTTTTTCACATAAATCATTTTAGTGATAGGAAGGAAAGTGTCTAGTAAATAACAGATGCTTAATAAATACTTGTTGACTTGACAGAAAAAAAAATATTCTATCTGTGTATGTGTGTGGGTGGGTGATGTCGTGTCCTCAGAAAGATTTAAATACGCTCTCAGATGTAAGATATTGCCACTGTTATAGATAAGCATTTTTATATCTAAAAGGAGTAGGAAAGTAACTGTTTTAAATTTTAAAAAGCTGCTAACATATGTGTAAGTAGAAACAGCTTTCAGATAATATTTGAGCAGTTTTGTACTGCAAATGAAGTGTGTTGTAAATACAACTCAAATCACCTTGTGAACTTTGTAGAATGACACCTCGGTTATGTGTGAACCATTTGATATTTAAAGAGGCAAAAACCCCATATTTTTATTTATTAAAAACTGGAGAAGTATAAGTGCAGAGTAATGTGTTTTCAAGGATAGCAAAGGAAATGTTAGATTGATTTTAAGACCTTTTGAGTTACAGGGTATTGGCGTATTTCTGTTCATTTGCATATAACTTTTTTTTTCTAAAGAGTAAAATTAAAAAAAATAAGAAATCATATAAATATTTTGTGTCTATTAGGAAATAAAAAAGTATATTTACCTTCATGGCAATATTCCCTGCAAGTATAATGCTCAAAATCCAAATACCTCCTTTAAAAAATAAATACTATTGATCTATCAGTAATTATCATAGCTAATATACTCAACATGCAATTGGTCAGGCATTTTGTTACATTTTTTTTT
>CM053590.1:79907063-79917119 GCA_028646515.1 Pseudochirops corinnae | reverse complement strand
CAAGGGAGGAAGTGAAAGAATCTAGAATTTAAAGTTCTATAATCAAATGTTAAAATACATATGTGTGTGTGTAAATATATTTATTATTATTATCATTATTATTTACATGCAACTGGGAATTAAGATATACAGGCACTGGAGTAAGGAGTTCCATCTCACCCTACTGGAAAGTCAGTGAGGGATGGGTGAGGATATAGGAGAGAGCAGATTGGGGGTACATGGTGGGATCACTGTTTTGGGGTGGTAGTTAGGGGAAAGATGGGGAGAAAATTTGTAACTCAAAATCTTGTGGAAATGAATGATGTAAATTAAAAATAAAAGTTAATTAAAGAAATAAAAAAGAAAGAAAGTTAGTGCGAAAATAAATTTGGGCAGCTTTCCTTAAAAAAAAAACAAGACTGTTCCCGGGAATTCAAGGCACAACTAAGCCACAAACAGACAAAGTCTTAGCATCCTGGTCATTCTTCCTTAGTCTTCTGCAGCTTGTTCAAAAAATCAAAATCACCTTATCCAGCCTGGGGGGAGCTCCTGGGCACCTTTTTAGCTTCCTCCTGGCTGCTGTTTCTGTCTCCAAGGTGCTCCAAGAATTTCTAACTGTCCCTCCCTTGGGCTTTTCCTTATATACACACACAGCATTTGCTTCTTGTTTCAGCCAACCCCATCCTGTTACATCAGTAACAAGAAACAGAAGTTCATACCTTCTGTTTCCCCAACAGAGGCTTGATCCATTACAAAGTGCTACGTACCTGCTACTTTTGCTTAACTTGAAACAAGGTGCTAAGTATCTGCTTACTTGTCAATACAAAAAGAGGTCTTCAAATTCAAATTACATTGCCATTACAATGTTTTGAGTGCTGTATCTCCCAGAGAGCATGCATTAAATAGCTTTTTAGCACTCTCCACAAATTATCCAAGCACAAAAATCTCACCTCTAAATGAAAACAAACAAACAAAAAACCACATGACTTAGGACATGCATGTCATACATACAGCAGCCAACAACTGCTGTCAATAAACTCTATTATCTTTTCTGCAATCAGGAAAATGATTTCTCAGCTGCTTATTTAACTTGCTGTAACCTACCGCCTCCTATCAAATATTTGTTCAAAACTGTCCAGAATGCTTCAATGCACTCAATATTTCTGTTACTAGTGAGCTAACTTTCCTGAAATTTTTCTACTCAAGTTTCTTCAAAAATAGACTGTCACTTTTTTAGTTACAAGGCTCAGCTCAATAAAACATTACTTCTTAAACACATTTAAGGAAAACATATCAAAATAATGTAGTTTAATGCCATACCAGTATATAAATATAAAAATGTAGTTTTCATCCTGGGGTTCATTTTTTTTTTCATTCTATCAAAGGAGTTCATAATGGTGGTTAATGAAAAATAACAAATCAGTTTAGAACTATTTAGGAATGTTTTGTCACTCCCCTAAATAGGCACAGCTTTTGAAATAATAAAAACAAATGGAATAAATGTAATTACTAAAGAAAACTAGTATGTAATATAGTGCTTTATGGTTTGCAAATCAGTTTACAAATATTATCTTATTTTATCCTCACAACAACACTTGGAGATAAAAGCCATTTTACAGATGAGGAAACTGAGATGGAGAGATGTTAAGTGATCGCTCCAGCTTCATGTAGCTAGTAATTGTCAGAGGTCGTATGTGAACCTAGATCTAACTCCCAGTATAGCACTCTATCTGCTGTGTGGATAGATAGCTGTCTGCTCATGTTGGGATCAGTGCCCCCCTATATAAAAAGACCTTAAGATAATTAATTAAAGAGCCAAATATAAGGTTACAGCATTGACACTTATACTTAGGACCTCAGGTAAAATTTCATTTCCAGTTCCTAAATTGGGTCTCTTTGTATCCCTCTGATCCTACTCTCAATCCCAAATCACAGGTTTGCAATTGTACATTGTGCTAATCAAACAATGAGCTTATAAAACCACTTATAACCCAACTTCTTAAATGATGAGTTACTTTCTGGGGCACCAGAAGGAATCACATTCACTCAGAAACTCTGATTAAATCATGGGTGATTGCCCAGTAGGAGTGGAGAACTTGGAGGCTAGAGGCCACATGTGGCCCACTCTTGGACTAGGGATTCATGAGGCTCCAGGATCTAATCACAATGGTCAATTTTACTGCAGTCACACTTATACTAATATTAGTAATAATTAAATATTAAATTATTAATTTGAATTAACTTAATGTTAAATTTAAATAATAATAATTAATGGTAACTATACAATAATATGCTATTAGCCAGGCTACACCAGTCTCACCAATAGGACTTATACCTTTTCTTTATAGATCTTTCTTTGTCTCTTAATTTTCTACCACAACTATTTAGGGGACTTTCTCACAGTGACAATTCTGGTACTTAGGATAGGAATGACTCTACAGCCTGAGGAATCAGGGATTCACAGGGAGGTAATTTATCTGTAGGGGAAAAAGCTATCTTTCCACCCACCCCATTCCATTTAAATTTTACCTCTTCTTGTCTTGGAGACAAAAGAAGGACTGGATTAGAGTTTTGCTGTGAATTATTAAGAAATGAGTGGAGAAGATGGATCACAGGCCTCATTAAATCTTTATTTCCTGACAAAAGGTTGTCATAGAACATTAAGTCTGGAAGGGATTTCAGACTAATCAGCCCTCAATCAATAAGAATATTAATTCCTGAGGATATAGAGATAAAAGGGGGGGGGGCAGTTCTTGCCCTCAAGGAAAATACATTCTATCAAGGGAGACATATGTTCATATAAAGTTTTACAGTATGAGCCAAGGCTGGGCCCAGCGGCTGGCCTAGTGCTCCCTCTCCTTTTCTCTGCAAATACACATGCATTCTTCACTTGGTTGAGTCCAGAGGGAGCCTGGATGCTACTTTGGAGAGTCAAGTTCCTTTTTCTCTCATACTTGGGCTAATTCCATTTGCCTACCAAAGAGTCCCAAAGAAGACTTAGTTACAGTTTTTGTTTTGCCTTATGTCTGGGATCTCCCCCCAAATTGGAAGCAAAAAGGTACTCATTATATAGTACTGATCAAGTATGAGACAAATATTTTTCACACGTAAAAGAAATGCCAACAGACACAACTCATATCACATATTGACAAAATAATTTAAAATATGATTCAGTAGCTTATCTTGTAACTACTATTGCAATCTTTTGGGATTTTAATGTTTACCTCAGCAGAATACAAAACAGTTTATGGGCCCCCTGAATAAGCATTATACATTTTACCTTGAATATGTATGGTTCCAACAACTTTCAGTTCATATCTTTTGCCATATTTTCTATGTTGAACATATCTTGCTGCCATAGTCACTTCCATTCAATGAAGGAAAGATCTCTCAAACTCAAAAGGTCACCTACAAGCCTTAGTATATCTATCTTGACAATGACGCTCAGTCATCTACTGAGGAAAGGAAATACATATTGGAAAAGATAGCCTGGAGCCCAAGTACAAGCTCTTCTACTTAAGAATATACGCCACTTGGGTAAGGCCATGATGTAAGGTGAAAAGGTACAACCTAGCCTCCTGACCCTTCACAGAAAGTCTAGTCAAATATAATACACAGTACACCTTGTTGAAGAAAAAGAACAATGCAAAGGCTCTCAGGTTTAACATATATAGCATACTGTCCCTCTGTCACCTTCATAAGCAGAGCCGAAACAACAGCTATTCCCCAGAGGTTTTCTGTGATATCATAACCTTCCAAGGATGAGCCACCACACAGTAAGAAGAAGAAAGATATTTTATCAACTCTAGCATGTGCTTGTGCTAAATGGTCAACAGGAAGTAAGAAATGTCAGCAGGAAGCAAGGAGGACAGACACATGGAAGATGTCAGAGGTTAATATAAGATGCAAGACTGGTTTCCGGTGTTGGAAGGTGTAAGATAGTGATTTAGAGACAATAGTTTCCAGGGGTGATGACATAACAATGTCAATTATCCTTTCACTTGTTTCTGGGTAGTATTAGAAAGTGTCTCTTTCTAGTGAAGTTGGGGGAATCAGAGAAGAAATTAAATGATAAATATGTATATTAGGAACACTAATATACAGCATATTTAGAGACCTGATCATAAAATAAGTTCCTTTTACCCTTCACCCATTAAAATATGACCATGAAGATTATTAAAAATTAGATTCACATACACACAGTATACATCCATGTATATATCTGCAAGGTACATACATGTATGCCTGATTATATATACATGAATGTATATATGCAAGTATGTATACAAGTATGTCTATACTAGATTGTATGTTTCTAGTAGATTGGAGCAATATCTATATTTGTTTAAAAATCTTTTCTAGATGTATAATTAGGATGGGATAATAGGGGCTTTGGCCTAGGGTGAGAAATTTAGAGGTCACATATTAAGATGTATTTTCTCCTCCACACAGCTGTACTTACTACAACCATGCCCCCCTTTTCCTAGTAGCCACAAGTCTTTTAGCCACCTAAAAACCTCAGAATATCTCAGGGCAGGTTCTTCCTCCTGGCAATAGCACCCATGAGAATCTCAGCAAAGTACTTGCCTAAGTTATACAACTTATTTGCATAGAGCTCTTTACCATAATATAGACACAAAGAACACATTCCACACATACTTCTTTGCTAACATAGAATAAGCCAATTTAATAACTGAAGAATGATGCTTTTCATTTCAGTGCAGTAATGTTCCCTCATAAGTGTCTCTTCCATTTTAATAAATAAACTAGCCTGACTGTATTGCTGAAAAATCATGCTTTTTTCCTAGAAATCAGAATTAGTATGTGTTCCCTTTTCCCTATCATGTGTATTCAAAACACAGCAGGCTGTGTACATTTTATCTTCCGCCAGGTTTAAAAAAAATTTTAAAAACCTTCTAGTCACACAGAGAATAATGTTCCATATCAATTTGGATAATTGCTTAGCACATTAATTCTGCCCAACACTCTCAGAAGTCTTTTTTTAAAAGCTAGCATCAGTCTCTTTCTCATAAACAGGCACTGGGATGAATGATATGTTGTCTCATGGTAATCAGCTGTCTTTTTTTTTTTTTTTAATCTTTTTATTTTGTGTATAAGGCAAATGTCGACATAAACCAAGGCAATATTACAAGCAAAAAAATTTCTGAGGTCAGTGAGGGAAATTACCTAGAAGGAAAATTCTTGTTTATAAAATGGTTTTACAAAACTAAGATAATGTCTGGAAACAAAAATAGAATAAAATAAAAGATTATCCACTATATGATGGATGTTTTGTTCACTATAGCTCACGAGAAGCATCTGTTAGGCCTGGGAAGGGATGATATCAGTATAAGTTTAAAGAATACTTACCAGGTAAACTCACAAAAAATTTGAAATATATGTCAATATTTTTATTATATATATTTTTATATATATTATATATGTCAATATGTTTCTTCTGCTGCAAGACAGATAAGAAGAACAGAAAGTTTCAGAGCTGTAGCATTAGGGTTGACAGTGATTCCCCACAGTTCACAGGGTACATTTGCAAATAATGTGGCTGTGCCTGGGGAGATCTAGAAGCAATAATCACAGAGAAGGTAGTAAGACCAGGAGGGCCTTAGAAAATAGTAGTAGAAGAGATGGCAAAACCTGAAGATCTTCTGATTTACTGGAAGGATTGTAATTGGGATAAATCCAGGTAATCTGTCTCCAGCTCCAGAACTCTTTCGACTGTAACACCTAAAAATTTTACATTACTATAACTAGATTTTCTTTTTAAACAGAGTTAGAGTGAAATGAATTATAATACCTGCATAAACACATAGACATACGTATTTGTATGTAGTTGATCATTTACACTCTTGATTTCTTAGATTTTAAGGAGAGATAGTTGCCTAAAAACCTACTAAAGTTTTTATTTTTTTAAAGGGGACCAAACAAATAAGGGTGTATTCAGAATATTATAATGATAATTCCAAAATGGAATAGAGATTATGTTAGATGGTCCTGAGGTTCCTTTCAATTTTAAGATTTTGTAATTCTAAGTAAATCATCATTTAGTTCCTTTAGACATGTTTTTTAATCCAGGAATCTTGACATAGAATTATTAAGCAGTACCATGGAAAGAGTACTGGATTTGAGGTTGAGGATTTGGATTTAGATCTTAACTACAGTCTTCCCAAGAAGATAAAGGGGCAGGGTTAAAATCGAATATTTTTCACTTATTACCTGTATAACCTTTGTGAAGTCACTTTGGGCCTCAGTTTCTTTATATAGAAAAGAAGAAAGTAGACAAGATGACCTAGTTATGACTCTCTCAGATCTAAAATTGTACTTCTCTAATCCTATGAATAGAATCTTCACATTCCAGTCATAGGCAAGACTGTTTTTGTTATTTTAAAAAAATGCACATCTCTGCCATACAAATCAATCCACCAAAAAATTATTTCATAGAGCTATGAAAAAATAGTAACAAAATTCATTAGGAAGAACAAAAGGTCCAGAATATCAAGCGAATTAATGAAAATAAATGCTAGGGAAGGTGACCTAGCCATACTGGATTTTAATCTGTATTATAAAGCAGAAGTTTCCAAAACTACTTGGTACTGGCTGAGGAATAGAGTAGTTGATCAATGGAATAGACTGGGTGCACAAGATTGGTCAGGCAATGACTACAGTAATCTACCATTTGATAAATCCAAAGACCCCAGTTTTTGGGATAAGAACTTATTATTTGACAAAAAATGCTGGGAAAACTGGAATATAGTATGGCAGAAACTGGGCATAGACCGTTATCTAACACCATATACCAAAATCAGATCTAAATGGGTGCATGATCTAGGTATAAAGGCTGATACTGTAAGCAATCTGGGAAAGCAAGGAATAGTTTACCTGTCAAATTTATGGAGAAGGGAAGACTTTATAACCAAAAAGAGTTAGAGAGCATTATAAATTGCAAAATGGATAATTTTGATTATATTAAATTGAAAAGTCTCTGTACAAACAAAGCCAATGTAACCAAGATTAAGAGGGAAATGGAAAATTGGGAAAGAATTTTTACAATCAGTTTCTCTGATAAGGGCCTCATTTCTAAAACATACAGACAATTGAGTCAAATCTGTAAGAACACAAGTCATTCCCCAATTGATAAATGGTCAAAGTATTTGAACAGGCAGTTTTTAGAGGAAGAAATTAAAGGTATCAATAAGTGTATGAAAAAAATGCCCTAAATTACTATTGATTAGAGAAATGCAAATCAAAACAACTCCGAGGTACCTGTCAGATTGGCTAATATGACAAAACAGGAAAATGACAAATGCTGGAGAGGATGTGGAAAAATTGGACACTAATGCATTGTTGGTAGAGTTGTGAACTGATTCAACCATTCTGGAGAGCAATCTGAAACTATGCCCAAAGGGGTATAAATAATTCCATACTATTTGACATAGCAATACCAATTCTAGAGTCGTATCCCAAAGAGATAATAGAAGTGGGAGGAAGACCCATATGTACAAAAATATTTATAGATACAGCCCTTTTTGTGGTGGCAAAGAATTGAAAATTAAGGGGATGCCCATCAATTGGGGAATGGCTAAACAAGTTGTGGTATATGAATGCAATGGAATACTTTTGTGCTGTAAGAAATGAGGAGCAGACAGACTTCATATTTACCTGGAGAGACTTATGCAAACTGATGGTGAGTGAGAAGAGCAGAACCAGGAAAAAGTTGTAAACAATTACAGACACAATGTATGTGTGATGAACAGCTTTGATAGACTGGACTCTTCTCAGCAATGCAAGGTCATAAGAAAACTCCAAAAGACTCATTCCTCATGATGGAAGGAGATGTCTACACTCAGAAAAAGCACTAGAAAGAACATAGTTTGAATGCAGATTGAAGCAGACTACTCGCTCTCTTTCTTTTTCTTGTTTGGCTTTGTTTCCTCTTTCCCATTGTTCATTAAATCAGTTACAATCCTTCTTTACAACGTGAATAATGTCTAATGGGAAGGTATTTGCAGATCCTATACTTGACTGAATGCTGCCATGATGGGAGGAGAGGAAGGGGGAAAAAATTTGAAACTCAAAGGACTATGGAATTAAATCTTACAAACTGAAAGTAAACAAACAAATTAATAAAGACAAAAAATGTTTTAAAATGCCCATCTAACAGATAAAAATATAAAACAGAATAAAATTGGAATGAATATAATTTTATTACTTTCAAATGCACATAGAAACTGTGAAGGAATAGGTTATTCCCATAAACTTGGAATAATGGGATTTGCTAGATTCTGGGGATGATTGCCCAATTCCTCTGGAATGTCTTTGGATTTGAAAGTAATCAAAAAACCCCTAAAGCCTCCAGAAATATGTCATTTCTATATATACCCTATAATTATGGTTACTACCAGCCAAAGCTCCGTCTTTATTAATACCCCACTAGTGTATTCTACCCTCATCAGTGAGTCATTCATATGCCACCACTTTCACAAGGAAAATGATTTTACAGAAAAAAAAATACCAACATTCACATACTTTCCTACAAGGGGAAGGATATTTTCATTATAAGGCAACTGCTTAAAGGACTAGAAAGAAAGGAGCTGGATTATATGTCATAGAGAAATTATATCATTAGAGTAATATGAGCTACGTATCTTAGAGCTAATACTTCTTAACAAAAATGCAAGAATCATTTGTGTTTAATTTATGCATTAGTTTATCCAAAAGATTCCACTTCTAAGTACTTAAAAATAGAATGGTGGCCTTTGCTGTTACTGTTATATAGGCCAAACATTTTCCTTACTGACAATATGAATTTGATTGGTGAGCTCCATTTTGCCCCCAATAGGAAAAAAGTACAACTGAGTGTCTCCAAATCCCTGCATTTTCAGGAAAAAGTAGACTATTTATTGCGCTGTTAATTTGGTAGTATGATATAGTTGCTATGTGTGAAATCAGGAAATGCTGTGTGTGGAGTCAGGAAAACCTGGATTGCAAAGCTACCTTAGACATGTTACTAGCTGTGCAACAGTTAATACCTCAGTATTGCTATGAAGGTCAAATGGGATTATAATATATGTAAACTATTTTGCAAACCTCAAATCACTGTATAAATGTTAGCTATCATCATCTTTATCAGATACAATATTTTGACTCTTATGTCTCAAAACAACAGTGAGATTAGCATATGTAAATACAATGTTAGATAACCAAATTAATATATACTTCATCAAATTGGATGTTCACTCCCAAAATGCAAATTATATCTCATCAATGCTTGCCCATCATGTGTGAATCTTTTCTCTTTCCTCCTATAATTGTGACACAGGATTTACTGCCAAAATTCTAGAGACATAATCCTATCATGTCTTTTCCTTGCCTCATTCATACTCTTTTCCAGCCTTACCTGATGACGTACCATAGACCAATTCTTTTTCATAGTTCCTAGTTAAACTTCAGATGGGGAGCCAGACAAGCAGTGAAGTGTCACAGTGTTGAATTGCAGGTTAACTTTAAAATATAGAAAAACACCCAAAAGATTTATGGTGGAGATTTATGGGTTCACATTCAATCCTCTTCTTTTAGTTGTTTCCTCCTTTTGTAGAGAAATGCTTGCATTTGTTAACATGTCAAGTTGAAAATAATAAAATGGAAAAAAGGGGGGGCAGAGCCAAGATGGCGGCGTAGCAGCAGCAATATATCGCAGCTCTCACATAGCCACTACAAAATACCCATGGAATAGGACTCTCGACCAACCTAGAACTTCAAATCGCACACAAAGATACTTCCCACTAAAGTCAGCTCGGCTGCGAGGAACCATATCAGCACTGCGAACCGAAACCAGCCTGGCCTGAAGCCGCGGCTGTGCCCCGGGGGCGGCTGGGAGGGAGGTGCAGAGAAAGCTCTCAGGTGAGCGCGGATTAGCACCAGCTGTGAGGAGGGGGGATTGTGAAAGAGGGAGATAAGCGGCTAGCCTAAAGGTCTCCAGAGCGGAAAAGCGAAAGGTGGAGGTTTTGCACCCGCCTCCGCATTGTAGCTTCCCGCCCTCGGCCTGCAAAAAGCAGGGCGACT
>CM053590.1:79888133-79906563 GCA_028646515.1 Pseudochirops corinnae | reverse complement strand
AATATAATGAGAGAAGGCAAAAGGGGGAGATAGAATAGGGTAAATTATCTCATAAAAGAGGCAAGAGAAAACTTTTACAATGGAGGGGAAGAATAGGACAGTGAAAGGGAATGGGTCAACCTTACTCCTTTTGAATTTGGCTTAAGGAGGCAATAAGGTACACACTCAATTAGGTATCTTACCCTACAGGAAAATAGGAGGGAAGGGGATAAGAGGGGGGATGATAATAGGCAGGGCAGACTGAGGGAGAGGGTAGTTAGAAGCACACACTTTTGAAAGGGGACAGGCTCAAAGCAGAAAATAGAATAAGTGGGGGATGGGATAGGATGGAGGGAAATAGTTAGTCTTTCACTATGTAACTACTATTGAAACATTTTGCGCAACTATACATGTAAACCTGTATTGAATTGCTTGTCTTCCCAGTGGAGGTGGTTGAGGAGGGAAGAAGGGAAAGAATCTGGAAATCAAAATCTAAAAAAAAGTTAAAAAAAGGTTGTTTTACATGCAACTTGGAAATAAGATATACAGGCAATAGGGTATAGAAATGCATCTTGATCTACTAGAAATTTGGGGGGTAAGCGGGTGAGGATATAAGAGAGAACAGATTTGGAAAAGGTGTATTCAGTAGACTATCTTGGGGTGGCAGTTAGGGTAGGGACAGGGAGAAAATTTATAACTCAAATTCTTGTGGAAATGAATGTTGAAAACTAGAAATAAATAAATAAATTGGGAAAAAAGAAATAGATGATAAAACTATACTAATGGGGGACGTCATCCTCCCCCCTCTCTGAACTAGATAATTCTGACCACAATATAAACAAGAAAGAAGCCAAGGAGATGAATGGAATTTTAGAAAAGTTAGAAATGGTTGACCTCTGGGGGAAAAAAATGATAAAGAATAGAAAGGAATATAAATTTTTTTTAGCATTACATTGGCACTTACACAAAAATTGAGCACATATTAGGGCATAAAACCTCACAATTCAATGCAGAAAAGCAGAAAAAATTAAATTCATGCTTTTCAAATCATGATACAATACAAATTACATGTAATAAAGAGCCATGGAAAGATAGACTAAAAATTAATTGGAATGAAATTATCTAATACCTAAAAATGAGTGGGTCAAACAGCAAATCAATGAAACAATAACTTCATCTAAGAGAATGACAATAATGAGACACCATATCCAAACTTATGGGATACAACAAAAGCAATGTTACAGGAAGTTTTATATCTCTAAATGTTTACATGAATAAAATATAGGAAGAGGATATTAATGAATTGGGCATGCAACTTAAAAAGCTAGAGGAAAAAAAAAAACAAATTAAAATCTCTAATTAAATACCAAATTGGAAATATTGAAAACCAAAGGGGAAATTAGTAAAACTGAAATTAAGAAAACTAAAAAATAAAACTAAGAGCTGGTTTTATGGGAGGCATGGCGGGGGGGACAGGGGGGGAAGAATCCAGAATAGACTAACCTTTGGTTAATTTAATAAAAAAAAAAAATAAGAAATAAGAAAACCAAATTATGAGTATCAAAAATAAAAAGAATGAATTCACCACCATTAAGAGGAAATAAAGACAATTAGAAACTATTTTGCTCAACTGTATGCCAATAAATTTGACAATCTTAAAGAAGTGGATGAGTGTTTACAATAATACAAATTGCTTAGATTAACAGAAGAGGAAATACTTAAATAACCTCATTTCAGTAAAACAAAACCAAAAACAAAAACAAAAGAAATCACATCAACAAACTCCCTAGGAAAGAATCTCCAAGGTCAGTCTTTCTGGTGGTAGTTAGGTGGTACAGTGCATAGAGTTCTGGGCTTGGAGTTAGGAAAACTTCTCTTCCTGAGTTGAAATCTGACCTCAGATACTAACTAGGTGTGTAACCCTGAGTATGTTGCTTAACCCCCTTTGCTTTAGTTTCCTCATCTGTAAAATGAACTGGAGAAGGAAGTGACAAACCACTTCAGTATCTTTGCTAAGAAAATCCTAAATGGAGAGGAGGGTGTCACAAAAAGTTGAACATGATTGAAATGACTCAATGACAACAATGTCTTTGCCAGATTATGGAGTTCCATCTAATTAATTATATACTGTGTTAAGAAAGGGAAGCAAGGCTCATGACTTACGGGAATCAGAAAGATGTTTGTAATGTTAAAGTTGATTTGTAAACCTATAATTCTCAAACAAGAACTCTTATTTTTTGGCAAACATAAAATGTGTGTATATTCCTGTGACTTAAGCCTCAATTGTATATGTTAACCAAAATATGTGCATATCAAGTTAGTATAATTAAAACCATTTCCTATTTCCGTCAGGAGATTTCTTTTTAAAGAAGCCCTGAAATAATTCATATAGGCGTTAGCTCTGCATTAGAATTTATGTAAGAAAACATAGGTCTAAATTCTGAATCTAACATATTAATAAAGGTATTGATAGCATCCATATATCTTTCTCTGTATAAAATTTATATCTATATTATATATATATATTGCTATCCATATAGACATATTATATATGTAAACATATATTTATAAATATACACATAGGTAAAAAATAAATCAGGCATTTATTAAGTTCTTACTCTGTGACAAAGCTAAACAACAGTCCCTACCCTCAAGGTGCTTACATTCTAACCAGGAAGATAGCACCTAAAAAGAAGCTAAAACCAGAGCAGGGGCAGAACTACTGAGAAAAAAGGTGGAAATGTCTGCAGAATAAAAATTTGATCCAGGAGTGACTAAGAACTGAGCACATCAAGCAGGTTGACATTGGACTTCACTTTCTTGATATGTAAACTGAGGGTGACTAAACTAGTGATTTCTGAGTTCCTTTCTAGGCTAAAACTTTTAAAATGCCTAGAATTTAATATTTTATAAAACCTTAAATTGAACTATGTTTGTCATCTCATGTATATATATCTTGTGCACTCCTGAGTCATGAAGCATGCTTTAGTCACTATCTTTTCCCATCTTTTAGTTGTAATACAATATTATATTAATTCCTTCTCTAATATCTATGACCCTTCATTTGCTAATATCAATTTGTAATTTATCCTAAATACATCAAACAGAGATTTTCAGTATTTGCATGAAGGTTTTTTTTTCTTTTTCTTCTTTTCTTATCATTAGATTTGATTTTAAACAACTTCAAAAAATGACTTCTTAATTTGAACTAAAAAACACACTGAGAAAATTGGAACAAGCTTGCTACTAGTTAAAGTTCACATTTCAGAAATGATTTAAAATTTTCTTCTGTTTGAAATATCTATGGCTATGTGTATGAACAATGAAAATTATTTTTTGCCTACTACAATCAAGTTAAAATTTTAAAATATGCTTTGGGGGATAAAAGTTTACTAATAAAAATATATGGAAGTTAAGCCTCAAAATCTAAGATTGTTAAATCTTTTTTTTTTTTTGGAGGGGGGAAGGCAGGGCAATTGGCGTTAAGTGACTTGCCCAAGGTCACACAACTAGTAAGTGTTGTGTCTGAGGTCAGATTTGAACTCAGGAGACCCAATACCCCAGAATGTTGGTCTGAAGACATTGTACCTAGAATAGTGCCAGGCAGTGCCCTAGTCTAAGGATATTCCACTCTAGTCTAGGCAGTATCTACTCTAATGGCCCCAATAGGTATAACCCTACAGCTGGGGAGGGTGTAGGAACTGGGACCTAAAACAGCAGGGGCAGTTTCCTCCAATCCCATTCCTTGCTAACTCCCAGGAAACTGCCAAGATCTAGGACTCTGGTGGCTTCCAGGAGAAGCAGTGTCTTGTGGACCATGAGGGCAGAGATGATGCCCCAGGTACAGTGCCAGAACATTCCACCAGGAAGGAGCATTGGTTTCCCCGTCTAGCCCCAAGCTTCTCTAAGTTGTCTATAAGAAACCAGAAACCCTAGAGAAGGCTAGGAAACACAGACACATTGGGGTTGAGACCTCTCCAGCATCCTGAGCTCTTATGTTTATCTGGGGAGGCCAGCTGGGACTCTGTCATCCCAATTTAGGGAAGAAATCCTTTCTTTCAGAAGGACTGGAAATCTGGGGCTAGGGCTGAAGCCCATAGGAGGGGCAAGCAGGGCACAGGTGCCAGGGCAGCACTCGTATCACCATCTTGGGAGCTAGATGGGGGAGGAAGAATCATACCGATAAATGGAGCCCATCTGCAAGCACGAAGCGGAGGTGGATGTAGGAAACCTAACATCTTCTGTGGATGTGTCCAGTGCTAACTCACTTGGGAGTTACCCCAGGCACTCTCAAAAGCTGAATGAGAAGTATTTAGCACCTTTGAAGAGGGGAAAGAAAAGCCTTCCAAAAAAAGAGGTGAATAGGGAACTTATTGATGAGCCTAATTGATTACCTTGGTTTTGTTCTAGGATCCCAAAGACATCATGGGATGAGATAGTGCCAAGGTGGGGCTCAATAGTGGTAGAGGGGATGTGAGGCTGAGTTTGAATCCTGATTCTAGGTCAGATCCCCATCAATCTGCCTCAGCTTTCATCATTGTGGAGTAGGGGGTAGGGAGGAATAACACCCTACTGGCTCCCAGAGTGGGGAAGAAGAATTGACCAATAAAGGATTATGAAACCAAAAAAAACAATAAAAAAACAATAAAAAAAGGTCTACTATATCTGTGCTTTGCACCTCAGAAGTGAGCTTTCTGCCAAGGCACTTAAGAAAGTAAGTCTTTTATATTAGGAACGGTCCACAATTAACACCATGTAAAACCCATCCACCAGTAGGGTCCAGCACACAGCATCAGCTAAAAACCTACAAGGAGGCATACGCCATCTCCATCCCTTACCCAAATCGCTTTGCCTCCAGTGCCAGAGCTCTATTCACTGCACCACCTAGCCACCCCTAAGACTGTTAAATCTTAAAAATACTATGATGCCTTAAATGCAAAAGCAAAATACAACCAGTAAGATATTTTTTAGGCAAAAATGCAAGTCAAAAGGAATGTTTTTTTGGTTTTGTTTTTTGATGTTCTTACTGTTTATTTTGTTTGTTGGTTTGTTTTCCCCAGAAAGTCAGATACAAAGGTGTCAGGGTTGGAAGCCCTGCCCCAAGGGGCAGTAGGTACTTACCTTTACAATGGAGAGGACTCTGGCATTTTCTCTTTGCAGAAAGTAACGCTGGAGGGTAGACGTTAAGAGGGTTTATTGGTGTCACACCCCGGAAGCCTTACCTCAGGATTCTAAGCCCCCAGCCCCTCCAAGGCTTGGATCCTTTTATCTACCCCAGATCCACACACCACATGTGACACAGCTCAGCTAAGCAGGATTGAGAGAGGGGAGGTAAATTGTGAAAGGGGAATTGCAATCACAAGGGCATGAAGACCCCAGGGTGTGGAGACATCATTGGGGAACCTCAGGTATACCACAAGAAAGTCTTGATAATGCAATATCCCCTGGCCAGGGACGGTGCAATATGCTCTGACTTCCACGTGACCTAACTAATTCCCGGGGCCTCAAGCACATCCCTGTGCCTCAACATTACCACTTGCAATCTGGCACCTATTTGTGACCCTTACACAAAGATATCACTAAGTTCATCATAGTGTGACATATGGATTTATTAAAAGAACTGAGGAAACAAAAATTCAAAGTTCTGAGTGTATCAATTTATAAGGAATGCATGCCAATTCTATAACAAATAAGAACAAAGTTTTCTCAGCATGGCACTAGACTGAATACAGAGAGAGACAATTTTTTATGTATTAAAAGGAAATAATTAACAGGATATAAACCAGAATATACGACTAGGTAATCTGATTACTAGGTTATCTGAGGAAAGACTAGGAGCTTTCCAAACTGGGAGGGGGTAAGTTTCAAGAGTTAGGAGAGGAAAGAGTGAGCAGGTGACTTTTTCTAGATGTGAAACAGGATGTCCCTCAATTCGCACAATTTAACAAGCATGTGGGATGTACAAAAAAACCCTGAAATTTAGATCTCAAAATGGAGTCAATTTTACAGGACTGAGTCAGTTCCCTTCACACAATTCTCTCAATGACCAAAAAGAATATTGAATTAAAAATATAAATTAAAGGAACCTAGAACATGAATCTTTGATAATGTATTTTAACATTTAACATAAAGGTACTCTGCTAATAACTCCCTTTGAACTTCTTTCCTGTGTTCCATTTAATCTTGAGTCAATGAAAGTAAAACATTTAAGATTACTCTTTGCTTAGTTTACAACAAAGCTTGCATTTTGATATTTGACTTCCCCTGTACTAGCAGCCTTAAAATGAAATATATATTTGATCACAGAGTATTGCAACTCACGCATAATATAACAAATGGCTTCATAACTACTATAGCCCATTTTTCTACAATTAAACTCTTTGTATAATGAATCACAAATTGTTTAAAAGTCTCTTCTAAAGGCAAAACTACTATTTACATATTTTATATTGCTTTACATATATTTTTAAAGTTTCTTCCTTTCTGTTGACTAATTTTCTAAAGTTCAAAGACATTTTTAATATAGCTTCCTCTGCATTTCCCACAGTTGATTTGAAAATAACTTAGAGAAAGGAAATAACAAATTATTTCATTAAATTTTGAGTGAAAATATATTAGCTAATATATTGAGGTTCAAAATGCTTTCAGCACGAGTTCAATTTTTATTAAAGTTGTTATCCTCTATATAATTCAACTGTTCATAAATTACTGCAGATTTAAGTATAATAAATGAATAATGCTCAACTTTGCCTTGATAAAGTAAAGAGTTTAGATCTAATCTCTAAAGAGCTATGTTTTCCCAAAGGAAAGATTGTCTTTCAAGTAAAAACAATTATAAAAATGTGGTCATTTCTGTTTTTTGTATTCAAAATATAATATTTTATATTTGAGTTCTTTTATAAGCTTCACAAGAAATGGGGAAAAATCATGTATAGTAATAGTTCATTAAAAAATACTACTTGGTTATCCCTATTTACTTACCTGGCCTCAGTTTCCTCATCTGAAAAATTAGTTTAGACCAGCTTCTGAGACCTAGCTCTAGAGCTATGATATTATTATTTTTATAGTTCTATATATCCCAAAAACTATGAAAGCCCAAGATTGATTTCAGAAGCAGATGAAGCTGTATATGTCTAGTTGATTTGTTTGCTTGGATCACAAATGTATCCTAATGACCCATTTCCCCAGTTAAATGGAAGTAGGAGATTAGTCCTTAAAAATAAGTTTTATTATTATTATTTAATAATTTTAAAAACTAATTCTTAATCAGAGTAGATTTATATTTCATTTATTTTCCTATCAGATATTTTTAGGTATAGGTATCTATACATGCAAAGGCAATGATGCCAATCCATGGAATGGTTAGAGTTATAGAAATAATATATTTTGGACAATACTTGTAGAAAATGTCATCCATTATTATAAATCAGATTTTGCAAAATTCAGCTATCTCCTTCCACTTCTCCAATAAATAAAAACCTAATTTTTAAAATATTACTATTTTTTTGGTTGTGTTGTACAGCTACAAATCATGGGATACCACATAATGGCATCACAATGTCTAAGGAATCAAAGTTGACAGGTCATCCAGAGACCAATAAGGAAATATATGTTGCACATAATTCTATTGCTAATGAAAGTTATGTGTAAGAGACTTTGTAAAAGATAGCATCAAAGAGAAATGTGCCTGGAAAAAAAATAATAGGGTAGATATGTTGAGAAAGGAATAACTTATGGATAGCCCCATTGATAGTCACACATTGAAGAGATCCAAAGGATAAAAATTCCAGCACTGTAGGTAGGCCCCATGTAAAGTAAAATAACAAAGAGGATAAGAAAACAGGATGAACAAGAATGTGTAGATGAGTGACAGTTTGTAAGATTCAAGGGAGTATTCATATCAATAATTCACTATTAGTAAAAAGGAAAAAAAAAAAAACCAACCCTTCAGTGGAAAAAAAAAAAAAAACTTAGAAAAAGCATATACCCTAAGTTTATGACTAATATAATTTAAGGTTTGAGTTTGGTATGATTTTTTTTTCTTTAACTGCTATTTTACTAAAAAACCAAACCCAAAATAGACAACAAAGAATTTCAATGAAAAAAAATCTTCATTAAAACAAGAATTAGGTGGAACACGGCAGACAAGGCAGGCATAAAATTCAAAGCTACTATACCCAAAGCAAAAGTAACTTACTTCTCTAGCAAAACAAACAAAAAACACACAACTTTCATTAGAATATTATCTCTTCCATTTTATTTGTGTAAAGGCTGTCACATAAAGTCAGGCACAAGGGCAGGTGGGTCAATCATGAGAACATAAAATGTTCTAGAAGCAGGGCTGTGAGTGCCAAGTTACAATACAGCAACCACTTCTTGGGAATCATTGGGCAAATAGCTGCGTATGTTTGAGGCCCATTGGAGAGCTATTTTAGAAATTAACTATCATCCCCATTGGTGTATTCAATAGGATAATAATAATCTCCATTTTTCAGTCTTTCCTCTGAGCCATAATTGCCTTTGGTATAAGAGAGAGGGCCAAATGACCATTCTTTTATTAAAATGCTGGCATTATTAATAAAATGACTAAATTACCCAGAAATCATGCCTCTCAAACATCTTTAAACATCACAATTCCATACTTCTTTCTCATAGAATTCACATCTTCCTCACTCAACTCAGGCAACACCTTCTAATTGAAGCCTTTCCTGATCACTCTAACTACTTTATATTGATTTTCTTTATATTTACTTTGTATATGTTTTATATGCATTTCTCTCCCCCATAAAATATAAGTTTCTTGAAAGCAGGAATTTTTTTTTCACTTTTTTAAATCTTTTAATAAGTACCATAGTATAGTGACTGGCATATAACAGGTACTTAATAAATATTCATTTATTTGTTTGACTCTTAGCTGTTTTTTTTTAAAGCAGTCAGCAGAAGTTTGTTAGAGTCTCCTGATCTCAGTACTGTGACAGGCATTGAGCACAAAAAATACAAAAAAAGTGAAGTTATGCTGAAATGTCAAAATGCTGGCAAGATGCAGACATACAAAGAGCCTAAGACCCAGGGAAGTCAATGAATATGACTCTAGACTCTAATATTTAAGAATTACACTAGGGCTCCGAAATTATCTGTCATATTCTGGAATGGCACACAATGGAGAATACTTGCATACACACCTACACATGCATGCACACATACATGCATTCATATGTATGTATGCATACATATATGTGTGTATGTATCTCCATTGAATTTAGGATTAGTCAGTAAAGATGATTCCTTCTTTAAACAAGAAGGGCTGAGCTCAGTGACCTGGAAAATGTTTCAAATATTGTTCTTCATTTTATTCTAATGTTATTTTTCAATCAAGAGGGGAGAGATTTCTTTAGAAATGGAGTCATGTACTCTAGTAATAGTTTCTATGTGAATGAACTAACAATGGTAGAAGGATTTTAAAGATGATCAAATTCAACTTTCTCATTTTATATAATATATATTTGCTTCTCTAAACAAGAAGCCTCCCTCTCCCCCCCCCCCCCCCCTGTCTCTGTCTCTGGCTCACTCTCTCTTTTTCCCTCCTTCTTCTGTTAGGTCCAGAGGAAAATAATGTTTCTCAAATTCATATGGAAAAATAAGAAAGAAAGTGAATGAGAGAGTTCTTAATGGTGTTATAATTATGGGACAAATGCCAAACTCAAAGTTAATTAATCTTAATGTAAATGTATGTCTAGGGAATACAGATGAGGAGAAGATTGTCTTTCCGTCATCCAAAGGGTCCTTCCTCTGACCAACCTCTGATATAATTATACAAGCAAGAGATCAAGAATGAAACTCACTAAAAGTCTGTTCAGTGATAGCCATGTGGCTAATTGAGGATTTTATGGAGGAATTATACAAGTGATAGTTTAGGTGGCAAAATACATAACTACATAGTGGAAAATTTATTTTTCCCAGGATATATATTTGTGTATGTATGCATGTATGCATACATTTGTGTACTTACATATATACATGCACATATGCATACACATCCATATCTGTAATATATATTCTCTCTCTTTCACACATATACAAGTATATATATGTATATATGTATGTATGTATACATGTATACCTCTATTGTATATACATACATATCTAAATATCTACAAATATACTCTATATATGTAAACAACCAATTTCTTTGAAGAGTAATTTCAAATATATACACATATGGTTTTTGAAATATATATGCATATATTTGAAACAATTATTTAAAGAGATTACAATTGTTTTGCCTGATTCCATTATATTTGTTTCCCTGTAAGTGATGGAAGAGCAAAAAATGAATTTACATTTAAGTGCCTAACATCTTTCAGTATCTCATAGATTCATTATATTTGAAATATTAAAATATTTTAAATATTTTAAATATTTAAATTTTTATATTTAAATATTTAAATTTAAATATTTAAATATTTAAATAAATTAAATAATAAAATATTAAATTTATGACAAAATCCAGTCCATCATCACCTTGATATACAGATATAGAGAAAACTTTAATTTTATGTACTACATTATATTTACAAAATACTTTAAAATACACCATTTTAAAATTTTATTATTTATTTTAACATTCATTTAACAACAAATTCTCAATTCACTCTCTTTCTTCCATCCCTACCCTCCTACTGTGAAGCCAAAAAACGTGATATAAATTATACATGTGAAAACATGCACAATATATTTCCATGTTAGCCATGTTTCAATTTAAGACAACAACAACAAGAAGAAAACCATTGCCTAAGAGATTAAATATTAATGGCTCAGCCTGACATAATCCTTCACAATTTCAGTGGGGTCTATTTTTCTTTTTTATTGCATATTAATCTCTTTCACATACTCCACATCATTATCCATCTCTCCTACTTGTTGAATTTGACATGCCATCTCTTATCTCTGTACCTTTGTAGAGACTGCTTTTCATGACTGCAAAGCCTTTATGTTTTACCTTCACCTCTTAGAACCCTTAGCTTCCTTCAAGTCTAAGGTCATGTACCCGTATCTCATACAAAACCTTTTGTGATCTACTTGGTGGCTATTGTTGTCCTCTTCCTTCTCAAAGGAAGATGTATATATTTTGCTGCTTCTCTATTATATCATTCCAGTCTACTTAAAGGTAGTATGGGGTGGGTCAGTTTTTTCCTTTTATCTTTTTGTATGTTTCTGATACTTTCAATACTTTTATTGTTAATTTTTTATGTTCATTTTTTAAAATGAGCTTTAAATCCTCTCCCTCCATCCCACCCCTCCTCAATCCATTGTGAATGTAAGAAATGTGATATCAATTACACCTATAAAATCATGTAAAATATTTCCATGTTAGCCATGTAGCAATAAAATAAAATAAAGTGAAAAAATATGCTGTAATATACATTCAGTTAACATGTCCAATCATAAACTATTCAGAAATTGTCATAGACCATTGTATTACTCAGAATAAATAATTCATAAAAAACTGCTGGGAAAACTGCAAGTATGGCAGTAACTAGGCATCAACCAATATTTCACAAAATATAGCAAGATAAGGTTGAAATAGATACATGATTTAGATACAAAGGGTGATATTGTAAGCAAATTAGGAGAATACGGTGTAGTTCATCTATCAGATCTATGAAGAAGAAAAGAATTTATTACCAAACAAGAGACTGAAGCCATTATGAAATGCAAAATTGTTGATTTTGGTTACACTAAATTAAAAAGGTTTTGCACAAACGAAACCAATGCAACCAAGATTAGAAGGAGAGCAGAAACCTGAGGAACATTTTTTACAGCAAGTGTTTCTAATAAAGGCCTCACTTTGAAAATATATAGGAAACTGAATCAAATTTATAAGAATACAAGTCATTCCCTCAATTGATAAATGGTCAAAGGATATTTACAGGCAGTTTTCAGATGAAAAACTTAAGGATATCTGTAGTTATATAAAAAACTGCTCTAAATCTCTATTGATTAGAGAAATTAAAATTAAAACAACTCTGAGTTACTACCTCACACGTATCAGATTGGCTAATATGACAGAAAGGGAAAATGACAAATGCTGGGAAATATGTGGGAAAATTGGAGCACTTATGCATTGTTGGTGGAGTTGTGAACTGATTCAAACTGGGACTATACCCTTCGATCCAGCAATACTACTACTAGGTCTCTATCACAAACAGATTATAAAAAAAAAATGTAAAAGGGCCCACATGTACCAAACTATTTATACAAACTCTTTTTGTGTTGGCAAAACATTAGAAATTGAGGGGATGCCTATCAAGTGGGGAATGACTGAACAAGTTGTGGTATATGAATGTAATGGAATATTATTGTTCTATAAGAAATGACAAACAGATAGATTTCAGAAAAAACCTGGAAAGACTTACATGAACTGATGCTGAGTGAAGTGAGTGGAACCTGAAGAACACTGTATACAGTAATAGCAACACTGTGGGATGATCAGCTATGATAGACTGAGCTCTTCTCAGCAATACAATGATCCAAGACAATTCCACAACACTCATGATTGAAAAGGCTAATCACACCCAGAGAAAGAACTATAGAGTCTGAAAGCAGAACAAAACATATGATTTTTTTTTCTTTCTCATGGCTTTTCCTTTTTGTTTGATTATTCTTTCATAACATGACTAATGTTGAAATATGTTTAACATGATTGTACATGTATAACCTATATCATATTGCTTGCTTTCTTGGGGTTGGGGAGGGGTAAGCAAGGGAGGGAGAAAATTTGGAACTAAAAACCTTACAAAAATTAATGTCTATAAGTATATTTACATGTAATTAGAAAAAATGCTATTAAGAAAAAAGTAATTAAAGAAAGAATAATTGTCATTCACAGTTTAGCATCCTATAATATTGTTGTTATTGTTTGCAATGTTCTCATTCTGCTCACTTTACTTTGGTTCAGTTCATATGCAAAATCCTAGATTTTTCTGAAGCCATCCTACTCATATTTCTTGTAGCACAATAGTATTTCATAAGATCATATGCACAATTTTTTCAGCCATTCCCAAACTGATGGGCACCCCTCTATTATCAATTCCTTGCTACTACAAAAACAGCTGATATAAATATACACATATGTATTTATGTGTATATATTAATCATAATTTCATATTAATCAATTTTTGTCATTAATGTACTTACTAATAGATTAGATTTTTCAGAATTGCTTCTCTTATGAGTCAGCTCATGATACAGGTTGAAATGATCAATCAAACTCTGACTCTCCCACAATCACTGGCATCCTTGTGACTGTGTAACTTAAGTGAAGCAAATCAAAGATTTATTTTGAATTTATTTCTGTCATGGATTAGTGATTGTAGTATTTGTGGATTAGTTTTGGAACCACTCTGGTCCTAGAAATGATATTTGTAGTGCACTCTCACACCTCCCCATTGTGATTTATGTGTATAATCTCTGTCTTTACTTTAGCAAGATGGAATTATGATCAGAAAAATTTCTGCTTTGCATATCTGTTCCTCGTGATGAAATTAATAAATCAAATGGCTACTGTAATCCCTTCCACTGTAAAATTACTGGCACTCTGTCTCTGGCCTGCTTTTTCCTTATTTTCAGTTTAGAGACTGGTTCAGTAAAATCCTGTTAAAAACACACAATTTCCATTTAGGTCGTTTTTCATTTTTTTTAAAAATCACTTTGTGATATAGACCTAATATTGTTATTACTACCTGGTCAAACAGTAATCAAGGAGAGTTTTATAGCCCATTGGATATAGTTCTCCATAATGACTGGGTAAATTCACAACTCCACCAACAGTTCATTAGTTTCCCAATTTTTTCCATGTCTCCTCCAACATTTTTCATTTTTTTTCTCTCATTTGAGCCAATCTGATAGTGTAAGGTGTTACTTTAGATTTTTTTTTCATTTGTAGGTAATCAAAATCATCCATTTTACATCTCATAATGCTCTCTGTTGTTTATTCATAAATTCTTCTTTTCATAAATCTGATAAGTAACACATTCCACATTCATCTAATTTACTTATGATAGCTTCCTTTCTGTCTAAGTTATGTATTCATTTTACCCTTAATTTGGCAAATGGTACAACATATTGGTCTATATCTAATTTTTTTCAGACTTCTTTCCAATTTTCTCAACATTTTTAAAAACCAAATCATGAATTCTTATCCCCAAAGCTTAAATACTTATATTGATCAAACATAAGTTCACTATAATCATCAACTACTGTGTACTGAATATTTATTCCACTAATCCATCCTTTTATGTCTTAGTTACTACCAGAAAGTTTTGATAATTACCCCCTTATAACAGTTTAAAATCTTATACTATCAGATACCCTTCCTTTACATTTTTTATTAATTCCTTTGATATTCTTGATCTTTTGTTGTTCTAAATGAATTTTGCAATTTTTTCCTAGCATAAAACCATTCATTTCCTGGATTACATTTTTTTAAGTTTCCAATTATTTTCAATCAATATTTTCAAGTTCTTTTATTGAATGTAATTTTATCACTTTATATTGTAAAAATTATGCATTTTCTTTTTTTTTTTTTTATTTGAGGCTGTTGTACTCTAATACACAATCAGTTTTTGTAAGGGTTCTATGTACAGCTGATAAAATGATATGCCCCTTTCTGGTCCTGTTCAATTTTCTACAGAGGTCTATCATTTCTAACTTTGCTAAAATTCTATTCATCTCCTTAACTTAGTTCATATCGGTTTTAAGCTTGAAATTATTTAGTTGTCAGTGGAATGTTGATACCCCACTAGTATAATTTTACTATTTACTTGCTTCTGTTACTCATTAAATTTTTCCCTTAGGAATTTGGATGCTATGCCATTTGGTTCATATATGTTTAGTAGTGCATTGATATTATTTCACTGTCTATGGTACCTTTTAGAAATACATAATTTGTTTGCTTATCTCTTTCACTTAAGTCTAATTTTGCTTTTGCTTTGCCTGAGACCATAACTGCTATTCCTGGTTTGTCTGTTTGTTTTTTAACCAAACCTGAAGCATAATAGATTGCAGTTCAGCCTTTTATATTTACTGTCTAAGAGTTTCTGTATTTCTATGATATTTTTTGTAAGCATTGTATTGTAGTATTTTGGTTTCTAAGTCACTGTGCTAGTCCCTTCCACTGTAAAAGTTCTTCCTTGCACGCTTCTTTTTTGTGAGATAATATTCCCCATTCTTCTTTTCCCTTTCCTTTTTCACCAATGCATCCCAATTTCTCACTCCTAATTAATTTTTAAAATTATCCCATCATAATCAATTCACACGCGTGCTCTTTGTTTATGTATATTTCTTCTAATTGCCTTAATAATTATAAAAATTAGGAGTTACAATTATTATCTTCCCATATAGAAATGTAAAGTTTAATCTTACTGAATTCTTTCTTATTTCTCTTTCAAGTTTACTTTTTTATGCTTCTCCTGGTTGTTACATTTGAAAGTGAAATTTTTCTATTCAGTCTAGAATTGGTCAGTGATATTCCTGGGAGTTTTTGTTTTGGGATCATTAGTGAGCTTCAAGTCAATTAAAGCTCCACAGATCTTTTTAATTTTTTTTTAAATTTTAATAACAAGTGTTATCAAGATAGAACTTTCAACACCCTATATTTGAGTAAAAGATTTTTCCACACCAAACATGGCTTAAATTTTTCTCTGTAAATCATATTTTGTTAGCATCAACATATTATCAAGGTGATTTTGAAGCATTATTTTGCCTTTCAATATGTCATCTATACATTCCCACTTTCTGTCACCTGTAGGTTTCTTAAGCATCCATTTGTATGTTCAGTTAGATAATTGCTAACAATGAGTGGCCAAAGACATTGCTTTGAGGTATTCCACTAAATGCCTCTTCAAAGTTGACATATAGAACTATTAATCAGTACTCTGTCAGATTGTTTCAGTTGTGCAATCAGCTCTAAATCCACCTAAGTGTACCAAGAACTAATCTATTTCACTTAAAGTATATAATGGGAGACTTTTGTCACTGCTTTGTTGAAGGGAAAATTTTCTCTGTCAATAATTCTCCCCTAAGAAAACAGACTAGTGATATTATCCAGAAAGAAATTTATTTGCCAGGAACTGAGTTTTCCAATTGGGAAGAGCTAAGCTGGGAATGATGGGAAGTCAGAGATCAAAAGCTTTTTGGTTAATCTTCATATTTAATCAATTATTTTTAATTTCAAAATTATTTATCATCTATAACCATTGCTGAAATTTGTGTTTCTCAACCTACCCCACTTTATAATTTTTCTTACTGGCGTCAGCTATGAGTTTATGTGATCATTTGTGAAGATGAATGATTATAATCACTCTTAAATCTGTCCTACTTTGGCAAGAATCTGCAGGAGTGAGACAAGAGCAGCTCCAAGTGATTGTGACATGTTAAGTACTATCGATAACAAGATTAAGGAGGTTAAGATTAGGCTTCAGGTCAGCAGTGACAGGAACCCTGAGAAGGTTGAGACTCATAAATTATATGTATTTCTGGGACACTGGGAGCAAGACTCTTGCATTTCTGCAGGGTGAAGAGGAATATTAGCAGGAGCATGGACACTGGTCACAGTTCCAGGGCAGAAAAGGGTGCTTGTGGTCACTTATACATCAGCACACAGGCTAGGAGAACAGTGATTAAACCTCTCTTTAGATCATTCCACCTTGAAAGAATTGAAAACTTCCAGACTTCTAATACTAACTCCAAAAAAAGCAGCTCAAAAAACCTGAAGCTTGGGACTAAACCCCCTCTACCTCAGGAGCAGAGCCCAACTTTAACATAAAGTTTAAAAATCAAGATATAGGCTTGAAAAATGAGTTAACAAGAAAAAGAAAGTTACTATGGTGACAGCGAAGATCAGAACACAAACTCAGAAGAAGACAAGGAAAAAAAAAGTAACTATATGCTCAAAGAAAAATGTGACTGATTTTTAAGACCAAAAAGAAGTCCTGGAAGAGATTAAAAAGGAGTTTAAAAATCAAATAAGAGAGGTAGATGAAAAATTGGGAGAAGAAATGAGAGTAGTTCAAGAAAATAATGAAAAAAAAAGTCAACAGCTTGGTAAAGGAAGTACAAAAAATACTTAAGATAAAAACACTTTGAAAATAGGCCAAATGGTTAAAAAAGACACAAAAATCCACCAGAGGACTTCTTAAAAATAGAATTGGAAAAATTGAAAAAAGATGTACAAAAATTCACTAACGAGAAGAATTCTTTAAAATTAGAGTTGGCAAATAGAGGTACAAAAAGTGCACTAAAGAAAATAATAACTTCAAAATTAGAATTGAATAAATGGAAGTTAATAACTCCATGGGACATCAAGAAACAACAAAATGGAAAAAAAAGAAAATTTGAAATATCTAATTGGAAAAAAATTATCTTGAAAATAAAGGATAAATGATTTAAGAATTATTGGATAACCTGAAAGCTATGATCAAAAGAAGAGCATAGATAGCATATGACAAGAAGTTATCAAAGGAAACTGCCATGATGTCCTAGTACCAGGGAGCAAAATAGAAATTGAAAGAATTCACCAATTAAATTGGAAAGAGATACCAAAATGAAAACTTCCAGGAATCTTACAGACAAATTCAAGTGTTCCCAGGTCAAAGAGAAAATATTACAAGTAGCCAGCAAGGAACAATTCAGATATCATGGTTTCACAGTCAGGGTAACAGAAAATTTAGCAGCCACTATTGTAAAGAATTGGAAGGCTTGGAATATAATATTCCAGATGCCAAAAGAGATAGGATTACAACTAAGAATCACCTACCCAGGAAGATCGAGTATAATTCTTCAGAGGAAAAAAAACAATTTTAAAGAAATAGAACATTTTTAAACATTCCTGATGAAAAGACCATGATTTGACTTTAAAATATGAGTCAAGAGAAGCATAAATAGGAAAGAGAAATCATAAGAGATTCAATAAGGTTAAACTGTATATATTCCTACATGGAAAAATGATATTTAGAACTCCTAAAATCCTTAACATTATTAGTGTAATTTGAAGTAATATCCATAGAGAGAAAGCATGTGTGTGAGTTGACCACAATGGGATAATATCAAAAAAGTAAAATAAAATTAAGAGGTAAGAAAGAAAGATGCATTGGGAGAAGGGAGAAAAAAAGACACAATGAGGTAAATTATTTCACATAAAAGAAGCATAAAATATTTTTTACAGTGGAGGAAAAAAATGGAAGGGTGAGCAATGCCTGATCCTTAATTTCATATGAATTGACTCAAAAAGGGAATAACAAAAACTCAGTTGGGTATAGGAATCTATCATATGCTACAGTGAAGTAAGAGAGTGGACAGTTGTAACGATACTGGGATCTGAAGATCTTTCATGCCCCTTGAACTTGCTGATGTAGCAGGAAGAGGTGGAGAAAGAGAACGCTGGAACTAACCT
>CM053590.1:79856627-79880773 GCA_028646515.1 Pseudochirops corinnae | reverse complement strand
TATCATATATATCATATATATATATATGTCATATTTCTTCACTTATTAGAAGGTTGGGGAGAATCCTGAGGGAAGGAGTGAATTTGAAACTGACAATAATTTTTAAAATTAAGTTATTTTTTTAAATAGAGACAGTTATGTGCCAGCACCTTGCATTTTCATAATAGTCATTCTCTGGATAGACATTATCTCATCTCATGAATATGGTAGTCCAAATCAACATTTTCACTTTGTAGGGAAAATAAAACTTTTTAGCCAACTCATATTGAGGAAAAGTACAATTTCTCATGAGAATAATATGTGAATATGTCAGGCAGTTGTTCATGAGAACATATCCAAAGGAAATAAAGACAAACAATTGAAAAAGGAAGGGGCCTCAGAAGACATCATAGGCCAAATTATGCATTAAAAAATCCTCATTATAAATCCTTGACAAATGGTCATGCAGCCTCTACTTGAAGGCCTGTTTAGTGAAGGGATACTTATTACATCATGCAATCAATCAAATAAGCATTTATTAAACACCTATTATGTGAATGACACTGTGATAAGCCTTAGTGATTCAGACAGAAAAAAGAAACAATCCCTGCCCTTCCGGATTTTTTTTTTTTTTAGTGGAAGAGCTCATATGTGAACTAATAGGTATCTCTAATGTAACCTCAGAGGAACAATATTTACAGCTGGGATTGGATTCTGAATTGAGACCAGAGGTTCTTGGATCCAGAGGAAAGAAGGAAGAACACCTCAGGCATGGAAAATAATGATGCATGGGGACAGGAGATAGAATGTGACATATAATGAACAATTAGTAGACCAGTATAACTGTACTGTAAAGTGCATAGAAGAAAGCAACACATAAAAGTCTGGCCAAGGTATGAAGTACATATAATAACTGTGAAGAGCTTTAAATAGCAGAGGAATTCTCACCCCCTATTCAGTAAACTGCAATCCAGTAGAGGGTGAGAATGATATAGCCAAACCTAGGCATTAAGAAAACTATCTGGCAGACATGCAGAGTATGAATTGGAGTGGTAAAAGATGTGTAAGGAAGAAAAAATAGAGGACTTTTGCAATTATCTGGGTAAAAGGAGATGAGGGCCTGTCTTGGGGTGGTAGCTGTTTGAGTGAAATGGGCATATGCATGAGATGTTATGGATAAAGAATTTTCAAGTTGTGGGCATTCATTGGATATGTAGAGTGATTCTGGGAAAATGTCAATGCAACAAGTTTGTGTAACTGAGTGATTGGGAGAGCAATAATAAGGAAGGTTCAACAACAATAGGGAAGGTGCAGATAAGTATGTTTGGTGTAGAAAAATAATGAGTTTGCTTTTGAACATGATGAGTTGGAAATGCCTACCCTGACATGCAGTTTGAAATGTCTAGGTGATAATGTGTGACTGAAGCTCAGCAGTGGGCTAGCCATATAGATGTGATAGTAGATAGGAGCGGATAAGATCATGAATTGAGATGGTAGAGAGATTTAAAAAAGAAGGAAAAGGAGAAGGAGGTCAGAACCTTGGGAGACACTCATACTTAAAAGGATAATGAGACATGTAAGAGAACCAGAATCCTGTCATGAAAACCCAGAGATGAGAGAGTGGCCATGCAAAAAGGTAATCATCGGTGTCCAGTGCTGCTGAGAGTTCAAGTAGAAGACTGAGTAAAGGTCAAGCAATATAAATTGGACCCTTCCACTTTACTGTGAACATAGTGCTAGAGTCAATTCAAATTGACTCACAAGAGTTTATTGTTAAATTTTTAGTGCGATCATTTACACCTCAGAAATTAGCACATGATAATAATCAAGATTGGCTGCTTTATTGTCTAGACGTAAAGTGATGAAGGAAGTGATAATGTAGATCATACTTTAAATTGTTATGCATAAATCTTGACTCACCCAGGGAGTCAACTGTTAAAAATATACCAGCACATCCCTGACATAGATTCACCAAAGAAATCCATATATTCTTCTGGAAATTATAGAAATTTTGCATATATAGCTCAAGTAAATTTCCAAACCACTGTTAATCTTATTCAGTTCAATTGTTTTACCAACCCAATTTTCTACCTCCAAGTATTAGCCACTAACTTTGAAAATAGGAAATTGGTTTAATCAAAAATAGGCTTCTATAGAAAACATTAGCTAATTTACTACATGCTTTTTTTTTTTTTTCTTAACTAGATCAGACAAATGATTTAGGATAATACTTGGGTGTTAGAACTTGAAATGCCATGGAATTTATATGCATACTTTTTTTGTTAAAAAATGAAGCTATTACCTCTTGGCTTTTTGAGAGAATCATAGGCCATGCAGATTGAAAAGAGGAAATTAATAGCTTTATGCTCAGAGTTCTTGTAGGAGTTAAGAAAGTCATTTTCATACTAGTCATTCTCTGGATAGACATCTCATGAATATGGTGGTCCAAATGGACATTTTCACTCTGTAGGGAAAATTAAACTTTTTAACCAACTCACATTGAGGAAAGGTACAATTTCTCATAAGAATAATATGTATGTATGTCAGGCAGTTGTTCATGAGAAGATACCCTAAAATCTAAAACAGTTTTAGAAAGAAATTAGGCAGTTCAGTAGAGAGAGCCAAAAAGGAGCGGCTTTCTATGCTCAGGGTCTACAAGGCTTCCATTATATAGGATTTTGATGAAAGCTCCTGCACACAAGACAGACAGGAATTATCTGACAAAGCTATCATGCAGGAGTCAGACACAAATCACCTGGAAGAAATCCAAAACACAAGCTTGGGTGGATCCAAAACAAGTCCTGGGTATAGGGATCAAAAACAAGAATACTTTGGATGGATCTAGGACCTAGAGGAACCTGAAATTCCTTGGAGTTATCATTAATATTGTGAGGAAGTTATTGAGATCAGGCAACATTCTGGCTATAAGCAAACTCCAATCACATAAAACCTGGATTTAAACAGTGTGATAATTTTCCAAACAATATAATAATGTATTTTTTCCACGTAGTTTATGGCATTAAATTAGAAGAAAACACAGCACTCTCTTTATATCATAGGAAAAACATAGAGCTATGGGTTACTTGAATGCTGTTGTTGTTAATAAGAACCCAATTATAAAAGTGGGGTGTGTGTGTGTGTGTGTGTGTGTGTGTGTGTGTGTGTGTGTGTGTGTGTAATTCTCTAAAGTAATCTCTATAATGCCCTTCATGTTTCTCCTTCAGTTATTCAGATCAGTAATTCATGTTTGCTTTTCTGTGTACAGTTCCACATCGTTAGCCTTCTGGTTTGGTCAGGGTCTACTTTAATTACTGAAAATATCACAATAGCAGAACAAGTGTAGAACTACCATTTCTATGCATTAATAATACCGAACCATATAATGGTCTGTTTCTTTTCCCCCTTTCAGTTAAAAATCAAATCCTTTTCAAAGTCATCCTTTATAAGGAAAAATCCTTCGTAATGCCTCAGTATATTTCTGGCAACCCCAGCCTTGACGTTTGTCTTGTATAATCCACTTTAATTGGCTTTTTATATATGCTAATAATGAAGAATTTATATGACAATTTGGAATGGTGATAGACAATAGAGCTGAGCTTTGAACTGAATAGATTACTTTTGGGATCCAGGTATAGATGAGTGTTTAGACTGATGGAAAGAGAAGTGAAGAGTTAAGGTAGTTCTACCTCAATATGCAGAAACTAGGCTTTAAGATGGAACAGCTAGGTGGTGCAGTGGATAAAATGCTGGGCCTGGAGACAGAGTTTTTGAGTTAAGATCTGGCTTCAGATACTAGCTGTGTGACTCTCGACAAGTAACTTAACCCTATTTGCCTCAGTTTCCTCCTCTATAAAATAAGCTAAAGAAGGAAATGGCAAGCCATTCCTTTATCTTTACCAAGAAAACCCCAAATGGAGTCATGAAGTGTTAGACACAATCAAAACAACTAAACAAAGGCTTTAAAAATAAGCCTATTTCTTGGACTCTGGGCAGCCAGATGCAGAGTGCATTGAGTTTGAATTAAAGGAGCAGAAGAAAGAGTTTCTCAGAATAAGTGGCTCATTGAGACAGCTTAGCCTGAAATGGGAACAAAAGGAGGGTAGAACAAAACAAAGGACAAAGATTTTTTTTTTTTCTGCAATCCTAGGAGACACTTCTAGGAGGCGTGACAGAATAACAAGGTACAAAACTGGACTCTAGTTACTTTATGTACCTGCATTGCTTGTGCCTTCACATACAACCCTCATAGCTTCCATTAAATGGATTTGCAGAGCTAGACATTCATTAGTTGTGTGGGCTGAAAGAAAGGACTCAAATATTACTTTCATGGTTGCAGGAACTGAATCTGAATTTTTATTCTAAAAGCTGTTTTTCTACCCTATATTTGTATCTTTCTCCTTCCCCACCCCCCCAAAAAATCAGAAAACAAGAAAAACTGTCTTTTCCCTTAGCTCATTTTCTACAACTTGAAGTTCCTTGTCTTGTCTCCACAGACAGGTTATTTCAGGTAACTGAAAAGCTCCTCCTGCCTTTTAGAATCCTCAGTTTCCTTTAATACTCGGCTCATCTACCATCTCTTAAAGTCCTTCCTCCTGACTTGTTACCATGTTTCCCTCCTCCTCAAATAATAATGTATTTACTTATCAATTCACTGTTTTTGTTTTGTTTTATTTCAGAGTAGATTATAACCTCCTTAATGGAATAGACAATTTGTTTTTGCTTCGTCTTTCTCTTTTCTAGGCCTAGTTTTACAGTTTACAGGATATTAGACACTTAATAAATTTATATTTCTGTGAATATGAAACATGAATAAGAACAACATGGGAGAAGTTGGAACAGTGAAGTACCAATATCTACCACTGTTGTACAATGCAGTTTACCTAGCCAACAGACTTAATTTAAGAGCAGAAATAACAACCTTTTCCCCTATTACCACCCCACTCTCCACACCTTAATAATCAACTATTTCCATCCTATAGGTGGAGAGAGTTAGGAACCACATCACTGTCCTAGTCCCTTTCCCTTACTATAAAAATCTCTTAAAGAATTAAGTGTCTGTAGACTAGCTCCATAAATGATTGGTCATAAATATAGGGTTTTTTAATTCTTCTTATTTCTTGTGACTATAACAAAGTTTACTGGTAACAAGAATGCAGTAATTTACCTTTACTCTTAATTGTTTAATATTTTAATGATTCAAAAACCTATAATTTTTTCTGTGTAAGTTCAGGATGTAATATTTTCAGAGTTGCAGTTAACAAAAGCAAGTAAATAAATGAATTAATGAATGAATAAAATAAAATAAAATAAAATAAAATAAAATAAAATAAAATAAAATAAAAATCATCACTTTTGCAGTCAAACTGGTGATGGGCTTAAACCTCTTCAGGCTTAGCCAGGTTGGTGCAAGGGAAATAGAGACCATCAAAAGACTTATGTTGATGCTCTTCAAATTTGATAAGAACTAGGAGAGTTTGCAAATTTCACTGGGATAGCCTTGAATCCTGCTTATTTGGACACTTCGATGAGACAGACAAAAAGGATTTGATCAAATGTACTAAGATTAGTGGTCAATGAACCCCACACCACCCCAGATACAAGAAGAAAAAACAACCAACCAAACAACAAAAATCATCTGAAACTGTCATGTTCATTAAGTATCATGATGGGATCTTCCTCTACTTCCTGCAGCAGCTTATGCATGCCGTAATTTTTATATTTTGAACTCCTCATATAGTATATATTCTGGGTAACAAATTGTCTTTCTTTTTAAAGTTTCCTGAAACTAATCCTGTTACCTAGTTTTGGACATATCTCCTCTCCCACTTTATTACCTTAAACCATTTTTTCCCCTTAAACAATCAGATACACTAATATGGCCATATTTCTTTCTTTCTTCCTTAGTTTCTTAGAAACAGTATGTCATGTGTCTAAGGATTATGCTGTTTCTAAAAATTAAAAAAAAAATAAAAGGAATGGTCCAAGTCTTAGCTACAGGGTAACTATCACATGTAGGGGAATGAAAGGTGTTGGACTATTTATGAAAAAAAAAATTCAGAAACATTTAATTGTACCTTTTACTAGTTTCTTTTCATGTAGTCCCAAACTTTATGATGCTATACATGCTATTACATATGTATTTCATCAAATTGAAATTTCTAAATCTCATACTTCTACTGTTTTGAAACAACAGTAATACCTAGCCCTTAGATGTTGCTTTGTGCTGAGTTGTATACCTAATCTGTTTCAGTAATCAACTTTACTGTATTTAACCATTATCAAATATATACTGTGTTGTAGTATAATTAGAAATCTGGTACTACCAGGGCCCCATTCCTTTCCACTTTTTTCATTTTTTTCTTTTGAGATTCTTGACCTTTATTCCCCCTTCAGATGATTTTCCCCCTAATTCTTATAAAGTAATTCCCTCTTTACGTGATTGGCATGACTGAATAAATTTAACTTAGTATTAACATTTTGTTACATTTGTACAGCCTTGGCATAAGAAATCAAAATTTCTCTGATTTATTCATGAATTTATTTCTGTAAAGAACAGTTTTTAGTTTTAGTCATTTAGTTTTTTGTCTTGGTAGGTAGATTCTAAGTCACCAAATGCATTTGCTTTATTAGCATAAAAAATTATCATTTCTATATGACAGGGCCTCCCCATTTAGAGAGTTCTCATGTTCTAAGAGAGAAAGAATTTTAAGGTCAATAATATATGTCTTTCCCTCTTGGTGAACAATGCTTTTGAATCTTTTGTTTGGGCTGCTGAGCACTATAATACTTTTCTTTTCACTCATACTAATACACATATATACTCAATATACTCGAGGCACTATGTAAATATAAAGATTATTTTGCTGGTGTTAATTGATTTAGGGAATCTAAGGGTCCTTTAGTCACAAACTCTGACATATGGTCATCTAAGATCTGCTCCAAAATCTTCAGAAAGGGGGAATCTTCTATACTAGTGGCAAACAGCTGATTCATTCAATAGACCTTCTGACTCTTTTCCTTAGGAAAGGGTAAATCTCTTCTCTAACTCTCCCTCTCTCTCTCTCTCTCTCTCTCTAACTCTCATCTCTGGAGATTAGCAATATCTGTCAAATTCCTGTTTCAGAAAGGCTTTCTAAGACTTCCACACATCTCCTCCCCCTTTGCCCTGACCCTCCCTCACTCCATCCTTCCCTGAAACCCAGTCTTTTTTCCATTGCTAATGAAAACTCTTATTCTCCCAGAATATAGCAGATGAGATCAGCCATTTGGGTGATAGCAATATTAAAACAGAATCAGTCCAGAGTCCTGCTGCTTCCATTAGGGTTGACTTCCTGCTTTGCAAGGCTGTTATGAAGCTCTCCTGATCCTCGAATTATTCCTTCCAAACTTTGACTACTTGACAGATATCAGACACCTAAAATTCTTAGATACTTAAGGCATCTCAGGGCCAGTCCCAAGCTTCCTGAGTTTTCCAGGCCCTCCTCTGAAAGTTACACAGTGTCCAGCTTCCCTGCCCAATTTCTGTTTAGTGACTTGTTCTGAGGTCTGGGGTTAACTGCCTACTGCCCTTACAGTTGCCTAGGAAACAGGAGCCTTTTCTGAGAGTCCAATGAGAAAGACCTGAGCAGAAGTTCCTTTCTACAATGCCCTGGGGCAGAGGACCAGGACATATAACATTCAGCTTCAGTCTTTTCTCCTGCTTCCTTTGGCTCATGGATCCTTCTCTTATCTACATTCAACCATACTGGACTGAGGGCTAATCGATTTTTAATTTCTGCCCATTTTCCTTGACAAAACCCTCCAGTTCACTACCTAAGCTGTTTCTCATGCTAAGCCAGAAACCCTGAGTGTGAGCCTTGGGTCATTTGAAAGAAATGATTACTTTGGTGTGATTTTTTTTTCTTTTAATTACTATATGCTTCTGAGAAGTTACCTATAAAATATCTTTCATAATTAAGAACTAAGAGTCCCTAAATAATGAACTATTTAAAAAGATTTCAACCATCTTTCTGTGTTTAAAGTTTATTTTTGCCAAACTTTTTGTTTCTTTTTTCAAGAGATTTTCAATGTCACCCACTCAATGCCTATGCCCTTTGATACCTTTGATCACTCCTGACTCTGAACAGAAACAATTTTTGTTAATTCTGATGGAGACATTTTTAGCTTCTTTCAGATAGCTAGTTCATACCAGGAATCAAGGAAGATTCCCTTGGCAACCATGATTATAAATTTAACTTGTGTCCAGACACATATACCTCAAAAGCCTTCCATTCAAGACTTGTACAATAAGCAGTTTTGTTAATCCTTTCTGCAAAATACCAGCTACGTAATTTTTTTTTCTTCCACTATTATAAAAAATCAAATCTTTCCTAAAAGGCATTTAAGATTTTATACACTGTGTTAGATTCCCTGCGAAGAATATTAATCAGACATAAACCTTATCTCTTTAGTGTTTTTATTCTTAAAATAGTACTGAAACAGACATTATAGGGAATGGATATCATAGAAGAATAAACATCCAATGGAAACACTGCATAGTTCAAAAGTTATGAACCTTAGTGAATTTCAGTGTGCAGAAGGCCTCTTTATAATACCTACACAAAAAGGATAAAATTTGTGTTGTGGATTTATTGTCCACGGTCAGTGGAGATTAAAAAAATGATTAATATTATAAATGATTTCTCAAACTTGAAGGAAAACCTTGCCTTGTTAGAGGATACATCAGTATGTTAGGGCTTTCTCCAAGCTCTTAGTATAAGAGAATGAGAAAAAACACAAAAGAGAAAGAAACTGAGATTTTTGTCTACTGGTCTGAGGATGATGCCTTGCTTCCTGGACCATGAGTGATGAAGCGAAATTGAGTTAATTGAAAGATTCCTGGAGGGACAGAGCCAAGATGGCGGCACAGAAGAAGGAAAACTCCGTGGCTCCCCCAATAACCACCTCAAATACCTATAAAATATGTCACCAAACAAATTTTAGAGCTTAAGAACCCACAAAGTGACAGAAACAAATCTCCTCCTGAAGCTAGCCTGGCAGGCAGACAGGTAGAGTCCATCACAGCATGCTGGGAGGTGAGCCCAGCCCCACATAAGCCTGAGGTTTTAGCTTCAGGGTGGCCCCAACCAGCAGTGGCTAGAGCAGACTTCATGAGAGGCCTAGCAGCAGAGGTGGTTTCCAGTATTATCAACCCATAAATGCCAAAGAAAAAGTGAGAGGTAAGTGTAGAACTCTGTTGGAACTGGGCAGATGGAGGAACATTTCAGGCCTCTGAACCTGGAGCTAGAAGTGGCAGAGGTGCAGAGGTCCTGCAGCCACCTCCACTTGGCTGCTTCAGAGATCCTGGCCATAGATCATAATGGGGCCAAGCAACCATTCACAGGGTAATTGCTCTTGCTTTAACCTGCCTAGATCTGGATTGCTGTCTTGGGTAGAGGTCCTGGGGTGTGTGACCAGTGTGCCAGAGTTTTTGGGGGCTGCAGAGATGGCACTCTCCTAACAGCTCTGGCAGCTGCAAAATCCTCAGCAATTTGGGACAAAGCTTTCCCCTCTGGAAACAGACTTTTTTTTTTAAATTTTATTTTAATTTTATTTTTTTCATTGACTTGTTTATTTACTTTTAGTTTAAAAGATTCAGTTCCACAATCCTTTGAGTTTCAAATGTTCTTCCTTCCCTTCCCTCCACCCCCATGGTGGTATGCAATCAAGTATAAGATCTGCAAATACTTTCACATTGTACAATAGTCCAGTTGCATAGAAGAGTTGTAACCAATGGAGTGAACAATGGGAAAAAAGAAACAAAACCAAACATGAAAAAGAATGATAGCATGTAGATTGCTTCAGTCTCCATTTAAACTCTGGTCTTTCTAGATCTTTCTCTGAATGTAGATATCTCCTTCCTTCCTGAGACTTGTAGAGTTGTCTTACACCTGTGCGTTGCTGAGAAGAGACCAGTTTATCACAGTTGGTGGTCACACATACAATGTGCCTGTGATTGCATACAAAATTTTCCTGGTTCGGCTCTTCTCACTTAGCATCAGTTTGTATAAGCCTCTCCAGGTAAATATGAAGTCCTTCTCCTCCCCATTTCTTATAGCACAATAGTATTCCATTACATTTATATACCATAAGTTGTCTAGCCATTCCCCAATTGATGGGCATTCCCTTAATTTCTAACTTTTTGCCACCACAAAGAGAGCTGCAATAAATTTTTTTGTACATATGAGTCTTCCTCCCACTTGTATGATCTCTTTGGGATACGACCCCAGAAGTGGTATTACTAGGTCAAAGGATATGCAATTATTTATAGCCCTTTGGGCATAGTTCCAGATTGCTCTCCAGAATGGTTGTATCAGTTCACAGCTCCACCAACAATGCATTAATATTCCAATTTTTCCACATCCTCTCCAGCATTTATTATTTTCCTGTTTTGTCGTCTTAGCCAATCTGACTGGTGAGATGTGGTACCTCCAACCACATTTTTGGTTCGCATTTGCATTTCTCAAATCAATAGTGATTTAGAGCATTTTCTCATATGCTTATAGATATCTTTAATTTCTAGCTCTGAAAATTGCCTCTTCATATCCTTTGACCGTTTATCAGTTGGGTAATGACTTGTATTTTTAGAGATTTTACGTAATTTCCTGTATATTTTAGAAATGAAGCCTTTATCAAAGACACTGGTTGTAAATATTCTTTCCCAATTTCCCACTTCCCTCTTAATCTTGGTTACATTGGATTTGTTTGTACAGAAACTTTTCAATTTAATGTAATCAAGATTATCCATTTTGCATTTTATAATGCTCTCCAATTCTTCTTTGGTCATAAAGTCTTCTCTACACCATAAAGCTCACAGGTAAACTATTCCTTGCTTCCCCAGATTATTTACAGTATCAGCCTTTATACCTAGATCATGCACCAATTTACACTTGACTTTGGTGTACGGTGTTAGATGATGGTCTATGCCCAGTTTCTGCCATACTATATTCCAATTTTCCCAGCAGTTTTTGTCAAATAGTGAGTTCTTATCCCAGAAACTAGGTTCTTTGGGCTTATCAAACAGTATATTACTACAATCATTGACTACTGAGTCTTTCATACCCAATCTATTCCATTGATCCACTACTCTATTCCTTAGGTAGTACCAAGCAGTTCTGATGACTGCTCCTTTATAGTACAGATTAAAATGTGGTATGGCTAGGCCACCTTCCCTAGCATTTCTTTTCATTAATTGCCTTGGTATTCTGGACTTTTTGTTCCTCCAAATGAATTTTGTAACTATTTTTTCCAGTTCTATAAAGTTATTTTTTAGTAGATTGATTGGTATGGCAATAAATATGTAATTTAATTTAGGTAAAATTGTCATTTTTATCATATTAGCTTGACCCAGTCACGAACAATTGATGTTTTTCCAATTAGTTAGATCTGATTTTATTTGTGTGAAAAGTGTTTTGCAGTTGTGTTCATAAAGGTACTGGGTTTGTTTTGGTAGGTAGATTCCCAAATATTTTATAATGTCTACAGTAACTTTAAATGGGATTTCTGTTACTATTACTTGCCGTTGGACTTTGTTGGAAACATATAGGAATGCTGAGGATTTATGTGGCTTTATTTTATATCCTGCAACTTTGTTCAACTTATTTATTGTCTCAAGAAGTTTTTTACTTGATTCTCTGGGATTCTCCAAGTATATCATCATATCATCTGCAAAGAGTGATAGCTTAGTCTCTTCTTTGCCTAATTTGATTCCTTTGATTTCTTTTTCTTCTCTAATTGCTACTGCTAACAATTCTAGTATCAGATTGGAAGCAGACTTGTACTGTGGCAAAGACCTCAAACGTCAAGTAATTGAGTGGCAACATGAGCAAGCAAAGGAAACAAACCAAGCACAGCAATCCAAAGTTAAATTCCTTTTTGAGGGACAAAAAGTATCAAATCATGAAACAGGAGGAAAACTACGAAGACAGAAATCCTGCACCAAATGCTTCCAAGAAAAATACGAATTGGTAATAGGCCATGGAGAATCATAAGAAGGATTTTGAAAATCAAGGAAGAGAATTGGAGGAAAAATTGGGAAGAGAAATGAGAATGATGCAACAAAATCATGAAAAGAGAGTCAACAAAATAACACCTTAAAAAATAGATTAACTCAGGTTGCAAAAGAGGCTCAAAAAGCCAATGAGGAGAAGAATGCCTTAAAAAGCTGAATTTGCCAGATGGAAAAAGAATTTCAAAAGCCCACTGAAGACAATAATTCCTTGAGAATTAGATTGGAGCAAATGGAATCTATGTTTTTATGAGAAATTAAGATACTATAAAACAGAGCCAAACAAATGAAAAAAAATAGAATGCAATGAGAAATATCTCATTGGAAAAACAACTGATGTGGAAAATAGATCCAGGAGAGAAAATTTAAAAATTATTAGACTACCTGAAAGCCATGATAAAAAAAAGAACCTAGATATCATCCTTCAAAAAATTCTCATGGAAAATTGCCCTGTTATTTTAGAACCAGAGAGCAAAATAGAAATTGAAAGAATTCACCAATTCACCATCTTGAAAAAGATCCCAAAAGGAAAACTCCTAGGAATATTATAGCCATGTTCTGAAGTTCCTAGGTCAAGGAGATAATATTACAAGCAGCCAAGAAGAAAAAATTTGAATATTATGGAAAGACAATCAGGATAACACAGGTTCTAGCAGCTTCTACATTAAGGGATCAAAAGGGTTGGAATATGATATTCCAGTGGTCAAAGGAGCTAGGATTAAAACCAAGCAAAACTGAGTATAATGTTTCAGGGGAAAATATGGTCATTCAATGAAATAGAGGACTTTCAAGAATTCTTGATGAAAAAACCAGAGTTGAATAGAAAATCTGACATTCAAATACAAGAAACAAGAAAAGCATGAGAAGGTAAACAGGGTAAAGAAATCATAAGGACTTATCAAAGTTGAACTATTTATATGACTAATTAGAAAAACTATAATTGTAACTTATCAAACTTTTCTCAGTATAAGGGTAGTTGAAGGGAATATAAATGTGTATGTACATATGTATATATAGGAAGGTATGTATACATATGAATACATATGTGAGTGTGTGCATATATATGTACAGGTATACATAGAGAGTGGGCACAGGATCAATTGAATAGGAAGGGATGTTATTTAAAAGGTGAAATTGAGAGGTCAGAGAAGAATATAATGAGAGGAGTTGGGGAAAGACAGAATGGGGGTAAATTATCACATATATAAGAGGCAAGGGATTACTGTTACAACAGAGGGGAAGAACAGGAAGGGAAAAAGGAATGGGTTTACCTTACTCTTATTGAATTTATCTTAGGGAGGGAATGACATACACACAAAATTTGGTATCTTGCCCTACAGGATAGTAGGGGGAAGAGGGATGGGGGCGAGATGATGGAGGGGAGGGCAAGTTGTGGGGGGAGGGCAGTTAGAAGGACACACTTTTGTAAAGGGACAGGGACAAAGTAGAGAATAGAACAAGTGGGGGTGGGATAGGATGGAGGGAAATATAATCTGTCTTTCACAATATATCCTCTATTCTAATGTTTTGTGTGACTACACATGTACAAGCTATATTGATTTGGGTATCTTCCTAGTAAGGTGACAAAGGAGGAAGGGAAGAAATCTGGAATTCAAAGTTATAAAATCAAATGTTTAAAGAAAAATCATTATTATTTACATGCATGGGGAAATAAGATATACAGGCACTGGGGTATGGAGATCCATCTTACCCTACCAGAAAGTCAGAGGGGGAATGGTGGAGGATATAGGAAAGAGCATATTGGGGTAGGGGGGTATACAGGGGGATTGCTATTTTGGGGTGGTGGGTAGGAGAAAGATTGGTAGATAATTTGTAACTCAAAACCTTTTGGAAATGAATGTTGTAAACTAAAAACAAGCATAAAATTTAATTTAAAAAAAAGATTCCTGGAGCTCAGCCATATATGCATAAGACTAAAGAGATATTAGCCACTTAGGAAAATTTCTTCCACCATGATGTTACCTAAATTTTAATATCCCTCTTCCCTGACTCTCTTCTCTGTCCCTCACAAGTTTAGTGTAGGTTTTCCCTTCTTCCTATCCCATGTTGACTGCCTCCTGGTGTTCCATCCTTTGCTGAATAGCTCAATAAGCCCCTCTTCAATCTCAATATCTTAAATAATAGCAGTGTTCTCACATAGTCTCAGTTTTTGTAGTTTATATAGAACCTTCATAATGTTAATTCAGCCATGTACATGTTTTACTACTGAGCTGACTTGTTGGTAGGGCAGTCATTGTTTGCCTCAAATTATCCCACATGGGTATAAAACTCCACTGAATTCCTGGTGACCTAAGGATATTATTTTTGGAGTATAGAATTACAAAGTTCCCTGAAAATACCCAAGTCTTCCAGGTAAAGCTTTTTGAATGAAGCTCTATTTACTTATTTTGACTCACTTATTATCGTATGATTCTTTATTGTTGTACTTTGAACTTATTAGAAAATTTACTATAAGTGGGAAATCACAACAGTCAAAAACTTGAACTTTCTTTTACTTTTGTGGGATTCGATATTGGTTATACTAGGGCATATCCCCCACATTAGAGAATCCAAACCTTCTCCCTCATTGTCTCCATCCCAAAGTATTTCATTTTTAAAAAATTTTTCATCTTCCCTATGTATCCATAACAAGCATAAGTAATCATAAACAAAAGATATATCTATTCTAGAGGGCCTTAACCTTAAAAGAGACAATTTGATTTAGTAGATGGTACAGAGTACTTATTAGAAGATTCAAGTTCAAATTCTTCATCTAGTATCTATTAGCTGTATGGCCATGGCCAAGTCGATTATTCTCTTAGGTCCCAATATTTTCACCTATAACATGCCTTCACTATAACCTCACAGAGTTGGTGGGAGGAAAGCAATTGGTTAAACGTTATGATATTAGAGAAGTGTTAATTGTTGAATCATTTCAGGTCAAAAGGGGAGACTAAGATTAATATTTAGAAAATTGTATACTCTCAGGGGACTCATAAAATAATGAAAACAGAGTTAACCAAATGTCAGCTTGTTCATTATGATTGGAAACACACACAATATAAAAATGATAAATCAGTTGACATTTTTTATAGTCAGTGTTCTATGAGAAAACTGAACTCATCTATCTTCCTTCTAAACTAATCTATTCAATGCTAATGATTTGCTGTAGTAAATTAGAAACTGGATATTAATTTAATGAGTTTTTTTTCTTCCTAATGACCTAAGTCTAAATGACATTGTAGTTTGTAAACCACATACTTATTTAAAACATTGCAGGATACAAATACTACTCTTCCATGAAGTTCTAGCTTAAGTTCTGAATTTGATTACTTGAATTCCTTGATAAACCAGACAAAGTTCAATAAAAGGTTTTTTTAAAGGAAAAAAAAAACTGTTAACATAAGCCATAGACACAGGTATTTTACATCTCAGAATGTGGCAATTTTTAAGAAGGCTTATTTCTAGTCTTGTGCTACTGTTCTAGAAAACATACTGAATTTATGAAAAATTAATTACTTTTATACATTTTTAAAATTCAATTACAATTTTAAATGAGGCATGCACAGGAATGTGTTGACTCATGTCATTTACATAAAATGTCAGTCAAGTTGGCAGCAAATTCACCCTTTTGCTGTCCTTGTACCAGAGCAAATGACACCAAAGGCCATGTTATCATTAGCAGTGCCAATCAAAACAAGAATCAGTCAGTCATTCATCTTCTCACTAAATGCATGAAAAATGTGATTAGCTCTGAATTGTCACATTGCTTCTTGGGTAATGATACCAATAATTGATTAAATTACTTCTGCAAAATGCCTGAAATTTCACTTATATATTAAATTTTTAGTAGCAATTCACTTTATTTAAGATCTGGTCCTACAAAAAATGAGTCAGCTTGAAAGTTTTTAAACATCCAGCATCTATTTGATTAAAATGATTTGATGCTTTAGAAAGAATTGATTAAATAATTTTCTAAAGGATTTATTTCAGCTAATCATTTTTAAAATCTCTTAAAGTACAAGAGTGGACAGGAGGGATAGAATAATAGAAATAAGAATGAAAGATGTATGAAAATAATAGAAATGTCCTCTACCCACATACTTATAACCTAAAAATCTTTTAAGATGCTTAATTTCAAGATTTTAGAAGCCATGTCAAATGAGGAAAGGCTGAGGGAACTAGGGATGATTTAGTTGGCAGAATCTAAGGTTTACCAAGAATATAAATATCTACAAATATTTCAAGTGTTATTAGGCTGAGGAGGAAGGTGTAGCCATATTAGTATTAATAATAAGAATTACAACAATTATTATTTTGCTTTAGAGAAAACTAAAATCAGTGGGTCAAAGGTTATGTGAAGGGGTAGATTCTGGATTGGTATGAGATAATTTTCTTCATTAATAGTTATTTTAAAATAAAAAACACTATTTCAAGATAATAAAACTACTTATATAATGGCTTATGGTTTACAAAGAATTTTCTTCATATATTTGTGAAGTAGGTAGTACAAATATTTCAAATTTTCAATTTCAGGTGGCTCATGTCAAATGATGTGGTCACTACAATAGTTTATACTAGGCATGGAATTTAACCCAAATCTTAGGATACTCACTATGAGGTTTTACATTAGAGATGACTAGATTTTATATACTGGTACAAGAGGTAGTAGCTATGAGGAGGAGATTGGACTGAACAAACTCAAGTCCCTTCCAACTCTTAAGTTGCTGCTTCTTGCTAGTGAGAAAGAAGCTATATGTGTGAAATTACTTGTTAATGATTACCATGCCAATCTAAATGAAAAGTAAAATAATACAAATGGAATTAATTTGAGGAGCAACTAGGTGGAGCAATGGGTGGAATGTCAGCTCTGAAGTCAGGAAGATTCATCTGCTTGAGTTCAAAATCTGGCCTCATATACTGACTAGCTGTGTGACCCCAGGAAGTCACTTAACATTTTTGACTTCTGTTTCCTCATCTGTAAAATGATCTCAAGCAGGGCAGAGCCAAGATGGGAGAGCAGAAGCAAGAAATTCCATAAGCTCCTGCCCCAACCACTTTCAATGCCTGTAAAATATGATTCTAAACAAATTTTAGAGCTACAGAACCCATAAAGTGACAGAGAGAAATATATCTCTGATTGAAGGCAGCCTGGCAGGCAAACAGGAAGGGTCTATAGCACCAAGCTGGGAGCTGAGCACAGTCCAGCATGAGCTGTGTTAAGCCCAGGGTGGTCCCAACCACCTGCCCAGACTGGTCAGAGCAGACTTTGGGAGAGTAAATAACCAGCAGCTGTGGTGGTTTCCAGACTTTTCAACCCATAAACTCCAAAGAGAAAGTAAAAGGGCAGTGGGGAACTCTGTTAGAACTGGGTGAAGGAAGTGTGTGGTGCAGCCCCTGCTTCCAAGGAGAGAGGTGGCAGAGGCTCTGTGGCTGCAGCTGCTGCTGCTTGACTGCCTCTAGAGCTCCTGGCCTGCAGATCACAGGGGGCCAGATGATCATTCAGAGGGTAATCGCTCCTGCTTTGACCTGCTTGGATCTGGATCATGATCTTGGGTGGTGGTCCTGAGGTTTGTGACCATTGTGCCAGAGCTTGTGGTGGCTGTAGAGAGGGAACCCTCTTCAGACCTCTGACAACATTTGTGAAAACCCCAGTGATTTGGGACAAAGCTCTCCTCCTTGGAAGCAGAGTTCTACCATGACAAACAGCTTAAAAGTCAAGTAATTGACTGGCAAGATGAGCAGGCAGAGGAAGCACAATTAGACCACAGAATCCTTTTTTGGGGACAAAAACAAACAAAACATGGAACAACAAAGGCAAAACTCTTGCATCAAAACCTTCCAATAAAAATATGAACTAGTTAAAGGCCATGGAAAAGCTCAAGAAGGATTTTGAAAATCAAGTAAGAGAAGTGGAGGAAAAATTGGGAAGAGAAATGAGAATGATGCAAGAACATCATGAAAAGAGAGTCAGTAGCCTGCTAACGGAGACCCAAAAAATTGCTGATGAAAATAACACCTTAAAAAATGTACTAACTCAAATGCAAGAATCCCAAAAAGCCAATGAGGAGAAGAATGCCTTAAAAAAACTGAATTTGCCAAATGGAAAAGGAATCTCAATAGCTTACTGAAGAGAATAATTCCATCAGAATTAGATTGGAGCAAATGGAAGCTAATGACTTTACAAGAAATCAAGATACTATAAAACAGATCCAAACAAATGAAAAAAAAATAGAAGGCAATGTGAAATATCTCATTAGGAAAACAACTGACCTGGAAAATAGATCCAGGGGAGATAATTTAAAAACCATTGGACTACCTGAAATCCATGATCAAGAAAAGAACCTAGAAATCATCCAAGAAATCCTCAAGGAAAATTGCTCTGATATTCTTGAACTAGAGGGCAAAAAAGAAATGTAAAGAATCCACCTATAGCCTCTTGAAAAAGATCACAAAAAGAAAACTCCTAGGAATGTTATAGTCAAACTCCAGAGTTCCCAGGTCAAGGAGAAAATATTACAAGCAGCCAGAAAGACACAATTTGAATATTATGGAAACACAATCAGGATAACACAAGATCTAGGAGCTTCTATATTAATGGAATCAAAGGGCTTAGAATATGATATTCTGGAGGTCAAAGGAGCTAGGATTAAAACCAAGAATCACCTACCCAGCAAAACTGAGTATAATGCTTCGAGGGAAAATATGGTCATTCAATGAAACAGAGGTCTTAGAAACTTTCTTAATGAAAAAAATAGCATTGAACATAAACTTTGACTTTCAAATAAAAGAAGCAAGTGAAGCATGAGAAGGTAGATAGGGAAAAGAAATCATAAGGAACTTATTCAAGTTGAACTATTTACATTCCTACATGGAAAAATGATAATTGTAACTCATGAGACATTTTCTCAGTATGAGGATAGTTGAAGGGAATATATATGTATATATGTATATGTTTATATATGAGGGTTTATGTGTGTATAAATATATTTATATATATGTTAGTGTATATATATATATATGTGTGTGTGTACATGTCTGCATAGAAAGAGGGCACAGGATCAGTTGAATAAGAAGAGATGGTATTTTAAAAATGAAATTAAGAGGTGAAGGAATAATATAATGAGAGAAGATAGGGAGAGATTGAATAGTGTAAATTATCATATAAAAGAGGTAAGAGAAAACTGTTACAAGGGAGGAGAAGAACAGGAAGGTGAAAGGGAATGGGTTAACCTTTCTCTCTTTGAATTTGGCTTAAGGAGGAAATTATATACAAACTTAATTGGTTATCTTACCCTATAGGAAAGTAGCAGGGAAGGAGACAAGAGGTGGGAGGATAGAAGGAAGGGCAGATTGGGGGAGAGGATAGTTAGACGCATACACTTTTGAAAAGGAACAAGGTCAAAGCAGAAAATAGAATAAGTGGGGGGTGGGATAGGATGGAGGGAAATATAGTTAGTCTTTCACAATATATCTACTATGGAAATATTTTGCATAACTACACATATACAACCAATATTGAATTACTTATATTCCCATTGGGGTGGGTGAGGAGGGAAGAAGGAAAAGAATCTGGAAATCAAAGTTTGAAAAACAAATGTAAAAAAAAATGTTTTTTACCTGCACATGGGTAATAAGACATATAGGCACTGGGGTATAGAAATCCATTTGCCCTAGTAGAAAGTGAAAGGGGGGTATGGGAGAGGATATAAGAGAGAGCTGATTGGGGGAAGGGGTATTCAGTAGGCTTGCTATTTTGGGGTGGGGGTAGGAGAAAGACAGGGAGAAAATTTGAAACTCAAAATCTTGTGGAAATGAATGTTGAAATCTAAAAATAAACAAAAAAAAATGATCTGGAGAAGGAAGTTGTAAACCACTCCAGTATCTCTGCCAAGAAAACCCCAAATGGGGTCACAAAGAGTTGGGCGTGATGGAAACAACTGAACAACAACAAAGAAATTTGAATTCGTGGAGAAAATTTAAGGAATGATAAAAATAACATTTCATTGATCATTTTCTTAGAGAAAGAAAGCTCTTGAGTTAAGGAAAAGATGGAACTCTTCCATGATCTATATGATTGTCTTCTGAAGTTGAGGTTATATCTTCCTACAATTATGCAACAATTCCTCAAAGAAGGTAGCAATGCAATATTGTTTTTAAGATAGAAACCTCTTAGGCTGTAATACCTGAGCAATGATAACCCATATTGCAAAATTCTTTTCTTCTAGTGTAAAAACTATGCATCTTTTTTCAGTATTAACTTTCTCTTGAACTTCATCCAAGAAACATTTGAATATTGATATTTTTTTGATATTTGAATGAATTCAAAACCCTGAAGATAATTAAAGTAAAATGGCATCTGAAAATCATATTCTTTCTTAATTTTTGTTGATCTTTCTAATTAATTATTTCTTGAATCTGAACTTTACTTTGAATCCTTCTCAAACACTGAAAAATCTTACCATACATTAGTGTAAGGACTGATTTAGATGTCCTACCTTAGTAGTTTGTTCATTTGGACTCCTTAATAACAATAATTTGATCTATCAGTTGTCAAGTATAAAGTTTCTTATTAAGTATAAATACTTTTATTATATTTTAGAAAGGTGAAAATTTTACTCCTATTTGAGAATAAATTGCTTTGTGGCATATAAGAGCTTGGTTTGCAATTTAGGCATATCAGTCTTATCTCTTACGGAAGCTGCTACTTGGTGAGCTATAGTTTGTTGCATGGGTATCAGCTTAAAAAAGTATTGCCTTAATAAGAAGATTGATCCTAACAGAAAATTTTATCTTGTAGATGAGGTAGTTATCATAGATAGGAGAAATGATGGAGCATTTGTAAGCCCCCTTTCCTTTTATACTCTTAAACTGCCACCAAACTCCCTAGAACTTAATAAATACAGATTGAATCCTAAGAACTCATGCTCTAAAACCCTTAAATATCTTATGACCTAATTTTTCTTTGGGTCTCTTCTAATTATGATTATTTTTTGTGCTGTTGCAGGCATGAGTGGGGACATAATGGGGCATTAGGGACATAATTTGGGATTATGCAATACAACTTATTGGCCAATAAGTATTCTGAAAGGTACTTTCAGGTATACTATATTTTCCCTGTTCCCCATGGACCATATTGTACTTAGTAGTAGCCCTAATTTACAATGGTGTTGTGCCCAAATAGGCTTCATTTCTTTGATTATAATCATGCCCCAATTCAAAAAGGGACATGTTGAGTTGACATAGTTATTATAAATTTTTTTTTTTTTAATAACAGAAAATGGTAGTTGTAGTGAGACAGTAATTGAATTAGTTTCTCCATTATAGTTGACTGGATCAAGTCCTGGATTTGAAGTCACGAAATTCAGCCCAGTTCCCAGACAGACTGATGCTTGAAGGCTGTATGACTTTAAGACATTAATCTCTCTGGGCCTCTGTCTTATTATGTGAAATGAAAGGTTTGCACTAGATGACTACTAAATTTCCTTCCAGCTCTAAATCTGTGATCACATTGTCCTCTATGAAAAGTCCTACTCAGTTGCCTCATTGGGTCATGTAGGTAATGTTGGATTCTTGAAAAGTATCATAGAAGGCCACAAGCTTTAGCATAGTCTAATAAGCTACAGAGGCTTTGAGTATAGGCCTGGCAATGGACAATGTGCCTGTCTACAAGGACCGATATTGCTTCTTTAGGAGCAATACATTACTGGAAGTGCATTAATTAATGAATAATACTAGATACAGCAAATTGTGAAAATCTAATTACTAATTTTTAGAGGAGGCACAATAATGTGTCAGTGGGAGGAGAACTCACAGCAACAAAATTATGAATCAGAAATAAAATTAAGCACGACAAATTGAATATTGATAAATAATACAACACCCTTAACACTAAGATCAAAATTTCACTCTACTTTTGGTAATGCTAAATAATTATTTAGTGACTAAATAAAACCATTGGCTCAAGGTACTTTTAGTCTTCCAGACAAAAGAAGGCTCCTTAGAGCTTATACTAAAGCAAGCTTTCATGATATAACAATGGTCATGATGATAGAAAAATGCCCATTTCTACATTATTTTCCTTCCAAGGGTGATTTTTCATACTTGAGGGAAAATAATGTGCCAGGGTTTGTAGAAATGGCCATTGTTTTATCATCATGACCATTGTTATATCATGAAAGCTTTAGTATAAGCTCTAAGCCACAAATAAAATCTAGGAAACTGTTCAAATGACTAGCTGGACATAGCTGTTCTTTTTCTTTGCACTTAATTCTGGGACAAAAATTATATATTACATTTTTTTTTCCTCAAAATTGTAACAGGTATTTATATTTTCCTTTAAAATTTCTGCAAAGTACTAAACATATATACTAAAGTAATAAACAAAGTAGTAAAGTAAACTTTGTAAACATAGATGGCAACTAAGTTATTCTTACCTAATCACTTAAATTAGTGAATTCATTTATAGAGTAAATTTCTTAAATGAACAGTGCCAAGAAATAAGAGGAAACAATAGAATGTGAAAGACAAAAGATCTCTTCAAGAATAAAGGCTATATCAATGGAATGCTTCATGAAAACATAGGCATGATAAATGCAAAGATGATAGAGACTTAACAGAAGTACAATAGATTAAGAACAGCTGATGAGAATGTACAGAACTATACATTAACATCACTAATTATCACAATGATGTGGTTGATAACCTAGAGTCATAAATCCTGAAAAGTAGAATCAAGTGAGGGGGCCTTAGGAAGCATTGCTAGCAATAAGGTTAGTGGAAGTGACAGAATTCCACATAAACTGTTTTAAATCCTAAAAGGTGATGCTGTTATACTGTTGCACTCATTATAACAGCAAATTTGGAAAACTCAACAATGGCTCCTGGATTAGAAAAGGTAAATTTACATCTCAATCCAAAAGAAGGGTAATGTGAAGAATGTTCAAAGTATCAAACAATTGCACTCATTTCCATTGCCAGCAAGGTTCAATTTAATATTCTTCAAGCTAGCTTTTAGGAATATGTGAACCAAGAATTATTAGAAGAGGAAGCCAGCTTTTGAAGAGGCAGAGGACCTAGAAACCAAATTGCCAACATGCACTGACTTATGAAGAAAGCAAAGGAGTTGCAGGAAAAGAAAACAAAAAAACACCTACTTCTGTTCCATTGACTATATACTAAACCTTCTAACTATATAGATCACAACAACATGTGGTAAGTCCTCAAAGAAATGGGGGTATCAGATCATCTTACTTGTCTCCTGAGGAACATGTATGCAGATCAAAAACCAACATTTAGAACCAAATATGGAACAAGTGACTGGTTTAATATACGGAAAGGAATATGACAAGGTTGTATATTATCACCTTATTCATATGTAACCTATATGCAGAATAAATCATGCCAGGACAGAGGAATCAAAAGTTGAAATTAAGGTTGCTGAGAGAAATATCAACAATTTCAAAAATGCAGATTATGACAGTCTGATGGCTGAAAGTGAAGAGGAATTAAGAAGCTACTTAATGAGGATGAAAGAGTAAAGTGTAAAAGCTGGCTTGAAGTTTAACATAAAAAAAAATCTTGGCAATTGGTCCCATCACTTCTTGTCAAACAGAGGGAGAATGGATGCAGTTTCAGATTTTGTATTGTTGAGCTCAAAGATCATGGCAGAAAGTGACTGCAGCCATGAAACTGAAAGATGCTTGCTCCTTAGAAGGAAAATTACAGCAAATCTGTACAGCATATTTAAAAGCAGAGACGTTACCTTGTTGACAAAGGTCTATAAAGTCAAAGCTTTTGTTTTTCCAGTAATAATGTATGGCTATAAGAGTTCAACTAGAAGGAAATCTGAGTACTATAGAATCGATGCTTTCAAATTGTACCCTGAAAATTTGGTCTTGGGCTCTCTTCTCCTTTTCCTTTATTATATTTGGTGATCTCATCAACTACCATGAATTCAAATATTGTCTTTATGCAAATAACTCCTTGTTAGGGGCGGTTGTTAGGGGCGGGGTATTGCTGATTGCCAGCTTGCGTAGTTGTTAGGGGCGGTTGTTAGGGGCGGGGTATTGCTGAGTGCCAGCTTGCGTAGTTGTTAGGGGCGGTTGTTAGGGGCGGGGTA
>CM053590.1:79835481-79856127 GCA_028646515.1 Pseudochirops corinnae | reverse complement strand
GGGAAAGAATATTTACAATCAGTGTCTCTGATACAGGCCTCATTTCTAAAATATACAGGGAATTAAGTAAAATTTATAAGAATACAAGTCACTCTGCAATTGATAAATGGTCAAAGGATATGAACAGGCAATTTTCAGAGGCAGAAATTAAAGATATCTTTAAGCATATGGAAAAATGCTATAAATCACTATTGATTTGAGAAATGCAAATCAAAACAACTTTGAGGTATCACATCTCACCAGTAAGATTGGCTAAGATGACAAAACAGGAAAATGACAAATGCTGGAGAGGATGTGGAAAAACGGGAATGCTAATGCATTGTTGGTGGAGTCGTGAATTGATAAAACCATTCTTTAGAGCAATCTGGAACTATGCCCAAAGAGCTGTAAATAATTGCATACCCTTTGACCCAGCAATACCACTGTTGGGGTTATATCCCAAAGAGATCACAGAAGTGGGAAAAGGACCCATACATACAAAAATATTTATTGCAGCTCTCTTTGTGGTTGCAAAAAACTGGAAATATAGGGGATACCCATCAATTGGGGAATGGCTGAACAAGCTATGGTATATGAATATAATGGAATGCAATTGTACTATAAGAAATGGGAAGGAGATGGACTTTATAATTACCTGGAGAGGCATATATAAATTGATGGTAAGTGAGAAGAGCAGAACCAGGAAAAACTTGTATACAATCACAGACACATCATATGTGTGATGACCAACCTAGATAAACTGGACTATTCTCAACAACACACAGCTAAATGACAACTCTACAATCCTCAGGATGGAAGGAGATATCTAAACTTAGAGAAAGATATAGAAAGACTAGAGTTTAAATGGAGACTGAAGCAAAACATGCTATCATTCTTTTTCATGTTTGGTTTTGCTTCTTTTTTCCCAGTGATCACTCATTGGTTACAGCCCTTCTATACAACCAGACTATTGTACAATGTGAAAGTATTTGCAGATCCTATACTTGATTGCATGCCACCATGGGAGGGGGGAGGAGAGGGGAAGAAAATCTGAAACTCATGTGATTGTGGAACTGAATCTTGTAAATTAAAAGTAAATTAAAAAATAAGTAAATAAATAAATAAGTAAATAAGTAAGCAAATAAATAAATAAATAAATAAATAAATAAATAAATGAAAAGAATACCTTCATTTTTTTTTTCCACCTTGAACACTATACTCAATTTTGCTGGGTAGGTGATTCTTGGTTAGCTTCCTTGACCTCCAGAATATCATATTCCAGGCCCTTTGATCCCTTAATGTAGAAGCTGCTAGATCCTGGGTTATCCTGATTGTGTTTCCACAGTATTCGAATTGTTTCTTCTTGGCAGCTTGTGATATTTTCTCCTTGATCTGGAAACTCTGGAACCTGGTTATAACATTCCTAGGAGTTTTCTTTTTGGGATATTTCTCAACAGGTGATGGGGGAATTCTTTCAAGTTCTATTTTGCCGTCTGGTTCTAAAATATCAGGGCAATTTTCCTTAAGAATTTTTTGAAGGATACTTTCTAGGTTCTTTTTTTTGATCATGGCTTTCAGGTTGTCCAGTAATTTTTAATTTGTCTCTTCTGGATCTATTTTCCAGGTCAGTGGTTTTTTCAAGGAGGTATTTCACATTGCCCTGTATTTCTTCATTTGTTTGGATCAGTTTCATAGTATCTTGATTTCTCATAAAATCATTTGCTTCCATTTGCTCCACTCTAATTCCAAAGGAATTATTCTCTTCAGAAAGCTTTTGAGATTCTTTTTTTTCCATCTGGCAAATTCAACTTTTTAAGGCCTTTTTCTCCTCATTGGCTTTTTGGGCCTCTTTTGCCACTTGAGTTAATCTATTTTTAAGGTGTTATTTTCTTCAGTCAGGTTGTTGACTCTCTTTTCATGATTTTCTTGCATCATTCTCATTTCTCTTCCCAATTTTTCCTCCACTTCTCTTATTTGGTTTTCAAAATCCTTCTTAAGCCTCTCTATGGCTTGTAACCAGTCTACATTTTTCTTTGAAGCTTTTGGTGTGGGAATTCTCACTATGTTGTCTTCCTCCTGCTCCATGCTTTGATCCTTTTTGTTCCCAAAAAGGAATCTAAAGTTGCATTGCTGGGCTTGCTTTGCTTCCTTTGCCTATTCATGTTGCCAATCAATTACTTGACTTTTAGGTTCAGTAGAACTCTCCTCTCTGAGGGGAGAGCTCTGTCCCAAATCACTGGTGTTTTCACAGCTCCTGCAGCTATTAGGAGGCCACCATTTCTGCAGCTCCCCACCAGCTTTGGCTTACTGAAAACATACCTCATGACCACCACCCAAGACCACGATCCCGATGCAGGCAGTTCAAGGCAAGAGCACTTAGCCTCTGAACGATCACTTGCCCCCCCTGCAATTTGTAGGCCGGGAGCTTCTGAAGCATCCACATGGAGGCCACAGCTGCTTCTAGCCCTGGGGCAGTTGGCTGGACCCTCTCCCCTGAATTTATCCTAGTTCCACTGACCTTTCACTTAGTCCTTGTATCTTATGGGTTGGTAATTCTGGAAACCACCACAGCTGCTGGTGATTCATGCTACAGCCGCAGCTTGTTCTGGTGGCCCTAGGGCTCCAGCCACGGGTTCATGTGGTGCTAGTCTGAGTTCCCAGTGTGCTGTGATGAACCCCTTCCCATCTCCCTTCCAGGCTGCCTTCAGTGTGATCTTTGTTACTCTGTCATTTTGTGAGTTCTGGAGCTTTAAAATTTGTTTAGAGTCATATTTTATAGGTATTTGAGGTGGTTATGGGAAGAAATGCAGAGTTTTGCTGCTTCTACATCACCATTTTGACTCCACTCCCCTTTCCCTTTACTATAGAAAACATTACCATCCTCTGGATCACATCAGTTTGCAAGCTCAGTATAATCCTGTCTCTCCTCTCTCTCATTCATACATATCCAATCAATTGGCAACTTTTGCCATTTTTACTTTCACCAGATCTCTTTCCGTATTTCCTCTTCTCTCCATTCACACAACTACCAGACTTTTATGGGTCCTTATCACTTCACACCTGGATTAGTCACCCTTGTCCACATTTCTCCCTACTCTTGTGCCTCTCCATTCAACTGCCAGAATGATTTTCCCAAAGTGTAGCTGTGCCACTTCATATTTACTCAGTAAAATGCAATGACTTCCAATAAGCTCAAAAATCACATATAAAACCTTCTGTTTGTCATTAAAGCTCTTTACAATCAGGAGCCTTCCTTTCTTGTCATCTTTCTTGTACTTATTTTCCCTCCATCTGTTATCTGGCTACCTTGGTCTATTTGCAGTTCTTTACATGTTATAAACCATTTTTTGTCTTGGTGTCTTTACTCTGGCTTCTCCCTGTGCTAGGAATGGTTCCCTTTCTCCTTTACCTACCATCTTCCCTGAACTCTTTCTAAGAGTCCACTTACATCTCAAGGTTTATAGTGGGCCTTGAAAGACCTAACCCTTGTTTCCAGATCCTTCTCTATAAGATCAAATTACATTGATGTTTTTATGCTCCATCTATCTGATATGTAGGTGATGAATTACATGTTATCATTTTCTTGAAAGCAGGAACCATTTTTTGTCTTTGACCTTTCTTTCTATGACCAGCTTTTAGCACACTGCCTGGCCCATAGTAAAGCACTTGATAAATGCTTGTTGATAGACTCATTCTCTTATTTGAGTGTAACAACAGTCCTGTGAAATAGATTGTGTGGTTGTTATTATTATTATCCTCTTTTTATAGATAAGAAGTAGGTGCAGAGGTGTTAATTGTTTTCTCCATGGTCTCTCGCTATGAAGTATCAGAGGCCAAATTCAAATCCAGGTCTTTCTGCCTCCAAGTCCAGCTCTCTATCTGCTATACAGTGGTGACCTTTGCTACCCAATTTTCATTAGACCCTCTGACTTATTTCCAGTAAGCGTATTTTTTTATGCCGAAAGATTGTAGGAGAAAACTGAGAGAAGCACTACATTAGAGAAATACTGGCCAACAAGAACTATAGACATATTTTGGAGATATCTCTGAAAATCAACAAAAGCCCAAACAAAGAAATAAGATAAATCAGGTTGTGGGCAATGTAGTTAAAAAAAAAAAAAGAAGTATAACCTATAGTACCTCTTATTTTTCTTGAAAGTACATATGCCAGGTTGTGTTTGTGTGTGTGTGTGTGTGTGTGTGTCTATGAGAGGAATCGGAAGTTTTCAAATAATAATAATATGATAGTACATCCTGCAGTCAATTACAGGAATTGGGCAAGAATACCATAAGAAAGAATAGCAGCAGTAGAAGGAGTACCCTTTAAGCATAAGAGGCTAAAATTACTTTGAGGTGAGATTTCCCTTAAAGGGCAAGTGACCTGGTCTTAGGGGAGAAAATGTTTCTCATTTATTATTCTTCTCTTGCCCTTACACAGTCATACTTGTCACAGTTTGTCCAGACAGTCCAGTTGCACAAGAGAAATTGTGTAACTCAATAAGCTTGGAAGTTACATGATTTGGAGAATGAAAAAAAACTCAAAACAAAACAAATTGAGTGAAGCACAAGCCTTCCCTCTTCATTTTATGTTATTTCTATTTTTTCTCAGGATCTCTTTTCTTTACAGAAAGGGAAATTCAAAGAAAAAGATAGACATAAATATTGTCTTACTTTATTCTGTAATATCAAAATTAACTGATGTGCATTTTGCTAAAAGTGCCATCGATCTTGTCTTAGTGATTCATTCTTTCTTTGGTGTTGTCCAATATCTGTACAGAAAACAATCTTTATAGAACTACCAATTATTATGACACTGGATAAAAACGACTACCCCCAGTTATTTATGTATTTGTTTGTTTCTATATTTCCAAGTTAGAATGTTTTAAATAGTGACCATCTTATACCTGTCATGCCCACAGAATGAAATTATGAATGTTCTTTGACTTGGAACTAAATAGACATTAAGGGTATTGCCTCTCTAATGCTCCAAATAACACTCCACTAAAGCCTATAGATATCTGATAAAGTTTTCTATGAGTTGGTTCAAATCAAATATTTAAAATAGTAGTCACATTTGGTTTTAGCAAATTTCATTATTTAATCATCCTAGCTTATGGGGAAAAAAATAGATACCAAGTATACAAGGTTAAGAACTTATGCCACCATTACTACTGTCTGGGGGAAAAAGACTTAGTACTAAAAGGATGGATTTATTTTATTTTAAATTTTACGTAAGAAAAAAAAAACCCTCTGCAAGCTTATTCCTAATTTAGAATTGTACCAAGACTTACATGAAAGAAAGTTGAGGCCAGTTGTTTCTGGCACCTCTTTTTGGTGACTCATTTTCCTCCCTGAAGTATATTATCATTTGGTACCTTGTATTCTCATGATCTAAACTCTCTCCTTCCTGATCTCAGATAAAGATAAGATAAAATTGTTCTTAATGCAGGGAAAATAATGAAGTTCTAGGCACTGTCCCAGATATATCTGTATTTTTGCAGATTACATTATATCAAGCAAAGATGTAAGCTAAAAGAATCAATTCTAACAGAGAATGCTTTGAATTAGAAAAATCAGTAAGAGAGATATGATATTTGTAGGGGAGTGGTGACAGTGAGACTGAATGTCTCTGAAATCACACTACCTCAGTGACAATATATGCCAAAAACATGTAAAGCTGATGGGCTCTAAAGTATCAAGCAATTTATGGCTGCAATTTTAGTTCTAATTAAATTAAAATCCAAACTTGTTAGAATACAGTATATTTCTGTCCTACCTTCATAACATAATTAAGAAATAAGTGTTAAATAATAATTATGAGACAAGTCTTATTTGTTGAATCACAGATCATTTGGTTTTTTTTTTGTTGTTGTTGTTTTGTCTTAGGAACCTCTTTCCTTTGGTATAAATATATTTCACAATTTATTTTTCATTTGTATCTCTTGACTGTCTTAGAAAGTAAACCAACTTTAGGGTACGTAGAGTAAAACCAACTCTCCCATATGGCACTGGAGTTCTTATTACATAACCTAATATTTGTGAGCGGGTAGGCTATTTCCATTTTGCCTGTCATTATAAAACATCAACTGGATTCTTTCTTTGTTCTTCAACTTTATATGGGGCAGATCATTAGTGAATAATAGTTGTTTTTATTAGTACTGGTTAAATTGAAATGGCAAATTAAGGATAAGAGGAATAGATAGATGTGAAAAGAAGGTCACAGAAAAAGGGAAAATTGATTTATCCCATGGAAAACTGGCTAGATGGCAAAGTGGATAGAACAGGGGCCTGGAGTCAGGAAAATCTGAGCTTAAATCAGACCTTAGACACGTACTAATTGTGCAACCGTGGGCAAGTCACTTAATCCTGTTTGCCTCAGTTTTCTTATCTACAAAATGAGCTGGAGAAAGACATGGCAAACCAGTCTAGTATCTTTGCCAAGAAAGCCCCAATCAAGAATTGGACATGGCTGAAATGAGCGAACAATAATCTGGAAGAAATAAAGACACAATTCAATGCCTGTTGCAAATGAGGAATGTATTTGAATAATTCTCATCTAGATGAATGATGTCAAATTCAAACTTGATTTTTGTCTAGTTTCTAAGCTATCTTTTATCCATCAAAGCACAGATTGTGAACAAAGAACACACATTACATAAAAATAAATGGCTTGTTTTATTTCAGACTAGGCATTTGTTGGAATTCTGGTTTGATTTATATGACCACATTGATGTAAGATTATCAAAATAGGCATGGCTCAAGATTTAGTACGAAAATTAATTTTTTCATGTTTCATTATATTCTAGATTCCAGTCTTAAAATTATAGGGAGGAGAACTTCACAATAGCACTTGAATTTTTTTTTTTTTAGTTACTCTAACTTTAGTTTTAACTTTACTATAAAATTAGATTAAAAGAGTATTATTTCTGAACTAGATTCTAAAAGTGGCTAGAAACTGGAGAGGCATTATTGTTATAGCTTCCAAAACAATAAGAGGTAAGAAAAACTTTTAACCATGTAGCTTTCCCTCAGTCTCATTTATTTCCTTCATTTCACATACCCTAAATGGCTAGGTGGTCAAGGGAAAAGCCTGTGGCTTTTAGCAGGTAGTACTGAGCACTGACTGGGCCTGGAGTCAGGAAGACGTGAGTTAAAATCTAGCCTCAGACACGTATTACCTTTGTGACCCTGGACAAATCATTTAACCCAGATTTGCCTCTGTTCATCTCTAAAATAGGGACACACTGAACTGAAATGGAAAACCACTCCAACATCTTTGCCAAGAAAACACCCATGGACAAGTCCATGCAGTCATGAAGAGTCAGATGCAGCTGAAGGACTGAACAGTTTAGTCTTAGGTAATGTTAGAGGATAGTGGTAAGTAAGAATTCTTCTTATGGGGTCAGAAAACCCAGCTAAGACACTTAATAGCCACAGGACCAATACCAATTCATTTAACTTCTCTAAGAATCATTTCTCTCATTAAGTAAAGGTTAATAATTCTTCTACTACCTACCTAAAATATGAACCATTTTTATATTGGAAAGGAAACTATACTTCGTCAGAAGTCTAGATTCTGCCACTAGCTTAAGGCCTCAGGCAAATCTTTCAGCTTCATTGACCTTCAGTTTCCTCATCAGAAACATGAAGGGATTGACCTAATATGATCAACTGTATCTCTTCCCCCACTGATCTTATATTTTTATGAAACAACATATATTTTGTGATTTTTTAGGTACTTAGTTGTTAGTTGATAATGGTGAAAATACAGAAATAGACAAGAGTGGGCAAGGTTCATTTTCTTTATTCTCCTTGGCAACTACAAAAACAAATGAGAAAAAACAAATATATTCCAGATTCTATAAGAGAGATTCTTCACAACATAAAAGTATTTATCAGTGGACATAAAAGGGATAAAGAAAAAAAAAAAAACTTCTACTTAATCTTTCCAAAAGGAAACATCTTTTTTTTTATTTCTTAGCAGCACTAAAAGTGAAACCTGCATGTAGATTTAAAATAAAAGACAGACAATTCAAAGAGAACAAATAAGCAGAGTACAAAGTACATGTAGATAAAGATTTGAAATTAAAGGGATTAGAAGCAATTTAACATTATCTCTCATTCCAAGTAGAAATTAAAATTGAAATGTCATATGCTCTGCTCACTCTAGCTCATCTTCTCCCAGACAATTACTCTCTTTCTCTTCTTGTTTCTATTAATCATATTACTCATGCTAGATTGAATATTTTGTAGAACAGAAAAAAAAAACCATCTACTTCAAATAGAAGAATATATAAACAAAATTCCATTTGGTCTCAACCACCAGGGATTTGAGGATAAGAAAGCATTAGCATGTTTAAGAACAGGTATGAATTGAAGTTAAGTCTTCTAAGTAAAATCCTTAGTCTTTTCGTATTATCAAGTTTTGTGTTTTGTGCCCCTTTGATGGGAAAAAATCCATTACAAAATAGAAAACTAGGGAATTATAGGAAATTAGATGGAACACTAATAAGTAGTTCAGTGATTTTTGGAATTTCTGCAAGAATCCAATTAAACTGGAAGATGTGTTTTTCTTATCTCTTTGGCTCAGAAAAAAATAAATTACATAATGAAAGCCTTAGAGTATCCTTATATAGTCATATCCATTCTAGCATTGAATTGATAATGACAAAGGAGGAAGACTTGAGGGTTTAAAGTGAGGAGAAAAGGTGATTGAAAATCCCTCCAAAGTGGAAGGGGAAAAATGAGATATCTGATGGCATCAAACCTATTTGGTGGTAATATAAAGAATATGTACAGCCAATTAAACAGGGTAACTTAGTCTTGTGTTCATAAGACCTCAATTCAAGTTTTGGGTCCTACATTTTGTACCAGTATGACTTTGGGCAAGTTTATAGATTTAGAAATCTTCACATTGGAGATTTAGGCATATTTAGAAGTATTCCTTAGAAATAATCTATTCCAGAGATTCTCAAACATTTTTTGCTCCCAGAAAAATATTATCCTTTGTTGTAAGCAATCATGGCACACTAAATGGGAGATTGGTTTATGGGAGTCTGATTGTAAGTGTAAGTGCTATACAGTTCATCCACATCTACCTGAAATCTGAGGCATAGTAAGTTGCTTAGGTATATCCTTTGAAAACCATTCTCTAGTCTAATCCCATCATGGTACAGATAAGGAAAATCAAAATCAGAAATATTAAGTGACTTGTCTAAGATCACACACATGTTAAAAAACAGAGTTAAGTACCTAAGTACCTTAGTACCTAAGACACCAATCTAAGATTAAAGGTTTTGTTCCATACTGGAAGTGGTAATTTCACTTTTGGAAGTTCCCCTACATCAATGAAATCACAGATCAAAATCTTTCATCCTCACAATGGTATAAATATAAACAGAAGTCACTGAAATCAGTAGTGATATATTCAAACCTCTCAAACTTCTTACATACCCTGTTCCAAACCTCAACAGCGACTAGTTGATTTAACAAAACAAAACAAACAAAAAGGTTTAAATAAATGTATCTTTTAATCATGGAATGGTTTAGTAGCTGAAGAATAAAAGGAATAGGTGTTGAACTCTGCAAACTATTTCTCCTCATGATACAACTGCTTTAAAAAAGTAGAAAATAGAAAAATAAAATGAGTAGATCAATAAATACACAGAATGAAAGTACATATAAAAATGGATTATTTGTTTTTATACATTTTAAACTCATTTCAAATGGAAAAATTGTTACTTCAGAAAATTTGAGAATCTGAAATTTAACTGTTGGGAGTATTCCAACTATCAATATAGATCATAATCCCTCTATAATTTAATTATTGAGAGTTATTGTAGCCAAAAGAAAAAAAAAAATCATGTTTCAGTTAAGTGATTGATAAGCCTCTCTGAACTAAAACAGTTGATCATTGGGTCCTTTCCAGGTACTATTCCAGTATTTGACCAAAGCTTGTGCTTCTGTGCCTTACATAAACCTGGGTTATCTCCATACCTTGAGGAGGAGAACTTAATGGGGAACAAAAATATTATGTATGAAATTCAAATCTTCTAAGAATTCAATTTTTTCCCCAATGTTAAATAGACTAAAAATTTCATAAGGTCAGTGTCTATACTTGTCAAAATTTAGTTATCTCCCCATTTCCTGAGTTCAGTATACACAGTGTTCTGTATACATGCAAGATGATCAATAAATGTTTATTAATACAAGTTTGTTTCATTTAATTGACCCTGAAATAAAAAGGCCCTTGTTCTTATAAACTAAACAATCTGAGTGAAGGACAGAATACACACACACACACACACACACAAACACAAACACACATGCACACACAATTTATGGATAGACATTGAGTAAGGAAGAAATAAAGATCAGGAATAATTCCCACTTGTACAGATTTCCATTTATCCTATTAATCTGTAGTCAGAACTAACAATGTGTTCCTAAATGTGACATTAATTTTGAAATGGTTCTCAATGCTACTGTTTCACTTTAAAGCTAATAATATATTTATAGATAGCCAGACAAATCAATTGAGTATCAACAAGTATCAATTAAGGAATTCAAACAATTGATAAGCAATTATAAAAGGACTATTATGTGCTTAGCTTTGGGGATAAAAATCATGAAAAAAGAAAATGTTCTGTTCTTAAAGCACTTACATTCATTCAGGGAAAACAACATAAATGTTTATGTATGTGTGTGTATGTGTGTATAAAACAAAACATATGCAAAATAATTTTCAGGATAAGTTTCAGGGAAGTTTTTGCATAGAAGGTGGTGACTGAACTACATAATGGAGAAAAGTTAGGAATATTAGGGCATAGTGACTTTCAAGAAATGAATGAAGGCTTAATAGGTGCCAAATTAAAAAAAAAATCTATCTCTAGAGCAAGAGTGTGAGGTATTATGTATAAAAGAAACACAGAGATGAAATATCATGTGTGAGAAATAGCAAATATTTAGTATGGGTTGGAGTCAAGATGGTGGCATAGAAGCAGGAAAACTCTGTGGCTCCCCCCATAACCATGTCAAATACCTATAAAATATGACTCTAAATACTTTTTAGAGCTACAGAACACACAAAGTGACAGAGAGAAACAAACCTCCTACTGAAGGCAGCACGGCAGGCAGATAGGAAAGTTCCATCACCAGCTTGCTGGGAGCTGAGCCCAGCCCCACATGAGCCTGAGGTTTTGGCCTCAGGGTGGCCCAGACCAGACACAACTGGAGCATTCAGAGGAGTGGATCACCAGCAGCTATGGCAGTTTCCATAATTATCAACTTATAAATGCCAAAGACAAAATAAAAAGGCCAGTGGAACTCTGCTAAATCTAGGGAGGATGGAGTGAGGTCCAGCCTCTGTCACTGGAGCTCAAAGTGGTTCTGTGGCTCTTCAGCCACCTCCACATGACTGCTTCAGAGCTCCCAGCCTGCAAATTGTAGGGGGGGAAGTAATCGTTCAGAGGCGAAGCCCTCTTGCCTTAACCATCCTGGATCAGGATGATATTCTTAGGTGGTGGTGCTGAGGAGTGTGATCAGTGAGCCAACGCTGGTAGGGGCTTTAGGGACAGCACTCTCCTAATAGCTCAGGCAGTTGTGAAAACCCCAGCAATTTGGGGCAAAGCTCTCCTCCCTGGAAGCAGAGTTCTATTGTGGCAAAGAGCTCAAAAGTCAAGTAACTGCCAATATGAGCAAGCAAAGGAAACAAAGCAAGAACAGCCATCCAACTTTAGATTCCTTTTTTTGTGGACAAAAAGAATCAAAGCATGGAACAGGAGGAAGACAACACAGTCAGAATTCATGCACCAAAATCTTCCAAGAAAAATATGAACCGGTTAGAGGCCACAGAGGAGTTCAAGAAGGATTTTGAAAAACAAGTAAAAGATGTGGAGGAAAAATTGGGAAGAGAAATGAGAATTATGAAAGAAAATCATGAAAAGAGAGTCAACAACCTGATTTAAGAAAATAACACCTTAAAAAATAGACTAACTCAAATGGCAAAAGAGGTGCAAAAAGCCGATAAGGAGAAGAAAGCCTTACAAAGCTGAATTCACCAGATGGAAAAAGAATTTCAAAAGCTAACTGAAGAGAATAATTCCTTCAGAATTAGATTGGAGCAAATGGAAGCTAATGACTTTATGAGCAATCAAGATACTATTAAACAGATCCAAACAAATGAAAAAGTAGAAGGCAATGTGAAAATTGGAAAAATTGGAATTCATTGGAAAAACCACTGACCTGGAAAACAGATCTAGGAGAGACAATTTAAAAATTATTGGACTACCTGAAAACCATGATCAAAAAAAGAATCTAGAAATCATACTTTAAGAAATTCTCAAGGAAAATTGGCCTGATATTTTAAAACCAGATGGCAAAATAGAACTTGAAAGAATTCATCTATCACCTCTTGAAAAAGATCCCAAAAAGAAAACTCGTAGGAATGTTATAGCCAGGTTCCAGAGTTCCCCGACCAAGGAGAAAATATTGCAAGCAACCAAGGAGAAGCAATTTGAACACTGTGGAAACACAATTAGGATAACACAGGATTTAGCAGTCTCTACATTAAGGGATCAAAGGGCTTGGAATATGATATTCCAGAGATCAAAAGAGCTAGGATGAAAACCAAGAATCACCTACACAGCAAAACTGAGTATAATGTTTCGGGGAAAATATGTCATGCAATGAAATAGAGGACTTTCAAGCATTCTTGATGAAAAAACCAGAACTGAATAGAAAACTTAACATTCAAATACAAGAACCAAGAAAAGCATGAGAAGGTAAACAGGGAAAGAAATCATAAGGAAATTAATCAAAGTTGAACTATTTACATGACTACATGGAAAAATGATAATTGTAACTTATGAAACTTTTCTCAGTATGAGGATAGTTGAAGGGAATATAAATGTATATATGTATATATATGCATATATATGTATATACATAAATACACATATGTGTCTACATAGGAGTATATATATGCATATGATTACATATATGAGTGTGTGTATATATGTGTACAGGTATACATAGACAGAGGGAATAGGAACAATTGAATAGGAAAGGATGATATTTAAAAGATGAAATTGAGAGGTCAGAGAGGAATATAATGAGAGGAGATGGAGAGAGACAGAATGAGGTTAAATTATCTCGTACAGAAGAGGCAAGGGATAACTGTTACAATGGAGGGGAAGAACAGTAAGGCAAAAGGGAATGGGGTCAAACTTACTCTCATTGAATTTGGCTTAGGGAGAGAATGACATACAAACAAAATTGGGTATCTTGCCCTACAGGAGAGTAGAGGGGAAGGGGATGAAGTGGGGATTATGGAGGGAAGGGCAGGTTTGGGGGAAGGATAGTTAGAAGCATAAACTTTTGTAAAGGGACAGGGACAACGTAAAGAATAGAACAAGTGGGGGGAATAAGAAGGAGGAAAATATAATGAGTCTCTCACAACCTATCTACTATGGAAATGTTTTGCATAACTATACTTGTACAATCAATATTGAATTGCTTATCTTCCCAGTAAGGGTGGGAAATGAGGGAGGAAGGGAATGAATCTGGAATTTAAAGTTTTAAAATCAAATAAAAAATATTATTATTATTATTATTATTATTATTATTATTACATGCTCCTGGGAAATAATATATACAGGCACTTGGGTATGGAGATCCATCTTACCCTACCAGAAAATCAGAGAGGAATGGGGGAGGATATAGGAGAGAGCAGATTAGGGGAAGGGGTATTTAGTGGGATCGCTGTTGTGGGGTGGTGGGTAGGGGAAATACAGGGAGAAATTTTAACTCAAAATCTTGTGGAGATGAATGATGTAAACCAAAAGTAAACAAAAAAGTTAATTTAAAAAATAATTTTTTTTCAAAAAATATATATATACATATATATATATATATATATATGTATATATATATCTTATCATGGATAGACAGTAGTGTCTATGCAGGGGAATACACTGTTAGAACACTGGAAAGATAGCAAAGGACCAGGCTGTAAAGGGTTTCAAAAGGCTTTATATTTGAACCTTGTGCTAATTGGAATCTATTAAATAGTAGAGGAATGATGAGAGAAGTGGTAAGAGAGGTAGGACAAAAGAACAAGAAGAGTAATGTCATAAAAGCCCAGAGAAGAGAAGTATATAGCCTATTAAAGCCTCAATGAGAACTTATTTTTTTTAATTATCAGATTTAACAATTAAGACATCATTGATTTATTTTGGAGAGAAGAATTCAAGTGATGAAGTCAGAAATATTTTGCAAAGGACTGAGAAATGAAAAAAAAAAGTGGGAACAAATATCATTGGTAGTTCCTCCCCTCCCCACTGCCCCCTAGAGTTTGGCTAAGAAAGTGAGGACAAATATAAAATGATCTTGGGGATGGTAAAATTTAGTAGTTTTTAAAAAAATTTTTTTTTCTTTATGAAGATGGGGAAAACTTGAGTGTGTTTATAGGAAGTAGTAAAGCATCTAATTAAATATATATTTAAGGTGATATGGTGCTTAAAAGAGTTTTAAAGGAGAAACGAAAAGGTTTAGAACAATTGTGGAGAGTGGGTTAGAAAATCAATTTATGGAGAAGTAAAATGATTGCCTTATAGCCATTGAAGCTTCAGTTGATATTGGATAATTTGAATTTTCAGTGAGCCTAGTCAGCATATTTCCATAAATTCCTCCATCTCTCTTCTGCAGTATATGAGCAGGAGCAGAGGGAAATTATAGTGAGGGTATGAGAACCACATATAAAATGACTATAATTCATATAAAAGAAAGTAACATGAATTAAATTTTACTATATTTCAGATTAAGAGCAATGGCTAGACCATACTAAAATATATTTCCGTCCTGTCAACAGAGAGTTGGTGGACTATGGCTACGGAATGTTGCATCTGCTGTTAATCTTAGTCATTGTGTCAGTTGACTTAACTGGTTTTCTTTGTTGCAAAAGAGAGTTCTATGAGGGAGGTTTACTGGGAAGTAATTGTGGAGTAAAAACTCAATTACCAAGAGACATTAGCAAAATATATATGTATTTTTACAGGTACCTGCTTTATAATCCCTCTCCCTTATACACATTTAAAAGAGGTAGAAGCTTTTGATAGTTTACAGAGGATTATCTCCCACATTAAAAGGGAAAACAAAACAAAACAAAACAAAAATCTAATAATATGTATGTAAGTACTAGTACTAATAGGGTCAGAGTAATAGACCAAATGATTGAATGTTTTTTTGGCTAGTAAGAATCTTAATGGATAAATAATAAAAAACAAAAACAAACAAAAAAATAAATGTTTTCCCAATGTTGCCTTAGTAATATATTTATAAGAACATTCATAATTTGTTTTTTATACTTAATACACACATTTAAATTAGGCTATATTTGATTTGTACTGAAAGAATAATAAATCAATAAATTAATTACCAGAAGACATTTATTTTTAGAACATTTTTTCAAAGCAGAAATAATGAAGATAATACAACAATTGTCCTAATTGTAGTCATCTGTTCCTTATATTTCGTCTAAATGTGTGTGGTTATCTATATAAAAAGACCCATTAAAGCAATTAACTGATATTGTTAATGTTCTCCCCTGTGCCTTGTTTTTGCTTGCAGTAAACAAGAATTAAAATGAGCGAATAATTACAGATACTCCTTGTTTTACGGGAAGGGTGCATCTCAGTAGAAGTGATCACAAGATGATTTTCTGGAAAATGAATACTGTTGTATAGGAAGGCATAAGGTGAGAAGACCTGGTTTGTGTCTCAGTTTTACTACTCACTAGTAGTTAGCACATGGGCAATTCACATTACCTTTTTAGGCTTTGGTTTCCTTATCTGTAAAATGAGAAGGGTGTAGGAGTAGGATACGAACTAGATGACCTCCAATCTCTCTCCTACTTACAGTGGATATCTTGTCTTTGTCTTTCTGTTGCCAACATCTGTGTCTATGCCCCAGTGAATATGAAGACACTAATAATGTGGTTAATATATTTGAAAATGACACAAAGTTGGTACATTTAGTGAACATATTGGATAACAGTCATAATCCAAAATGATCTTGAAAGACTGGAACGGTATATAGTCTTTCTTCTGATAAAAATGATATTTAATATAAGGTAAATATAAAGTCCTACCTATGTTTGGTTTAAAAATCAACTCTACAGGTTGATTTATATTTATATGCATTGCTATTAAAAGGATCTGGAAGTTTTAAGAACTGCAAGCTAATAATATGATAGGGAAGCTACAGAACCTAACTTGATCCCAGTCTGAATTCATATATTTAAACTAAATAATATTAAGCATTCACCATATTTGAATCCTGCCATAGGAATTGCAAAGAGGTACAATTTTAGCTTAATGCAATGGAGAAGTTCCTAAAATTTAAGTTGTCTAAAAGTGTAATTGACTATTTCACGTATAAGGAGTTTTCTATCACTAAGATCTTGAAATATAGTCAAGAGTACTATTTATTGGGAAGGCTGAAAAGAGTATTTTCATTCAAGTCTGCATTGAACTAGTTAACTCCTGAGGTACCTTCCAAATGTTTTGGAGGGTTTTTTTTGTCTATTTTTTTTTTCCATAAACAGACACAGACTGATGCTTCATCTAGCAGGAGAAGCTCCTGCTCTGTACAAGGGAACTAGATAGCATTTCCTAGGATTTAGCTTAGCATGAGAGTCCAAAGATATTTAACAAACAGAGACAGGTAGAAGAGAAAGAAGGTAGGAATGCCCAAAATACCAAAAGTAATGGGAGCTCCCTAAGCTCCCTATAGCTCTAAATACATTTTGGGCTCACTGGATACATAGGAAGATTTCTGCTAGTTGTTTTATGTGCATGCCATAGAAACAGATAATAATTATAAAGTTATCAAAAGCTTTTATTTCTTTCATCTCATGACTAATAATCAGTCATCTGAATTAGAAAATGTGAATGAAAGGAGTGGTACCAATGACATCTGTGATAATTTGTTGTGTCTCTGTTGCCAGCAATGTGGAGAAGAGAGCAACTATAAAACAGGCAAAATTTGCTTTTATCATACTCTTGCTACTCCCTCCCCCCCCTTTTTTTTCTTTCCTTCCTCTTCAGTATCACTCTGCTCTAAGGTTCTTAATCTTTCCCTTCCTCCATGATGATATCCTAGTGCCTACTGTCACAAAGTATACTTGGAAAACAAAGATATTGGACCAGAAGATGTGCTTTCTAAAAATCCTGGCTCATTTGCTAACTCATTTTCAGATTATGGACCATTCTTATCACATTACTGGAACTTGGTTTCTTATTCACTCTATCTAATCTTAAACTTAACTCCCTTTGTTGTAAATGATTGTGATGGGTATGACTTAAGTGACTCCATAAGTCTACCTGGCTCCGCATTCATTGACTACTTAATAAAGTCCTTAAAAACATTTAAAGCCTTCTACAAGACATAGCCCTAGCTTATCTTTCCAAATTTGCCCCAACTACTTCTCAAGTTATCTACAAGATAGATTTATTTATTTCACCAAGATAAATTTCCTGCCTCCAAATTTGTTTTTCTGCTATTCCGATGCTGCTTCATACTCTCAGTGGTTAGCACAGCACCTTGAATGTCGTAGGTATCTAATAAATGTTAACTGAATTTCTTGAGATTTCATCTAACCTTTGTTTATTAAAAACAAACAAACAAAAACGTGACCACCATCAGCAACAACAAACCACATCCTTCAAGATTCATCTTAAATACTCTATCATTCCTACCTTACTATTCAACTAGAAGAGATCCTTTCCTTTTTCATACTATAATGGGACTAATTCTGGGCCCCCAAAGTTGCACTAAAATTTGATAACAGCTAGCCCAAAGAGTAGAGTATGGAAAGAAGGCTCAGAAAAATCTTGTTATTTGTATAGGTTGCCAAGCATAGAAACAAATCATCACAGAAGCCTAAGGGCTCCCTAAAACACAAAATTGTTGCATGAAAAAACCTCAGAGGTGGCCTAATAGACCTATTGATTTTTTTTTTCTTATTTAGAAGACAAGGCCTTGGACAAGCCTCTCCTTGATTAACCCCATCATATCTTTTACACTGTTGACCAAGCTTGACAAAGCCTGAGATTTCTGAATCACTTAACTATAGGTAGTATGTATAATTTTAAAACCTTGCAGAAAAAAAAAAAATATTTCAAGCCTCACAACCATCAGTTTTCATATTTAGCAACCCAGTTTTTCAGAGTGTTTCCTTTGTATCCTCTTCCATCTTCCATTTACACTGTTATTTCTTATTCAGTCCTGGATTTCTCTACCATTTTCTTTCAAATTTAGATCACTTCTTTGGTTTCTCTATGTCTGGAAAAATAGGAAGTGTTTAATAAATTTGCTTAGAACATTTATTGATTCCCCCTCTACAGGTCTTGGTATTTAAAAGGAAGGATGCTTGGAGACAGCAATATATGATGGAGAGGATGGATCTGTAGTGGTAGTATCTGAGGCATACAGCACATTTAGCATATTTAAAATTTGATTACGAAGGCAGATATCTTGTCTGCTTCTCAGGATGAAAAAGAAATAGTAATGATATTAGAAATGTTGTCTATGGTGACCTTCCAGAAGAAAAGAAATGATTAAACTTAAATCTGAGCATTGGGGAAGTAACAAAAAATATTTTCAGAATAGGATATCAAAGAATTGAATAAATTGACACAACTTCCCCTGCCTCCACCACCACCCCCTCACATCAGTAGAATCAAAATGTCTGTCAGAACTGGACATGCTTATGGATAAATTAGAAACAGAGAGAGACTGTTATTCAACCACATAGTTCCTCAAATCTATTTAGCACTATTTAGCAGAGGGGAGAATAGTGTGGTGGAAAGAGTACTGAAGTTGGAGCATACTGAGAAGTAGCCCAGAAGTCTATTCTTTGACCTTAATTCAGATCTTGACTCTGCTACTTACTATCTACCTATATGGCCTTTGACAAGTCACTTAACCTCATTGGGCTTCAGTCTTCTCATGTATAAAACAAATGTCTGAAAGAAGCAGCCTCAAAAGTCCATTCTAACTCTGGGCCTATAAGCCTAGTTTTCAAAAGAATATGATTTTAAAATGTTGAAATTAAATGATGTTGTAAGAGCATTGCTCCTGCTTCAGCCCCAACAATGAGACTTCTTACGCTAGCTAAAGTGTCTTTGCTTGTTGATTTAATGTATATTTTAAATAGAGAAAGAGGAAGAGGAAAATCTTCCTCTAAGTGTGCTTCAATTGCAAAACACATCAAATACCAAAAAATAAATTGCTCTTAAACTACCTTTTTTCAACTGGAAATAGCAAAGGAATACAAATTGGCAACTTGTTTGGTTCTGGTAGGTTCGTAACTACCCTGATCTGGTTTTCAGGAATGACCTTCAATGGTAAGAGCAAATTGTATATCTTGTCTTGACTATATTTAAAAGACTGTTTATAAAATTAAAAAATGTCACACAAACTCTTGATGATAAATTCTTTTCGACATAGAATCATAAGATTGTAGCCATAGAAAGAAATGTGGGCATGTCAAGACATTAATGTCTCCCTACCCAAATGATACTGAGTATCTATCCATCCATCCATCCATTTCTCTCTCTCTCTCTCTCTCTCTCTCTCTCTCTATTTCTCTCTCTCTCTCTCTCTGTCTCTGTCTCTCTCTCTCTCTCTCTCTCTCTCGCAAAATGGCACAAAGTATAGAGCACTAGGTGTGGATTCAGGAAGACTTGAATTCAAATTGTGCCTGAGACACTTACAAGCTATGTGACTCTGGGCAAGTCACATAATCTCTCTTTGCTTTAGTTTTCTCATCTTTAAAAAGAAGATAATAACAGCATCTATGTTTCAAGGTTGTTTTGAGAATCAAATAAAATACTATTTGGAATGCTTAGCAAACTGACTGGCACATAGTGCTTTATAAATGCTTATTCCTTTCTAGCCATCTATCTATCTATCTATCTATCTATCTATCTATCTATCTATCTTTCTTTCTTTCTTTCTTTCTTTCTTTCTTTTTCTTTCCTTCCTTCCTTCCTTCTTACTTTCTTCTGGTTTTAAGAAGTAAAGTATTTTCTGTAGCAAAAGTTTTACAGAAGAAAAATTCCCAATGAACTTGTATTGAGATACTGGGAAACACTCATCTAAAGTATTTATTCCATCATGCACATAAGTAATTGTTTTTTAAAGTCCAATTATGTGCTTGTATTCAGTTTCCTTAATTGCAGGGTCAATCTTGATCAATTAAACAAAAAATATTACTGTTTAGTATGTGACAGGCACTAGGTATACAGATTAGAAACAAATGAAATTATTTTATCTTGCTTAGTCAGTCAATTGATTAATAGATCAGTCAATGTACAAAGTGGGGGAGGAAAAGAAAGGAAGGAAGGAAGGAAGGAAGGAAGGAAGGAAGGAAGGAAACAAATGAATAGCAAAACAATTCTTTCCTTCAGAGAGCTTATATTCAGTGACTGATTAAGTTAACTGTGGGGGGGGTTTGTGTATTTTCTAAAGACTGTATTTAGTAATTAGCAATACTTAGCCGTTGATTGCTAAATAAGTGACTGATTAAGTTAATCTAGTTGCCCCATGAGTGGAAGAGAGATTTGTATTCTGAAATGACTGAATGATTAATTAAGGAGCCAAAGC
>CM053590.1:79807091-79835381 GCA_028646515.1 Pseudochirops corinnae | reverse complement strand
TCTTAAATACATAGAGTGTTCACTATACTGTGTAATCATAACCTTAAAAGCTGTTCACAGTAGCATTCTTCTGGGAAGCTGCTCCTGCATGGCATTACAGTAATTTCAGAGAGGGAGACACAAGCAGAAAGACCTCTTGTAGAAAAAAAAAGGCTTTTGAACTGAGTCTTAAAGGAAGTCTAGAGTTCTAAAAAGCAAAGTTGAAGAAGGGAAAACTTTCTAGGTGTGAGGAACAGCTAGTTCAAAGGCAAAGAGAAGTAAGAGGGAGTGTTATGGGTGAAGTATAGCAAGTTGACCAGTATCATTGAAACTTTGAGTATGTGCAAAAGTAATGTGTAAGGAAACTGCAGAGACAGGAAGGGGTCAAGTTGTGAAGAGAAGAGGGAAACAACGTTGTAAAAGATTATATCTGAAATTGCTAAGTGAGAGTTTGAGAAGGGGTATTATTTTTACCTGTGGTGATTAACAGTTACTTCATAATAAAAGTTTCTGTTTCCCACCCCCCCCCCAACCCCTACAGATGGGGGAAAAGAAAAAAAAAATAATCTGCTATCCTGTTCATCAATTACATATTTAAAGTCTGAAGACCAGAGTGTTCTGTAATATTTGAATCGCTGTACAACTATAAGTTGCTGTGAACATTTGAATTATGAATGAAGTATTGGTACTAATTCGATTTGACCCTTGTGAGCTTCTATGGCCCTGGTCTACTTTTTATAGTCCTGTGGCTGACACTTCCCCCAAACAAACAGTTGTTGTATAGGCATGCTGCTCGTTCCAGAAGAAACTAGAGCTGTTCCAAAAGTTTTGAGCAGATACTTAGTCATTTCTTAACACAACAAGCATTTACTAACTTCCTATAACATGCAAAGTAAAAGACAGAGCTGGTTAGTCAATAGTGAGCAGCTCGGAGTCAGGAAGGCCCAGGTTCTAATCTTACCTCTGACACATACTGTTAGATAAAAATTTATGAGGTGAAAGTTTTGTTCTTGAGGCCTAGGTTGCTTCTGGACCCAGTTGCCTCCAGGGCTTATTGTTTGCTGATTCAGGGGAATAGGCCTGAAGGTGTTTGAACTTCACTCAGCCCAAACTTCAGCCCTTCCAGATCCTGTCTTCCCCAAGGTCCTCTCAAGTTCTCCCTGGAGGACAATTGCCTTACCTCTTTATTTCTGCCACTCTATGTTCACATTGAGATTTGTTTGTGGAGGAAATCTGAAGTACCTGGAATTTTCTGACTTACTCTACCATCTTTGCAGAATACATTTGTCATGATAGATCTGCTTTCTTTAAAAACATAGGTCCCTATGTTTATGAAATCATGGGTCATGAGGAAAAATAGGCTAGCCCTGTTTCCATGGAAGAACATGGGTCAAAAGTTGTGCATGATTTTTAAGCAGGAGAAAACAACAACAATGATAACATATGTCTTGAATTAGAGACAATAATCACATCAGATATTAGAGGTTCTTAACCTGGGATCCATGAACTTATTTTAAAATATTTTCATAACTATTTCAATATATTTGTTCTGTTTTAAAATCATATATACATAAAATTTATGATGTTGAATACACTATTCTCAGATGTCCATAGACTTCACCTCCCTGCCAAGGGGGATTATGGAACAAAAAGTTTAAGAAAGCATTTTTTTTCCATTAGGTCAAATATCTCTTCACCTATATAGAGATCCTGAAATTTCCATTTTGGGAAGAAACAGATCACTTGTGATTCTCTTGTTTTCAGAAGAGGTGATCCTAATGCTTACAAATGGAGGATCCTGATTTAACCATCTCGAAGATCCAGAAAGAGTCCTCCTGGAGAGAGTTATTGGTTATTGCAATTTTTAAAAAAATCATAATACCTTGACTTTCTCATGTTTATCTGGAAGTTTGCCACTATAAAAATTGAGGTGTGAGTGGTAGGAACAGAAAAATAAATAATAGCTGATTAGACATTGGTCATTTAATTCAGATTCATTCCAGGCTTTGTCTCAGTTTAAGAGTTAGGGCTTCCAGTTTCTCTTACTATAATTTCCTAAGTTTTCTGTTAGACTCACCGATTCATGTGATAGTTGATGAGGTCCATAGTTTCAGATTATAGGAAAAGCTATGATCCCTGAAAAACTTAACTGACCTAACAATTTAGAAATTCTTAAACATCCACAAGATATATTTTTGACAAATAGTAATGGGGGTGGGGGGAAACACAACTGGCTTGATCCTAAAAAGATGGAGTAAGGATCTCCACCTGCAGCAGAACATGTACTTCGGCAACTTGAAACAAATTGAGGTAAACATTTTACTTGATAGAAAGTTAGGGTATGAACTTTCTGGGCCACCTAAGAGTATCTCAGGAGTTGTCAGGGTTTTTAGAATGTGAAGGAATGGGAACAGTGTCTTCTAGAACAGTCACAAGGTGGTGGTATTCATGCCTGTAATATAAGCAGTCTCTCTTTTTACCTTCATGAATAAGAAAGGATAGGTCCTTCCCCATTATATAGTTACAAGTGGAAAATGTCAGAGATGGGCAGGAATTATGTAAAGGAGGGAAGGTTTTGATCAGCCCCATCTTTGGAGGCCTTATGGTTCAGATCTGGTGGCAATGAGACCAGTCTACTGGATCCAACTTAGATTATGTTAAAGAGAACCTCCAAGGACTGCACGGCCATTGAAAACTCATTCTAATCCAGGGCCTGACTTAGCAACTAGAAAACATTTGCCTGTTCCAAAGCCAAACATTTGTTTCCATTGTCCCATTTCCTAGATTCACTATCAGATAGTACCCTTGGGCCTTACTTTTCCTCTAAATGTCTAGTGGAACTGCTTAAGGAAATTCCAGTTTACCTAAACAGCAAATGTTCCTCCTTGAAACTGCTAATGATTCCCTGGGTTACCTGACCCAGGAATTACTTAAAGAGAGGGGCCAGAGTAGAACCATGGAGACTTTATATATAATCATATTGGCAATATAGAGGGCTAAAACAAAACTAAAATAATGCTAAATCTTCAATATGAATCTTCCTTCACTAATTTGTAGTATGCTAATAAAATGAAGTGCCAGAATAAATTAAGACTGAGTAAGAGGACGAAGACAACAACTCTTCTAAAAATGCAAAACAATAAATAAATAACAACAATACTCGAAGAAGATAGTAAAAATGAATATATGGTCACAAAGAGGAGGGAGGTATGAGAATGACAGGGCAAATAAATTTCCTAGGAACTGACATAGAATGTCAGAAATGTTGCTATGAGATTTAAAGTCTTAAAACTAATTTAAATATACTTACCATGCATGTTTTATAGGTTGTGTGGAAGTTCAAGACACCTTTTAAAATAATAATAAAAATAACAATAAGAAAAAGAAGGGCAGGAATATTAGACAAAAGATTCCTAGTATATGTAGGAGACAGAAGAATGATAGGGTTAGAATTTAAATAGTTTTAAGTGGTTAAATAGATTTAAGTGCAAGTGGCCAATTTTACCTGGTCAAATCTAGATTGATTAAATTAGTACTACCAGGCTCTGGTACATCAATGTATTTTTAGGTCTGGCTTAATAAGTAGGGGAAACTCTTTTTCATAGCTGCCATATTAATTCATTAGTGGCCTCCTTATGTTCAAATACATCTGATAAACATCTGCTGGAATCTTCCAAGTTTCTAAACTGAGACATGAATGAATACTTTTTAATGGATGTATACTGTATGTAACCTACTGAGCTGGCTAAATTGAGGATCCCATTTTCATAAGTGAAATGAAAATTTGGAAGGTTTTTCATTTTATCATATGTCTATATATTTCTATGTTATATGTGTACATATTTGTATATATGTACACTTATTAGTATTATTTTTCTCAGGAAGCAACCAGGGTTAAGTGACTTGCCCAGGGTCACACATTTACTAAGTGTCTGTGGCTAGATTTGAATTCAGGTCTACCTGACTCTGAGACCCATACTCTATCCAATGAGCCACCTAGCAGGCCCCACATTTTGAGGAGAAATTATTGAAGAATGAAAGTAATTCTCTGAGTTTGAGACAAATGGGTTGGATAATTCTATGTGGGATCAAAGAATCTAAATCTCTATCATAAAGACTAGAGACAGCATCAACAGATCAATTTCTATTTCAGATGTTAAAGGTAGTACATTTTTTTTCTTCTCAGATAATACTGATAATCTCTAATCCTTGGAACAACTTCTTCATACTAGGAAAACAGGCTACTCTGCAAGTGGCCTAACCCGAGGCAGAGTTGTGCAGCTGCATTGGTACAGAGGACATAAAAGGAAATTTGTCACAGGGATAATTATGAACTGCTCATTACGGCAGTGGCTTTCCTTTAGGGCCCTGCAGAGGTGGCTCCTTCCACATGTGATACAAGGAATCCTAGGGAGAGATAGAATATTGGTAAAGCAGTGTATAATTTCACTTAAAAGGAAGAGGCAAAGTCTGATAACAAAGAGAAAGTGAGAGTCTTTATTATAGGAATTTAAGGCAAATAACGATTTGCTGGTTTTGGATAAGTCTTTGAGTAGGTGAAATTTCCAAAGAGTCTAGAATTGACCAAGACTTGGGTTCAGAAGTTCAAGAATCATGAGCAGAAATCTTCAGGAACAGTCACAAATAAGATAGTACTTGACTTCCCACAATACTGATAAAAGTTTCTTCCTCACCTTCAATGATGAGAAGGCATGAGTCCTCCCCAATCTCTGTGTCTTTCCCATGATGAGGAAGAAATTGGGAGAGAAGTAGACAAGTATTGGGTGAAGGACTCTTGATGGTTCTTGACACGGGCAACAGACTATAGCACCCCAATATTTGCTCAGAAAACTCAATGCAATGGCAGATAGAATCTGGTAAAATGAATCTAGTTCTACATGGGCCAGTCTAAATTAGAATAGACAGAAATTCAAGCACTGGTCAGATGATTAAGGATTCATTTGAGTCCACAGCCTGGCTATGCAACTGGAAATTTGTCAATTTTTCCAAGGCAAAATTCACTCATCCCATTTGTCAGATTCACCAATTTGTGACCACATTGTATTTCACATTACCTATTAGAATCTTTATTGCATTTTTCATGCAAGTTCTGAACTGAACCAAAAGAGGGCAGTTTTTATATATGTACTGGAAAACAAACAGGTGTCAAACCATTTACCTAGATGGAAAGGCCTTACTTTCAGATGCATTGTACGGAAATCCCTGCATTACTTAATAGTTCTACTGAAGTGGCCAAAAAGGAAAAACAAAACCAAAAAGCAACCAAACAAACACACAAAAACTAAAAAAAAGAAAACCTTATAAATTATTTCCTCTTCCAAAATAATTGTTTTGGATAGACTAATTAGAAGTAACTAAGAGAAATTATATGAATACAGTACAGATGAGGTGACTATTTCAATCTGTGATCTAAGTGGCATGTTCTGCTTAGCAAGGAATATTTTCCAAGTCCATAGAATATCCTCCATTTCTGGTCTAAAAGGATATATTTTTTTTCTGACCTGTAGGGTCTTACTTTCAGCTATGGAGGCATAAGAATCTCACATTGGGAAGAAAGGTCACTCTGTAATAATCAAAACTTGCACTGGTATCCCCAGACAAACCATAAAGACAGGATATCTACAGGGAAGTCTGTAGTTCTTGTGGAGTCAAGGGGGAATGGCAGGACTTGGAGATGGTATCTCTTTTGCTACAGCAGGATATCAGTACATTTACTTAGGACAAGTTAGGCAAAAACCTGGGTCCATGGACAACATTACAAGAGGGGACACTGGAAATTCTTTTACCTTCTATTATAATTGCCGGGGGATTCTGTTGGAGAAGAAAAATAGTTGCTTTGATACAAATGAGATGAAAAGTTCAGCCTGAAATTGATTCCTATTTAGCAGGAAGCATGTCTTTCATCCATATATTCCTTTTATTTCAAACCTTACAGCAATGCTTTTTCATCCTTTAGGGACATTAGGTAATTCTTATAAGGAAAACACAAGACCTTACATAAGGCTAAGACAGGGTACTCTGTAATTGCCATATCCTGAAGTGGGATTCAAAGACAGATGGCATTAACAGAAGAGCTTGTGGCCATAGTTAGAGGATTAAGGGTGCTTTTCTTTCTTTTTCTTCTTTCTTTTGTGTGTGTGTGTGTGTGTGTGTGTGTGTGTGTGTGTGTGTGTTGTGGCCACTTCTTAACTCAGTAGCCTAAGGGCCAGCCTTAGGCTGTATTCTCAGGAGGGACTGAAGAGACCAGAGGCAAGAGAGAAGCGTACAGCAGCTGTCCTGCATTGTATTGTAGCATCTTCCTTATATACCCTAGAGGTAACATGATTAAAGCATAATCTCCTCATGCACTGGAGGAGTGGGCCAATGGAGGACAGGCCGAGCCAGTCATTTCAGCTGCTGTTCATCAGGCGAGCAGTCTCTCAGGGCTTGTCCATGAGCTTAGCAACTGGGCAGTGACCCACAGCACCACAGGTGCTTTTAGACTCACATTGATCCCTACAATATCCCCTTTTTTTTGGAAAGTGCCAGTGAGTATCAGCTTGAATCATGGCTAAGCTATTACTGAAACATTAAACCAAACAAAGAAGAACCACAAAACAATAATATGCCTCAACTATGAGGTTTTAGCCATTAATACAAAATGTCCTATACTTATAATCACAGTCTACTGCTGTTTGAATTAGCTGCTGATATAAAATCAATTCTGGCTTTTTCTTCAAAGCCTTTTGACACATTGAGCTTGTACCATTTGGTTTTACACAGAAGATATAGACATAGCAAGAGACTAATTGTACAATTTATAAAAGTCACATTAAACACCCCTTGAGCTCTTGTTACATTATGTCCCCATGTTTTACTATGCAACAGAACACCAAACACAAGTTGGGTCATTTTAAAAGGATCTGAAGGACTTAACTAAATGTAGTATTAACCATTTTCAAAAGAGGGTTATTAGCAGCTATACAAATTACCAGTCCACGGCAAATCTTACATTTGTATAAACACTGACGAAACAATTCAATGAAGGAATTCCTTTTTTGACATTTCACATTACAACTGAGATACAAAGAACATTACAACTGAGATACAAAGAGTGCTTCACTGGAAATTTCCCTAAAATACCTTTGTCAACAGAATTAGCCTATAATATGCACAACTTTTTAAAGATAGGACTCTTTGAAGAGGAATGGTAACTGTCCTGAGCTTTTTTCCCCAAATATGCTCAAGCATAAAAGCTACATCCAACATTTTCTTGTGCTTTCCAATCCCCAGGCTCAAGCACATGCTGTCATGTTCCCCAATGCTGTTCCAAGCTGTTACTGCAATTGTTCCTATGGAAACCATAACTTTCCATAGACCTTTCCAAGTTCTGTCTTTTGATAGACTCCACATTTGCATGGAAACAGAACATATTGTGTATAGTTTCTGATGTGCCATCAGTGGCCATCCACAGTAGCTTGACTGATGGAGCCAACAGTGTGGTGGGTTGGCTATGTTGTTCTGCATGAGCAGGTAGTGAGATGACAAGTGTGGTGAAGTTAGCAGCCGGCAGCCACATCCCTTGCTGTTTCATCTGGCAGGGTGTCCATCATTAGGACAGGCCCCTCCTCTTTTTCCTTTTCTGCTGCTGGTTTAGAAATAACGCAGACACTCTTTTCAGGAACCCACTGTTGACCTTCGTCTGTGGAGATAAAAGCATACCCTGGCCCCCATGTTATGAGGGAATAGGCGCCTTCCCAAGTAGCCATGGGTGTCTTACATGTTATTTTTTCACCACTGCCACCTCTTTGCCAGCACCCTAGCTTCATTCTCTACAGAGCTGGGGCATAGCAGGTGTGAGATTCTCAGCAGTGTATAAACTATCTTATATATGTGGTCCTGTCTCACAGGGCCTGGGCCATCTCCCCTTTTTTGTTTAAAATGTAGCTCCATAAGGTTGGGGGTGGCGGGGCTAAGGTTGAGTGGGCAATAGGGTCAGCCATGACCATGTTTATCAATAAGTGATCAGCCCTATGGTTGCCATCAAAAATGAGACCAAGGTCATCAATGTGAGATCGCACATGAAGAACATAAATTGGGTGTGCACAAGTTCAGTTTGTTGGGCTTGGAGGAAAAGCTCTGTGATCAGTTGGATCCTTCTTTAGGATTGCTGTTAATTGTCTTCTCCATATTATAGTAAACAATGAGGATTTACTAGATTTTTCTTAAATAACATTTTTCTTTTTCAAAGTCAAACTTAAAAATCTCAGAAATCTTTTCAAATATTTTGCAAATCTCCTAGCAAGTCCCAAAATAAACAAGTTCTCCTCTCAGACTGAATGACTTTTCCTCTAGAGATAGTTTCCATGGACTTTTGGCAGTTTTACAAGATAGGAATAATTGAGAAGGACTTTAAGGAGGGGCTGGTTGTGATGCTCCTGCTTTGTCAAAATCCCATACGTGCAGGAAGAATGGTCTGAATGGACAGAATTAATCCAAATAAAGTTTTCACTTAATCTCCTCCTTTCTACATACAGCAATCAACTAACAACTTTAGGTTTTTATCATCAAAACAGTAAAGTAACTTTGATAATAATTTCCATAAGTGATAGCCAAATGGTTTTACATATAACTTCCTTTTTAACTATAGGTAAAGGTGTAAATACCTAATTTTCTATGGGGCACATACACACATTACAAAACGCAAGTGACCTGTTTTTAAACAAATTCTACGTCTTTTGATTCCAACAACATTCAACCCAAAATTTTGCTGATAAAACACTACTTCTGGCTTACAATGATTCCCCAATCTTCACTACACTTGAATTTTACTATAGTTAAGAAAAACCACAAGGACACCAATTTCATTTCCAAATCATCACTTGCAAAAGCAACTAACAAAAAATTAGGCTTTTCACCTCTCCTCACAGTTGTAGAGTTTTTGCTAGTGGGATCCTTGCTAGATTTATTATGAACTTAAATTCCCTATTATTTTTGCAGCACTCTCTCTCTCTTAATCTGCTAATTTTACATTGTACTTCAGTGCTATGTTTATTCCTAAAAATTTCATAGAATGAAATGCTCTCAACCCTCCACTGAAAGGGAGTGAAACTTCTGAAAAAATTTTCAGAGACATGCCAAGTTCCACTTCCCAAAAACTGGGGAAATTGAAGGTCTCACCTTTCAAATGTTTCTTTAGCAGATCTTAGCAAAATTCCAATTTGCCTAAATGCCAATTAGCATAATAAATTCTGACTTAATTTTGGCACAAGGTTATGAATGGTATTAATTCACTTTTTCACATTTCCCTTAAAATGACCAGAATAAGTTCAAATTGATACACAAGATTTTTTCTCTAATAGGGGAGGCAGAAAGTGGTTAATTGCTTATTTGTTTACCTTTTCAATCTAAGGGAAAAATTTCCATATTATTTCTCATCACCTTTTCCTCACTCCACTTGGCCAGAGTGGAATGAAGGGAAGGAGATTTTTATATCTTTGAAAATCTCAGAACTTCTGTTCACACTTTTCTTACAGAATGACAAATGACTCTCACACACTCACTCACATAAAGACATAAAGACAAAACAGACAGACACAAAAAACAGAATGGATCAAAGAGCTTCACATAGAATTTATAGGAGATCTCCTGAAAAAATTTAAAAGTTGCTAGCTCTCCAGATAGTAATGGAAACCACGTGGAACTTACTTGATAATATTAGAAACAGTTATATCACACTAACATGTTTGAGCCACCTCTGACACTTTCAGTTCTGATGCTAAACATATCATTAATGTACTCCAAAAAAAAAACAGCAGAAATTGGGAAATGCTGGAGTCCCTCCTTCTCCCACTTAAACTGAAAATTTGAAATATATGCTGAGGTGACTCCCCCCACCCCGGCCACCTGAGTTTCAGTTGGCAGAGATTCCCATTCAGGAGGCCACATTTGTGTGGGGAATACTGTCCTGTCAGCCCCTGTGTTGACCAGGCCAGAAAATACTCTCCCTCCTAATCTAAGGGTCATCATAGGCCTTGTTTGTTCAATTTGTTGCGTGAAGAAAGTTTCCTCCACAGATTTTATGGGGCAATCAAGGAGCATGCCTTGAGCTATTGGAGTTCCTTTGTTGATGTAAGTGTAACCAGCATCTGTATTTAAGAGAAGGATGGTGTTGGGGATTTGATGATATATTCTAACAACCAGAGTGTCCATAGAATACGTGTCAGGGGAGCGATAATGAGAATAGGGGGAAAAACCTGTGAGAGAGGTTGAATTAAGACTTCACACGCGCTATGTGGGAGAAAGCTAAAGTAACCTAAACTCTGAAGTTGGAAGATTGAGATGGTTGCTGTGCTGCCAAGGCCACATAATGAACCCTCCCCTCGGGCATCTGTGATTCCTGTTTCTTTTGATCAACAAGTACTCGAGGGGCCCCAAACCCATTTCCCTGGTCCTTTCTCTGCCTACATTCAGAACCCCAATGTCCCATTCAGCCATATTTAGGGCATGGTGTAGTGGGTCTCCCTCAACTACCTTCTGGAGCTCTTCCCTTTACCGGGCCCTCCTTTAATCTGTATTTGCACTCCCTTATATGATGTCCTGGTTTGCCATACCTAAAACAATTTCCACCAACTTTCCTTGAAGTAGCCAGAAAAGAAAAGAGCTGTTCCTGATAAACTTGAGGGCCCATCTTATTGCATCCTTGAATCATCTCCTCTAAGGAAGCATTTTTTTGGAGCCTCATCATAGCCGTTTTACAGTCATTGCTAGCATTCTCTCTCAACAGGATCTTTAACATTCTTTCAGTGCCTTCCACATCCTCCTTGGCTCAAGCTACAGCTTGTTGTATTCAGGCAACAAAGTAAATAAAAGGCTCATGTGGCTTTTGCTGTATTTGTGTAAAGCTCTTTGTGTCCTCTTTGGCCACAGGGATCTTGCTCCAGGCATGGTGAGCACAATTAAAGATATTTAAATAGGCCTCCTCTCTACAGCCCAATTGTTGGGCTGTATTTGCAGAAGGATCAGTGCCTGAAAATTGCTGAAGCACCATTTGCATATGGGTACCAGATGCTAATGCATCGACATGGAGGCAATATTGCTCAGTGTATTCTGCCATCAAAAAAACAGCCTGCCCTGGAGTCAGTGTTGCTCTGGCTAATGCCTTAAGTACCTTAAAAGGAAGAGGTTTATGTGGCCTTCTCACCTGTTCTTCAATGACTGGGAAGAATTCCCAACTGCCTATCATATCCCCTTTTTCTTGTTCTCTCTCTAGTGTTTTTTTCTGATGCAGAGTGTCTGTGCAGGACATCTGAGGGAACTCTAGTATCGATTTTTTTTATTTTGAGCCATAGTTCCCTTTTCTAAGTCCCTCAGCTGACAGCCTGCCTCTATTTTACATATGCTCTCCTCAGGTGACATGCTTGGTACTACTCTCTCTTCTACCATGAGCAAGCTTTCACGACTGTAATCCCTTCCTCCTTTCTGTTGATTCACCTGACTTTTGCCCAACTCTATTTTATCAAGCTGCTTCAGCCCTTCCCTTTTGCCTAACTCTGTAATCCTAGGGTCTCTGCAAGTGGGTGTGGGTGGCTGGAACCACTCCTTCACTCTCTCTGGGGAGGAATCCCTGCTTGGGCCACTTTCACTAGGAAGGGCTGGGCCCATTTGAATACAGGCAGGGACCTTAGGAACCTCCATTCTCTCCCCATCAAAGGCATCTTTTACTAGGTGGTAAATTGTGAAATCGATGTCCCGGACTTCTTAATCCTCAGGACAGGTCCTGTAAGCCTCCGTCTACCCTGGTATCATTCTGCCTATATATTGTTCCATCTTTACTCACTACTCTCCAACCCTCTGTCAATCCCTGGATATTGCACAGTTACTCAGGAATCCTCTCCTGGAGCCTCTCTGCAAATAGAGGTGTTCATACCACATCTCTTTTGGGGCTCGCTGGTGTGATTCTGGTGTCCTTCTTTCAGCCCCAAGGGGTTCTTTTATCTGCCCTGCCCTACATTTGTGGCGCCAGCTGTTGCAGTTGCTTCTTAACTCAGTAGCCTAAGGGCCAGCCATAGGTTGTATTCTCAGGAGGGACTGAAGAGACCAGAGATAAAAGAAAAGCATACAGCCCTGTCCTTTATTGTATTGTAGCTTCCTCCTTATATACCCTAGAGGTAACATGATTAAAGCATGATCTCTTTGTGCACTGGAGAAGTGGGCCAATAGAGGACAGGCCGAGCCAGTCATCTCAGCTGCTGCTCATCAAGCGAGCAGTCTCTCAGGGCTTGCCCGTGAACTTAGCAACTGGGCTGTAACTCTCACCACCACAGGTGCTTTTAGACTCACGCTGATCCCTACATGTGTGTGTTTGTTTTGTTTTGGATTCTTTTTATTCTTAAATGTAAGCATTTAGAAGTTATCAGTAGTTAGAGTCATTTAAGGGCCAGCTATTTGCAAGCATAATGCAAAAAATGCCAGAGAAAGATAGTGTGGAGAAGTTAAACATGAATAGGATAACCAATATATTCCTTTAAAAGCAATGATGAGGGAATGAAGCCCAAGAAGAAATAATTGAGACTGATATCAGAGAACGGAATTTGATACAGAGAAAGACTTACTGGACAAACAAGTGACAGTATGAAATTCTCAGAGGTCCTAGAATTGATTAGAACTTGAGTACAGTATAGCAAGGAGTAGGGCCATGTGCTCTCTGGAAGAATTACAGTCAATGTGGTGGCACACCTGTCTGCAACATAAGAAGTATCCCTCAATTTACCTTCAGGGATAAGCAGGAACAGCTTCCCTACTTGCATAAGAAAAATTGACAGGACGGGGTAGGAATTTTAGATAAAGGATTCTTTGTGTGTTTATCAGACTAAAAGAGGCTGGTTTAGAATCTGATCAACCCTTACTTTGGGTAAATTTACAGATGAAATACAGTAGGATTGGGTTACATAGAATGAATCTACAATATTCAGCTATTGAAGACTCTTTGAAGTCCTAGGACTGTGTAAACATTTGGAAGTTATCAGTCTATTACAAGGCCAAACACTTTTTTTTCTTTTCTTTTCATGTTTCCCAGTGTTATTTGTGGATCGATGATGTTTGACATTATGTGAGTCCTTGTGAAATTCCTTAATGACACTGTGATGTGACCTAGTAGTAGGAGATCTTTGTCAATGTACGTGGGAGTTCATTGGGCTGCCTGAGCAGCAGGCCAACTGAAGAGGAACTTGATTTCACATGGTCTGTGAGCGACTCTGTCAATAAATTTAACTGACTTTAAGATTAAAAAAAAATTGATAGTTTCACCTTCTTAGATACTTGGTTACATAAAATTAATGTATAGTATTGGTCAGTATCTCAGTATTTTTCAGATAGAATGAGTACATGAGCTTGTGAACAAAAGAGAAAATCTGAGTTAGGGCAGTGAGGTGAGAAGGACAGAAACTTGGCTCAGAACTACAGGCTACTCTTCATTTCTGAATCTGTAGGGTGAAAACATTCCCCATAGCTCTATGTATTTAGCTTATTTTGTATGTATTGTAGTGGTGCAAATTATCTGATTTGGGATTCCAAAACATATTAGTAATGGTAGGTAGATAAGAGAGTTTATAGAACTAAGGAGAAAGTAGAAAGTACTGAATATGGATAGTTGGAGGGTTGGAGCATTATTGGGTGTTAGTTGATGGGGGATGTGTAGTCCTGCCCAGGAACATGAGCACCAGAATATGCTGAGAATGCAGAAGGACAGAAACACCATAAACACAGAGTCATGACAGAATTATGCCTCTGGGTCAGTGTGTCCTGTTTCATTCTGCATTTCACAAACAAGATGTTCTATTGATATGCTCTGTTCTAGGGACGTGAGCTCTGTCCTTTCTTTATGTGTTTTCCTGACACTTGTGGCATCAGAGGTGATTACAGGGCAGGTGGGCTATTTGTCAAAGGGGCTCAGTAGGGGGATAAAAGAGGAGAAGCCCCAGGGATGAAAAATGGATGGAGAGAAATAAAGCTGTCTGCTGATCACTAACTCTTTTGGTTCCTGACTCTGCTTTGTTGAATGTGCTGGCTGCATCCAGGTACACACCGAAGACCCTGGGAAAAAAGAATAAGACTGGCTGCCCACTGGCATTAGGCCAGGTCAGTTAGTATCAATCAAAATATGATAGTAGTGACTCTGTATGCGAGCAAAATGGAAGAAATGCTAGAGGCAAGAAAAAAATGAAAAAAAAATCTGAATATCACAATGAAGGGGAAATTTATTAATTTTGGTTGATCAATGGAATAAAATGTCACAATACATTTGAGACTATCAAGAGGAACAAATGAAAAAACAATCTTGAAGGTTCTTAATCAATGTAAAAAAAAATCTAATACCAATACTTAAAGAAAAAAATGGACAAACGATCAAATTCACATAAAAATGAATAGACAATGAATTTTTATTGTAAATGTTGAAGTATTATATGCATTCAAATTGATTTAATTAAAACTAAGCAATCTGTGGATATATTGGTGCTCAATATTAAATTTTAAATAAATTGCTTAATATAAGTAAAATAACGAACCATATTTCAGAAAGCCTATCTGACAAAGGTCTCTTGGAATAAGGAACACACTCAAAGATCCTGGGACTGGAAAAATAAAGAATTCTCTCTTTAGAAGCACTGTTGAATCAGATCTGGTGGTGGTATTATTACCTTTTCTACCTTGGACAACTTGGATTAAATCAGTCATGCCCAAGCTAGAAATTATTCATTACAGCCCTGGTCCTGTATTAATAACTAGGGACAATTTCTTCCCATCCTATTGCTGTCATATTAAAAAATTAGTACACTCAAGACTGCCTGATGAACACCTTCTGGAATGCTGAAGTTCCAGAGGCAGAAACTACTGAAATGAATGAATAGCCTGAGTAGATTAATGGTTGATTGAAGAGTGAGCTTGCGGGTGGACTGTACTTTCATGTAGGCTGTGAGGAAGTTTATGGTCCCATTCATAATTTCAGCTGAACTCAATTCCTGAGAATTCTTTCACTCTCCTGTATAATTTTATAGTGACCACTAAAACAGACCATTCCTCATTTCTGATCCTATAGGGTTGTATTTTCCTTCTCTACAGGATCTGCAGTGTTTCAGTCTTGAAGGGAAGTGAGACATTTCTTCAAACTCTAAAGACAGGCCACTCTAAAACTTTTACAACTATAGTTGAAGTTCCAAATTAGGAGTTGACAAAGAGTGATTAAGTACTGCAGGATTGTGACTTTTGCCAGTACAGGACTTAAACCCATTTCTTAAGGCCAGTAGTTATATTTATAATTCAGGTTTAACATATATTATACAGTTAATTGTACTCACTTGTAAATCATCCCTCAACCTTCCATTACATTTGTTCTCATATTTCATTATATCTTTTCAACACTAGAGTAATGTAGAATGTTTGGCAATCATTAATAATTATTGCAATTGCCTCTTTTTATCACTAATAAGCTATTTAAACTCTCCAATTATTTTATTAAATAACTTTGAGAAACTTTCCTCAATATAATTCATATATCTCAATTAAATTCCTTAACATCTATGATTAAATAATTATTTTAAATACTTAATACACAATTTATGAACAATTGGAAATCAGTAATGAAACAAAGTTATACTTGTTTACAATATTTTTCTTTTTCCTATGAGGAAGCTCACAGTCACACTCACCTCAAACCTTCACTATGACAGCCAATGATTTTTGTTCATTTTTGGGAAACATAATTTCATGCTCCAATTCCTTCAAGATACTGATTAGAATCTCTCAAAAATCCTCTTGATATTTCTCCTGAAGTTTAAAGTTAAATTCAGCCTCTCAAGAAACAAGTTACTTTAGTTCTTTCTATTTCTCCCTCTTTAGCCATTAATATTTTTATCAATTCTAACAAAGATTTTTCTCTTCATCTTGTTTGTCTCTGTATTCTCCACATATTCCTCATTGATCAAAGTTAACTCACACACTCTCTCCCTGACTCCATAGGGATAAGCATCTCATATGGACAGCTAACACAGTTATTAAAACTATTGTTTTCTTCATTCCGATCGCAGAGATAAACTAATATCCTCCTTCTTCTCTAATGGTGAACCTGGTGAAGTAGGTGTTACATAAGTAGCACTAGATACATGTAGCAGAGGACAGAGATAAGGGTCAAGCAATTGAGAATCTCCAGCTTACTCAGTGAAAAGGTGAGAACATACTACTAGAGGACTACAAAGTCATTAGGAAGAGCAAGAGGATGTAAACTGGGAAAATGAGGGAAGCTAGAGATAGGATCTTGATGGAAACATGAGTAAAGATGAAAATTCCCAGAGATCTTAAATTTAATCAGGGTTTAAATTAATATTTTCAAGAAGCAGGGACAGTCATGTACTTTCAAGAACCGTCACAATCAAGATGGTGGATTATGTGCTCTAAGTGGTCAATCCTGTTGAATTTTGGGTAGGTTCAACAAACCTGACCAAAACAATATAGCAATTGCCAGGGGGTGAGGCAGAAATTTTATTTGAAAGTCTCTTGGTGTGTATTAGAGACTGAAGTATTATGGCTTTGGATAATATTAGCCTTCTCTTTGGACTCATTTGCATATTAGATCTCATAAAAATGTATACTGGGATAGAAAAAAAAAACCCACAAAACAATAACAACATACACACACACAAAGCAAACAACAGCAAAAAAACAATAAAAACTTTTGCACAATGTTCAGCTATGAAATTGTATTTCAGCCCAGAGCCAGGATAAGCAATTAGAAGATTTTAGGCTATTCCAAAACTTCATTTGTCATTTTTAACAGAGTCATCATTTTGTGGTGACCTTATACTAAGCATGGAAGTGTAGATTTGTTGTATGTCCCCTCAAGAAAGACTTTAGGAGCCCAAGAGTAAATAGTTCTCATAAATGTACCTGGTAGCTTATTGCTCTCCTTTTCCATTAAGGTAGTTGAAAATGATCTTCCTTTCGGATGGTCAGAGGACCATGAATCTGTCAATACCTATAATTGATTTAAAAAAAAGCAAAGAAAATATTTACTCCTTCAAGATAAGTTTTTGGGGAAGACTAATGGGTGATAAACTCAAGTGTCTCACAACAATACAGATGGAACTAGCGCTTGAACTTGATGTAAAATATTCTAGGTCTCCCTAGAAAGAAAGATAGCTCAAAGTCAAGGACCATTTCTTCCTCTTCAAGTCAGAAATTTCTCCTTATGCATTTTGTACATGTGGCTTACAGAGAGGCCACTAGATCTTTGAAAGAGGTCATTGCAAATTTAATTACTTTAATTTGAGTGCCAAGAGGGCAAGTATTAATGGAATTTTGGCAGAAAAGCTTCTATCCTCAAAAGTTTTCAGGCAAATGAAGGAGGGAGGAGATTGTTGGGGAAGCCCATGTATACTGGTATGGATATGTATCACCAATGCAGTATTCACAATGCCTACAGTAACTATAAATATGCTGATATAGTTATTAATCACAAAATGGAACAGGCTCTCTACATAAGAAATATAGATAGTGCATTCATTTAAATACCAGAAGACTGAGTCCCAAAACCAGAAAGTCAAAGCCAACCCAGTAGTGATGAAGTTGGCACATGTGGTCAAAGTAATAAACACCAAAATCCTCAAGCCTTCAAACAGGACAGGCTACCTCAGGCAAAGATCCTCCTCTCCTCACGCACGCAACTGCTCATCATACAGGCAGCTTGGTCCCAGCAGCTCCGGCCCCTGGCAGTTCCTGCTCCAGGAACTCAGCAGGAGTCCTTAGCAGAGATTCTGGCCCGCTCAAAGCAAAAGGAGTTCGCAACTGCAGCCGCTGCCTCTGACGCCGCTTCCAGTCCGCACCGCACGGAGACTAGCTTGGTTCCGGTGTTCTCTTGCTCCACCCCTTCCTGCTACGTCAGCAAGCTCAAGATCTTCAAATCCTAGTATCGTTACAGGATACAAGACAGTGGTGCCTTTACTAGTGAAAGGCTATCAGCCTACAACTATAATGCAATATATACTAGTGAGAGAGATGAAACAGAGGACAGAACAGGACAACACACAAAGTCTAGGGAGGCAGCTGAACTGATTTAAAGAAGGGAATTAGGTACAAGGTAACAAAGTCATTAAGGTGAGCAAATGAGTCTATGTTGTGAGAATTTGAGGAAGAGAAATATATACATGTGTGTGTGAGGGAGAGAGAGAGAAAGACATAGAGAGAGAGAGACAGAGACAGAGACAGAGACAGAGAGAGAGAGACAGAGAGAGACAGAGAGAATGTCTGTAATTCAGGCCAAGTCATCTATCTTAACCAATGATGACAAACAATGATGAGTATCCCTACCATATGTAGAACCTTCCTGTGTAGTTTCCAGGAAGTCAGGCACAAAGTCAAAAGGATGATTTTAAAATGTCCACAATAGCATTACAGTATTACAAAAACAAGCAACTTAAAGAATTTGAATTCATCAAACAGAAATAAAGCATATCACTAAAACTGTGTCAAATATTACAAAGCAAAAAAAAAAAAAACAAAACAAAACCAACACTTTGAACAAAATACAAACTGTGGCAAAATAAATGATCCAAAATGAATGAAGATAAATGCACAAAGAATTAACATGTCTACTTAGTGGGACTGATTAAAATTGTTATAATACATAGCCATGGAAAATAATTTAAATTTAGTTATTATACAAGTTTTGTAGGTTAAATTAAAATTAATTTTGGGTTTTAGGATAATAATAAAAGCAATTATTATAAAGAAGCTAGGAGGGATTTATATTAGGTAAAGAACTCTTGGTGTCCATCACAGACCCCAGTCTTCTTAATCAGTATCTCTTCAGAACCAATATTTACTCATACTTGAGAGGGATGGACTCAATTCTACCCAGGCCTGGTGGGACTTGTTTAAATACTGTACCTAGACATTGGACAAGCAATAAATGTTAAGTCCAGTTTTGGTCCTGGCTAAAAAACTTGGACACAGCTACAAAAATCAACACTTGGTGGTGTCTTCTGCTCACATCCAACAGATGCTAGAAGTCATACAAAATGGATTTCCTTATTTCCACTTGATGGCTTAGTGAGTTGCCTAACAAGTTGAGCGATTTGCAAACGTCCTCATTTTCATAAAATCTATGCATGAGCCCATTAATGACTTTAGCTAAAGTAAAAAGTTAGGAATTTATTCACTTTTCCTACATAATTTATTGGCAGAGACTAATTTGGGATAAAAACAACTATCTGGTACAAGATTAATAGATTGGGATCTTCAGCATGGGTATAAAGCAACTGGTTGCTTTTGAAAAGAATGTGGAATGAAGCTATAAGCTATTTTCCAATTCTAACTCTATAGGGTTATATTTGCCCGCTTCTGGCATAGGCTTCTAAACTTTCATTTATTGGAGGAAGAACATTTATTTTTTTCTTTCTAAACTATAAATATGAAAGAGGGTTCCTATATCAGGAAGCACCTTAGCATACCCAGGATGGCTGCTAGTATAGGTTCTTAGATCTGCTTTTCTAAAGGAAAGCAACTCAAAAATGGGTTAACAATCTTACTTTAATCAATCAAACCTATATCATTTACCTAGTTCAGGGGAAAAAGTCAGCAACTTGAATTTCAAAGAATACAAACAGAAGCTACAAGAAGACAAAGAAACAGATCAGCAGACAGGCTTCTAACCGTCCGACCATACATCCATATCCAGTTAGTTACCAGAGAGAGAAGCACCAACATCTGGGTTTTTCAAAGCTGGGGGGCTCAATGGCTTCCCAGAGTTTCATCTAGCCAAATCACATAACTTTCCAAAGTGAGCCCCAAAGCAAAAACTCACATTAGGGTATATATAACCTTTTACTGGATTGGAGAATGTCAAAGCCCTCTTGACCCACTGCCCAATCACAAAGTAATAAGGTGTGGGCATTCCTGAAGAACAAGCCTCCCTCCACAGGCTCCATGTGACTACATTCAGCCTGTTAGGGGGCAGAGTATACCTTCAAATCAGGGAAGGTTCTCACAGCCACTTAAGCCTATCAAAGGGCCTAGGGGCAGGGAAGATTTTCAGATTCTCCTAACAATTCCTTAGAACAATATTTACAGGAAAAGATCAAGCATGCCTATAGATATGATTGTGGACCTGAATCTTGCTTAAGCAGGTATAAGGAAGCAATGACATTTATTTGGTTAGATACCAGCTAATTTTTACTATGAGACAAATATGAGAATGGACTTTGGTAAAGAGGTCTATGTGTTTCTCATTTCTTGACCTGAATTGTATATTCCTTCTCCATATTTTCTCTCTCTCTCTCTCTCTCTTCCTGCCCCTTTCCCCTCCCCTACTTTCCCCTCAACTTGCACCCTCTGATGGTAGTTTGCTATATCCCATAAGGATGGCTACAGTTACTGTTAACTATTCTTGGGATTCTGAGGGTGAACCTCACAGTTGAGTATCAACCAAGAATGACTGCATTTGGTCTAATATATACCTATAAATCTAGGAATACCATCAATACAAATAAGTTCATCTTCAAAAATAGGCACAGACTTTAAGTACCATAATGAATCTCATGTGTGAGAAAAGCATCTGGCTGGGAAAACTTACAAATATGGAACTTCAGGACATGATTCCATTTAACTTCCAGTGCTCTTGCGAATAGAATGTGTCAAATGAATAGCTTTACTACTATTACTATTGCCCCATAGTTATAAGGGATTAACTCCTCACAGGGTCCAGTGTCTCAACTTGACAAGACTATCTGCTTGATTTCTCCACTGTAGCTACTTTATTATGCTGAGGTCTTCCTCCCTTCAGCTGAGTTTAGTTCTTGATGAGAGCTACAGTCTCTGCTTGTTCAAGCTTCAGATTTGATATCTTAAGCTGAAGCGCTCATGTTCTCTTAAGGGCAGAGAGTCTTAGCCTAGGATAGATAGAAGCTTTTCCAGTTCTGCTGCCTCAGCTGGACTCTGATGTTCTTTTCTCCTTCCAGATAACAGATGTAAGTGGAGATATGTATCTTTTTCCTCTTCTTGTCCATCTCCTCAAAAGCAGGTGGCTATACAGAACAATATCTATTTTCCTCCTCTTCTTCACCTCCACAGCAAGAGGTAGCAGTATATAGAAATATCTCTTTTTTTTTCATTGTCTTCCCTACCTCCTTGGCATCAGGTTCCAGTACAGAGAAAAGTATAACCCCTCTTATACCAAAAAAATGGTAAAGGATGGAAACACTCAGAACTATAGCCTCACTTTCACATAGTTTTAAGGCCTCCCTTCTTACCCCACTTTGAGACCTGATATCTCCTCTCTTACCCAGCTCTGCCTTTTATTCTTGGATTCAAATTCGAATTCTATGTTTTGACTCCTTAATCTGCTTAGTTTAGTATGAATTCTCACCTTTAGAAATACCACTCTAGTTTAATGAGTAACCAAATCCTAATCTCTGGATGCTAAATTGTAATTGAGCAATATACAGTTGTCCAATAATCATAAAACACTTCAGGAGTTCAAAGTTCCTTTACTTATTAATTTTAAAGTTCTCCAGTCAATCAAATGTAAATGAGCCCCTGACTGATAGAATACTGAAGCCCACATTGACCCAAATATGTGCATTGCTTTCTGAAGCTACTTCCTCAGTAGAAGATTTTTTTCGGTTCTTTTTTTTTTTTTTGGCTTTGCCTTTTCCCGTCACCAAAACTGTCAAAGACTAAAAAGGGCATTCCATTAACACTCTCCTCAGTGAAAACATTCTCTGTACATCATTTAGGAGAAACTATAACATTTATGGGCATGTAATCACTGTATATTCAATAACATGTCACACATTTTACACAGTTGCTTTTAAAACAGAAGCAGAACAAGGGGCGATTTTTCATACACATAATAGTCAATATATACAGGAATATATTATATAGAGCAAGATACTATCCTGGACCTTATTCTCTTCTCTGCTCATTCTTTTATGCTTAGCTCCCCTGAATTCATCCTTTCTATACAAATGATTCCCAGTCTCTAGCCTCCCATCACTAATTATCACTTGGGCATATATAAACACACCAAGTCCAAAACAGAATTTGTTGTTTTTTCCCCAATCCCTGCTGTACTCCAACCCTGCCTTTTATTGTGGAGGGTACCCCCATTTTCTCTGTCTCCCATGCTTGCAATTTGTGTCATTCTTAACTCCTCACCTCCTCTTATCCTCTATAGCTAATCTATTATCAACATTTTTATACACTTTGCATATATCCATTATATACTATAGCAAACATTGCCACACACTCAGGATGGCCAGCTAGCACAGGTTCTTTGATTTGCTTTTAAAGGAAAGATTGCTCACAAAGGGCTTGACAATCCTACTTTTAATTAGATTCACTACTTTAAGGGAAGGGTCAGCACCCCGAACTTGGAGAAAATACAAACACAGAAGCAGAGAAATTAGTACAAAGACCAACAGACACGGCTCAAACTGTCTGAATCTAGCAATGTTGCTATATACTTTTCATACATCACTGGATCAAGGGAGCACAGACATCTAAGCAGTTGTGGCATATGGGGGGTGTAGCTCTCTTAACAAATGGCTACTCAGAGTGCCCACCAGGAATTCAAAAGATCTTTCTCGTGAGCTAATTCCCAAAACAAAATGCCAGCCTCCCAGAATATATAACAAAGACTAGGGCCCTGAATGGCACAGAGCCAGAAGGCAGGCAACCTACTTGACTCAGCACAGATGTGAATTATCAGGATTCAAAGGAGATTAATCCTTCAGATGTTTACAATTTTCCTTCACCTGGGAAACTGAACACCAAAAAGAAAACAACAAAAATCCCACCTTGCTTGTGCTTAGACTCCACTCCTCCAGGATCCTGGCCTTTTCAATCTAACATTTAACCCTTACAATCCACACAGGTGAATAAGAGATTACCATGGCCATGGATTCTGGAACAAATAGAGCCATTAACATCTTTTAAGAAATATATATCAAATCAACATAATTCCCTTGCTGTAAAGTTTTTATCTTGCCCCAGGGATGACTTCCAAGCTCTGAGATTCTTCCTCCTGCAGGGGCCAACTACTCCTTGCTCCTGCCTGAGTCTCAACACAGGAAGCTCTCTGCTCCTGCTCAATGGTTGAACTTACTGGGGAAGGACTGCTCCATTCCACTTCCACTGCTTCTGTCACTTCTGACCACTGCTCCAGACCCCATTTCAAGGTTGGGGATGGTACTCCTGCATGTGCGCAAAATATAATACATTTTCAGGGCCTTCACCCCTCTGGTACAGTCCAGGACAGGGCTACTCCACTTGAGTCCTGGTTATCCTCTCCCTCTACAACTTTGTTTCCCTCCCACAACTGCTGCTTCAACCTGTCTTCTCTGGAGTGTTAACAGGTTAGGGAGGGGGAAGGAGAGGTTATCTCCTGGGTCCCTGTTCTGGGTAATCAGGAAATTGCTCCCACTGCTATTGTTCTCAGGTTGCTGACAAAAAGGCAACACGATAACTGGACCCACAACTACCCCATTCTCACTACACCCCATACTTTCCTTTAGGCTATGCAGATCCTACCAACTATGCCAAATATATTGCCAATGTGATACCCATAGCAGCCTCTGTGAATGTGCATATATATTCCAAAGGTTTGTTCACAAAATATAATAAACCCTCCTCCTCCAAGATAAAACCAAAATATTTATTTGAGACATTGCTATTAGGATACCAGATGATGAGAATCAACAAGGTACACATCACCAATCCAGGGACCACCAATATCTCAAGCAGCCCAGCAAGCAAGTTTCCCTAGGCAAATTCCTTCCTCTCCCCCCTTCTCTCTCAACCTGTTGTTCTCTCTCCTCTCACATCTCTCCCTCCAAGCAGTACAATATATGTTGTTTCCCCTCAAAGACTCTGTACTTGATTGCCTTAGTGCTAGAAGCTTGGATATCAGCATTTAATCAGAAAGGTGTGAGGATACTATTAAGGAGCAGGGAATATCTTATATCCAATTAGTCTTACATATACATATTTATTTGTATCTTGCCTCATTCATTACAATGTTATCACCTTGAAGATGAAGTGTTTTTGTCTTTCTTTTCATCTTCAACACTTAACTGAAGCTTTCTGACTGACCACCAAAGACATCAAATGCATAGATGATATGTGGCAATCTATCATATGTATATTGTAATAGTTCATATCAAAAGCTCAAATATACAATAAATAAAGAATGTTGCACATAATTTAATCACTTCACTTATAGAAAACAAGTTCATTGGCAAAATTAATGGCATTTTAAAATATAATAAAATATAATATAGTGGTAGACAAAGAATACTTTATATATGTATACGTAACATATACACATGAATCCTTCCCAGGTGACTTAAGGTTTTGCAGGCTTCAAACATTTCATTCATTTCAATTCATTTCACTTGACTTCACTTTATTTCATTTCTAATGCTCTAGTGCTAAAGCTATGTTTTTGACCCAGATATAGCTTGTTACTTTACTGAATGGTTATGTGACCATTCACTAAAATTTGACTTTTTGGGGATGCAAAATGTGAAAGGCAGTTACCACTTGTAGTTATTCTTCATACTTCAGATAGACTTTTTCCCCTAAATCAGTTTTAATAATCAGTCTCTGCATATTCCCTCATTAATTAACATGATTGCAATACTACATAGTATCCTTTCCTCCCTATTGAGAGGTCTGTTAATTAGGATCCACCAGATTTTGCCTTTCTCCTCAAATCTTTTATTGAGTAATTACATTCCCCAAAATTGTTAACAGCATCTCACAAAAAGCTTTCAATATCTTTGTGTCTTCATTCAGGTAGCATTCTTTCAACTAGAATTATTCTGTGTGGCCCTATCTGTATGGCTAGACACTGATGCTCTAGGGGTGCAAAATATACATTTTGGTATCTGTATTGTATACATTAAGTAACAAAAATATGTGAATTGAACCAGTTATTTAGAAGCGCATTGGAAAACTGATTATTCAGTTATTTTAAAAATACAAATTTTTCTCTTAAAGATTTCTGTTAAAGTAGTCTATCTCTGGAGTTCTGAATTAAGAATATCTTCAGTGGATTTTCACAAAAAACACATTTTAAAATACTCCAAATGAGTATCACACAGCAATGGGATGGGTCCCTTGTAAGCTCCTCCAATTTGTCCTGAACTGCCTCAGTTTAATTAGACTCTGTCTTTCTGTATGTCTCTGTCTCTCTCTCTGTCTTCCTCTCCTCTACATAATATTAGTAAGTTGGATTTACCTAGAGGAAGAGTAGTTGTTATCATTAAATAAATTCAGGCTTCTACAGGGAATCCCTTTTGGTTGACTATTCTCTGCAACACTAAAGTTGATGAATTTTTCACCTATGTACTTCCCATTAACACGTCAATGTTAACTTAACCAAAACATTTGCTGAGCATAACAAAAAGCAAGAGTAAAAATTACCAAATATTCTATGCACAAATCTAGGATATGGTCTCCTATAAACACAAGGTCCAGAAGGACAGTGGGCACAAACTTCAAAAACCATGGTAATGAGTCATATATATATGGGGCTAGGGCAAGACATAAACTTGGAAATGCAGGCCTTGATGTCCTGTCTCTTTGTCAGGGAACTGTCCTTGCAAATGTCACTGATAGGAGTAACACCTTTTCTTAAAAATAAATGTGGCTATTCTATGGCTACATAGAACTTGTTTCTTACTGGAAGCAATATCTTAGCTAAATGATTCCATTTTGAATTACTTGTCCACTTTGATGGCATCTTCTCCTTCACAGCTGAGTTTATCACTCCATGGCAGCCATAGTCTCTGACAATTACAGAGTCAGGATCAGTTGATGAATTGTTATGCTCTTTTATCAAAGGCAGAGATCCTTGATTGACTGAAATCTCTCCAGTTAGGCTACCACATTGTGTTTCTGAGCTTCTTCTCTATTTGCCAAGCAATAGGTAGAATTCCATAGAAGTATGTCCTTTCCCCTTCTTCATCTTTATCTTTTCAACAGGGAATGATAGTTAAGTCAGATAAGGATAGGCTCTCTTTTGCTGAACAGATGCCAGGATAGAGAGCTATAGCCAAACTCTCATATAACCCTGTATTCTGTTCTCTGATCCAGTTTTGAAGTCTATTCTTTGACCCTTTACTCTGCTTCATTTAGTTATGGATCTTGACATCAAGAAACATCATCTATCTTAAAATCAGTAACCAAATCCTTATCTCTGCCAGCTAAACCATAATCATGCAATGTACAATTGTCCAGTGATCACAGAACCATTCTAAGGTACACTATTCTACACTTATTATTTATTACATTTTGTAGAAATTCATTTGCAAATATTCAACTGTAGTAAAGCACATTGAGGCAGACTTTGCCTCAGTTAAGTACACTGTCCCTGAAACTACTTTTTTAAGTGGATCTCATGTTTGATTTTGTCTTTGCCCTTTGTAATCATCAAAATATTGAAGCCTGAAAGGGGGAACCCCTTAAACAAGAAATTGCAGAGAAAAGCTGTACAAATGAAAACATAGGTGACACAACAGAAAATTACTAGAAAAAGCTAAAGGAAAAGGGGAGAACATTGTTAAGTCAAGGGAAAAAAATAGAACCAGGGAGTATTTGTCACATGAATTTGACATAGTTCTTCATTTTATCTTGCTGGATAGAAGAAGTGATGTTATGAAGTATTCTGAGACCTTTCAGTGTTTAGGCTCATATTTTCAAGAAACTGGCTTATTTAGTCTCATTTAAGAACACTAAAAATCAAGATGACAAAGATGATCATGTTATTTCCAGGGAATAGCAAGGATGGATTCCTCCCAATTGTTTCATTATGGTATCACTGAAATAGAAATCAAAACGGTGTGGCAAAGATGTTATACAAAAGGCTCATGGTGGGAGTTGCAGATTAAAAGCCTTTGACTTTCAATTTAACAAACCCACTTGGTTGAGGCCCTGTGTAGAATACTTGGTGATAATGTGCATTGTTATACTTGGTCATTTTAGATGAATTTAGATATAACTTCAGAAATGATGTTCAGATCCATTGCAGTTCAGAGCCTGGCTAAAGTATTGTTAGCCCTTTCTAAGACCAAACACTTCTGTTTTGACATTTGGCAGATTCAACATTTGTGACTTCCATAAGTTTATACTGTCTATCAAAATCCTTATGGATTCTTTCCAAAAAGCTTTGACTTGGCCCAAAAGTATAAGGACCCTTTTTGTACATGGTTGCCCATTGTACTGCCTGAAGAGGAACTTTATTTCACATAGCCTGTGGGGAAGTCCAAAGGACTTTCAATGGTTATGACTAACTTTAAAAAAAAAGCAACAACTTAAAAAACCTGGGAAAATATTTTAAGGTAAAATGATTTGAGAAAGATTATAGGTTAATAACACAAATATTTCTGTTCTATAGAACTATCAGAGTATGGATTCTGAGATTTGGGTACTCCTTAGCAGAAAAAGATAGTCCACATCTTTAGATCATTATCCATTGCTGCCCCTATCACTTGGAAATTTACCCCATGTCAGATGCATGTATGAATGATCAAACATTCAGCCCACATAACTTTGTAGTATTCAATACTAATCATCAGAAGAGTGGTATGTATGAACTTGGGGACAGAGTCAGGTGTATAAGGTAACTCATTGTCATGTTACAAAAAGTAATTTAATTTTGATGTTCCATTGTGTATGTGAATTTTACTCATTTTAGTGTGCCATGCTGTTATGCCATACACGAGCAGCTTCCCAAAAGAATGCTACTGTGAACAGCTTTTAAGATTCTGATTATACAGTATAAGAACACTCCATTTTTTCCATTACAAATCAAAGCAAACTTTCTCAGAAAATCAAGGTACAGTATAATATCCACAACATTACATCTTATCACAGAAAATCACAATATAGTGTTCACAACAGCTTAACATTAGAGTGGCCACATAGTTTTCACCAAAGTGGCCACAGTATTTAGAACAAAGAACAAAATAATAATCATCTGGTTTCCCTAAGGGGGAAACCCTCCTTACTTAATCGTTTAGTCATCTCACAATACAATAATCAATCTTCCACTAATGGGGCAATCATAAGTTAACTTAATTAGTCACTTATCCAGATTCACAATTACTAAGTATCATTAATCACTAAATACAATCATTAGAAAATTACACAAATCCTCCACCCCTCATTGTCTAGTAAACTTCAATTTCATCACACTTTCAATTTCTAAGGAGAGGCCGTTTCTTCATCTTGGCTAGGGATGGTCTCTCAGATTCCCTG
>CM053590.1:79778607-79788821 GCA_028646515.1 Pseudochirops corinnae | reverse complement strand
TCTCAAAAAGAGAACTCCTAGGAATATTATAGGCATGTTCCAGAGTTCCTGTGCCAAGGAGAAAATATTACAAGCAGACAAGAAGAAACAATTTGAATATTGTGGAAACACAATCAGGATAACACAAGATCTAGCAGCTTCTACATTAAGGGATCAAAGGGCTTGTAATATTATATTTCAGAGATCAAAGGAACTAGGATTAAAACCAAGAATTACCTACCCAGCAAAACTGAATATAATGTTCCAAGGGAAAATATAGTCATTCAATGAGGTGGAGGACTTTCAAGCATTCTTGATGAAAAAAACTAGAGTTGTAGAAAATTTGGCATTCAAATACAAGAAGCAAGAAAAGCATGAGAAGGTAAACAGGGAAAAGAAATCATAAGGAACTTGTCAAAGTTTAACTATTTACATTCCTACATGGAAAAATGATAATTGTAACTCATCAAACTTTTCTCAGTATGAAGATAGTTGAAGAGAATATAAATGTATATGTGTGTGTATGCACACACACATATATGTATACACACATATATGTCTATATAGGACAGTATATGTATATATGAATATATATGTGGGTATGTATATATATACGTGTGCAGGTATACATGGGCAGAGGGCACAGGATCAGTTGAATAGCAAAGGGATAATATTTAAAATTAAAATTAAGTGGTGAGAGAGGAATATAATGAGAAGAGATAGGGAGATACAGAATAGGGTAAATTATCTCATATAAAAGACACAAGGGAAAACTGTTACAATGAAAGGAAAGGACAAGAAGGCAAAAGGCAATGGGTCAATCTTACTCTCATTGAATTTGGCTTAAGGAGAGAATAACATACACCCTAAATTGGTTATCTTATCCTGCAGGAAAGTAGGGGGGAAGGGGACAAGGGGGGGATGATAGAAGGGAAGGCAAATTATGGGGGAGGGTAGTTAGAAGCACACACTTTTGAAAAGGGACAGTGTCAAAGTAGAAAATAGAACAAGTAGGGGGCAGGATAGGATGGCGGGAAATATAGTCAATCTTTCACAATATATCCATTATGGAAATGTTTGGCGTAACTACACATATTCAGCCTATATCGAATTGCTTATCTTGCCAGTAAGGATGGGTGACAAGGGAAGAAGGGAAAGAATCTGGAATTCAAAGTTTTAAAATAAAATGTTTAAAAAGTATATTATTATTATTATTATTATTTTACATGCACCTGGGAAATAAGATATACAGGCACTGGGATATGGAGATCCATCTTGCCTTACCAGAAAGTCAGAAGGGGCATGGGAGAGGATATAGGAGACAGCAGATTGGGGATGGGGGCATTCAGTTGAATCACAGTTTTGGTGTGGTGGGTAGGGGACAGAAGGGGAGAAAATTTGCAACTCAAAATCTTGTGGAAATAAATGTTGTAAACTAAAAATAAACATAAAATTTATTTTAAAAAGAAATTAAAAATAAAATAAAAAATAAAAATTAGATAAAATAAAAAAAGAAAAGAGAATAAAATTATAAAAAAAGAAAAGAAATCAGTGGTGACTTTGGGAGAGAGCTGTTTACGTTCAATGGTGAAGTCAAAAGGCAGATTCTGATTCAATTAGAAATGCAAAAGAAGAGAGGAAATGAAGGGAAAATGTTTTGGTTGTTTGATTTTTTTGTTGTTGTTAATTTTCTCAGTGTCTCAAATTTCTCTCCTTTTCAGTCTATCATCTGCTAGACTAGAGAGGTCACACACTATTGTCGTCTCATACTAGGCCCAACACTCCTGAATATGGTCTGAACCACATTAAAATACATTTGAGAAATATTTAACAGCATTTTGTTTAAAAGTTAAGCCAATATGTGGCCTAAAGAGATCCTTCTGTATTGAATAGTGGCACCCCATTTCTATTTTACTTTGAAGTCACTGTTCTATACAACCAAAGTTACTAAAAACAAAACAAAACGAAACAGGTCTGACCTCATCACTCCCACATTCAACTAACCCCAGTGCTCCCTCTTAACAGTAGGATCAAATAAAAGCTCCTCTGTCATTTAAACTTTTTTAAAACACAGTTCCATTCCCTCTTTTCAGCTTTATTATAAACCTCTACCCTTTTTGTTTGCCATATTTTAGTCAAACTAATCTTGCTGCGTTGGACACTTTTTTTTTAAGCATCTCACAAATCACTAGCACTAAGGAATAAATCTCCTTCAATAGCCTAATGCTACCACAGGCACAGGGGTACCGAGGAGGCACAGTGCATAGACCTCTAGACCTGGGGTCAAGAAAATTCATTCCAATCTGACCTCAGACATTTCCTAGCTGTGTGACCCTGAACGAATCACTTAATCCTGTTTCCCTGAGTTTCCTCATCTGTAAAATGAGGAGAAGGAAATGGCAAATCACTCTAAAATCTTTGCTAAGAAGTCCTCAAATGGGATTATGAAGATTTGGACATGACTGAAAAATGACTGAACACATGACAGTCACACAGAAAAAAGAAGTCAGCAAAAGCCCTCAGGTCAAGATTAATTCTGTTCTTCTCACTTATTTTTTCTCACTCATATCATAAATCATGACTCCAGACAAGTATTTGATTTGGGATTAGAAAATTCCTTTAATGCTTGTGTATGTTCTTGATTGTCAATCTACACTCTCTAAAAACATAAAAAAAACCCTACCCCCACAACATCCACCTGAGAATAATATATGATGGATGTGAATAAGTTACCTCAGCAACATTATGCTCTGGCTTACATTTTAAATCAATATGAATGAAAAAAACAAAAGCAAAAGGTGATACATAAACTTCAGTGTTATTCCTATGGTATAATAAAAATGTTAGTGGCTTTGGAGTCAGAGGACCTGGATTCACATTCAACTTTAAAAAAAGCTACATTGTCACCTTAGTCAAGTCACTTAGCTTCCCTGGGTCTCAGTTTCCTCATTTGTAAACTGAGGTTTTTGGTCTAGCTATCTTCTGAGGTCTCTTTTAGCTGTAGATCCATGAACTTGTCTTAAATTTATTTTACATTTTTATTTTGATTGTGTCTACCTACAAGTAATATATTTCTCTCTTTTCCCAGAATAAATTATATTGATTAATCTAACAGGCATATTATAGATCAGAATTATGATTTGAATGCAAGAAGGACTACTTTATTTCTAAGGTACCTTTGTCTCTAAAATTTTATGATTTCATGATTCTAGACTAATGACAAGATGTAGCTAATATAATTTCACATAGGTGTTGAACAGTTTTGTTTACCATGGTTTGGGGAGCTTATGTGCACTGAAAAGGGGACTGTAGAGCTGTCATAGAAAGAGGTTGCTTTGTGTTCCAAAAATATTTAGCTTCTATTGAATTCGGTTTCCTTATTATTAAAATTGATCATTTCTAATATTCCTCAATCTTAAATATTATTCTGTTTTCATAAGTGATACTATAAAACAAATTACTTTTTCAAAGCTGAGTTTTTGAGAGTAAACATATGAAGTGAGGGAGACATGTCCCTCACTTCAACAGCAGCTCTGAAAATAAAGGGGGACATCATGTGAGAATTTAACAGAAAATAAAAATTTTTCATTAGCTTTTGTGGATAGATTGAGGGAAGAAATACAGAGTAGAATATCTTAGAATCACAATCTGATATAACTGAGAACAACTTAAAAATACAGAGCCCCAGAGTGAGATAATCATCTAGTCTAATCTTAGAGATCATCTAACATAACATTTCATCAAAGGGAGGAATCACCTCTACAATATCCCTGACGGATGATCTTTGAGATTCTTCCTTTCAAATACTAAACAAGGGTCACTGCAGTGGTAGGATACCACTAAAATTGATGGAACAGTAGACATTAATTCATATCTTCTCATTAGTGAGGCAGTAATGACTCCAAGATCTAAAAATGTCAGTAAAATGTATCCTTGGGAATATGATTTACTTAGTAATGAGACACACTTGCAGTTTCAAGATCTTATTGACCTTCAAAGTAATATAAATTATATTTCTTTTATATAAGGCAATAGTTTTGTGTTCAAAGGAAAAAAAAAACACTATTATCTTTAATGTTATACTTCTAGTAGAGAAGAGTCATTGAACTTGGAGCTGGAAAAGATCATAGAGATCATTTAGTCTAACCCCCTAATTTTATAAGTGAAGAATTTAAGGACCAAGAGAAATCATGAGAATCACAGAATCTCCATCATAGTAGGAATGTCAGAGAAAAAAAATTCTATCTTTTATCTAAACAGAAATCACCTAGGCCCTATATCTGGTATGAGGCATCCATTCTTTGCTGAAAATTACTAATGAGGGGAAACCAACTAGATATGAAGGCATTCCATTCCTGTCAAATAGCAGTAATGATGTTAAATATTGACTCCCCCACTAACTTCTTGAATGCACGGTCTCTTCTGGCTTTCTTTGTATCTCTAACTCTATATGTGGCACGTTGTAAATGCTGTCTCAATGTGTATTGATTGTTCTGCCTTCTTTAATCAAGCAAGACATGTCTAATTCATCATGATGAATTGATAGCCAATCAAATACTTGAACCCAACAGTTATGTCTTTCCTAGATCATCTTTTCTTCAGGGTAAACATTTCCAGGTACATAAACCTACCTGAGTGTGGCATAATCTCAAGGCCCTTTAGCCTCCTGGTTACTTGTTTGCTGGATGTTTTCTGTCTATTTAATATCCTGTCTAAATATGGCACCAAGAGCCAAATATATATGGAATACTATTAAGTTTCTGGCCAGGAAAGAATATAAGATGCATATATCCTCCTCAATCCTTTTTATAGTCTAAGATTCTATAAATTTATACTATTGACTGAAATGTCATACTCTTGACATCTCTTGAAATTGCAGTGCACTAAAAGACCAGAAAATTATCAAACTCTTGGACAATCTCTCAACCCTTATCTTATACTCTTGAAGTTAATTTATTAGACTTTCATGTAAGACTTTGTTTTTATCCCTATTAAAGTTCATCTTATTATATTTGGCCCAATCTCCTAGTTTGAAGCACTTTTTAATCCCAAATACATCACCAAAAATCATTCTTCTAGCTTTGTCTCTTCTGACAACTTGATAAGTATGACATGTATAACCTTATTCAAGTCATTAACAAAAATGGAGAACAGTACAGGTCCAAGCACAAATTCATGAATCATTCTAGTATAAGCATTCTATGTTTCCTCAAAACTATTCAAGATTTTTATTTGGATTGGCCATTCAAAGAATTATGAGTCCACCTACATGTTTTTTCAATCTAACCCACATTATCAATCTTGTCCACAATTATCGTATGAAAGACTGTCAAATGCTTTTCTAAAACTTAGGCAGATTTTATTAAATGCATTTCCTTGATCTACTATGTAAATGTGAAATAAGGAAGAGTGAGTAACCCATTTTTGATGAAATTGTACTTATGATAACTGGTTCCTTTTCTAGATGATTACTAATCATTTACTTAAACATACATTCTAACTGTTTTCTATGAATTAATGTCAAGATTATTGATCTCTAGTCTGAAGACTTTCCTGCTTTCTTTTAAAAAACATACTGAAACTAGTATAATATTATATTTGTTTTTCTTTGATCTGCTTCATTTCTCAGAAATCACTAACAATGACTCCGCAATAACATTCACTATTTTTCAGTCCCTTTAGGTGTAGTTGATATTAATCTGGTGATTTGCACACATTGAATGTATTATGTGTTTTTTTGTGTGTCTAGCTTTTAATATGGTACATCAACCCAGCCTTTTTAAACTTTCCTGTCTAGTCCAAAGATCATTTTTCTCGATTAAAGAAAATAGAAAAAAAAATGCATGGGACATGTTTACCTTCTTTTTCTTGACTGTTAAAATCATTCTCTCCAACAAAAGTAGTGGAATTATTCCTTCTTTGATCTTCTCCTTTACAATATAGATAGGGGGAAAAGTCTGTTCTCCTTAAATTTTCTCACCCAGCTTCACCTGATGATGAACTTAGCTTAATGCTAGGGTCTTCCTTTTCTTAATTATCTCCACTTTATCTCCAGTATATCCTTTATTTTTCTTGTTTTATATAGTTTATTATTTTTTTTTTTTATCATCTTGCCTCTTCTTTTTGGCAGTGGAATCCAGGAGAGCAGGGGTTGTCTTTTTTCTTTCCTTCTTTATCTTACCACTTAGCACAATGCCTGGTACAGAGAAGGTGCTTAATAACTACTTATGGGCTGACTGATTGAACTGAAGTTTTCTTGATCCCTTTCATAACAGAACCATGACTTACAGCTGTATTTATTTAATTGTATTGCTCCTATCCATTATATGTATATTTAAAAGAAAAATCTAAACTTGCCTTGAGTTCCTTATTGATCCACATTGGTAACATTCAAGAATTCTTTCATTTCCTCCTCTTTGAAGCTGTTTCTCACTTTGTCTCAAACATTTCATTCTTGAGAGTTTCCTATGCCTCCTTGACTGATTTACTCTGTAGAACTTTAATCCATAGTACCATGTCTATCTTTTTTTGAAAATAGGATAACTACTGTCCCCAAAGTTGGAATGCATATTATCTTATCCATACCTTTCCTTTCCTTCTCTGTGACAAATTGTAAAGGGAAATGGCCATATCCCTTAAAGGATCCTCTCTTTAAAACCAGTTTCTTCTTGATGATAAGAAACAATTTTATAGTAGTACTTCCTTTCATTGTTTTCTTCAGCTTTTGAAGACTAAGTTTTCCTTAAGACAAACCATGAAATGATTAGCCACTCTTTTGAGGGGAGGGGTGGGAAGGGAACACGGGTGAAAGGAGGTGAAAGGAAAGGAAACTCAAGTAGTTGCCTAAAGATTTGGATTGCTCTATCAATATATTATCACACTTTTTTGCCTACCTTATGCTGTTTCCCGAGTTCACCTAATTCCTTTTTCTGGTCTATAGAATACTCCAATGACAATAGTTTTTTTCTGCCATGTTGACCTTCAAACAAATATTCTTCTTCAGTTTTGTTGTTGTTGTTTTTTTTGTTTCCTAGATTTTCTTATATAAGAATATTTCCTTAATATACTACAGTATATCTCCTGTGTACCTCAAGCTTTTTTTGTTTGTTTTAGTCCAGTTTTTTTTTTTTTGAAAGGTCAGAGCCTTCCAAGACTTCATTATAGTCATGAGCCCTAAACCACTAAATTTGACTGATATCTACTCTTTCTAAGTTGTGTCCTGACATTGGGAATTCTTCACTTTGCAATTATAACTACATTATGCATGTATTTACCTATAGACCTCTGAGGCAAGGAGTGCTCTTGCTGATTCTTTTCCTGGATTTTATACACCTTAAATAATTAGGCTTCGCTATTGTTCTTCAAATACTGTAGTTAATACATAAAGGAATTTGTGTCTCTCTTTGTTTTTTCGGTTTTTGTTTTAAAGTCAGGTTGATTAAATTTGGAAGACTTCAGAGTTAAAACTCAAACTCAGCTATTACCGACTACAAGGATGGTTTTTCCTACATTATGCTTTGACTGACTCTCATAAAACATTTATTACATATTGTTGAAGCAAATCATTCTTGAAAGTCTGTTTACTCTTTATGCAGCTGGTTTCTTTTCAAAATATTTGCTAAAGTTCACTTAATAATACGTGCTATAACTTTTATATGAATCATTGACAAGATTGTTGATTTCTAGTTTGAAAATTTCATTCTCTTCCTTTAATGAAATGGAAATCAGTACATTTATTCTTCTACAATCCTCCTTAGCCTATTTTTTATTGACAATTTGTCTTTTCCTCTTTGTTAGATTTTTAAGTTCCATAAAAGCAGGATATATGAATTATATAAGCAGTGTAGTAGTGGGAAAATAGTGCTTATCTCAGAGCTAAGAGACATGGGTTTAAATCCTGGCTTCTAGATTTGCTTTCTATGTGATAATAGGCAAATTATTTAACTTCTCAAACTCAAATTCCCATTTTATTTTTCTGAAGCTGATGTCAGCATTCAATGGATCACTGAACAAAGTTACCACTATAGTACCATGTATCATGGAGTGTTAAGTAATTTTAATATAGTCACAGGAGATGCTTTGTCTGAGGAGAGTTTTATGCATTCATTCTCTTCTACCTAGTCAATAACTATTAGAGACCACTTATCAAGAAACACAGCAGAGCTATGTATTTGCTATATTTCTTTGTTATTTGTGTGAATTTTAGCATATGAAAATTAGGGAGGGAGAAGAATCATTGAAATGATTTTATTGATTCAAGCTTAGAAAAAAATAGTTTAAGATTCTGGTTCTCTGGAGGTGAGGAGGGATGGGGAGAAATGATTTCTGAAGGGCAACATATAAAGACTGAGCCAATCAAAATCTCTAGCTGAATGTTGAATTGTGTGATTTATTTTGCCTAAGTAAAAAGTTGTCATCACCAATAGCTCCCCTTGAAAGTTAGCAGGATTTATTTGCCATTTCATTCTCTGCTGACTTTCTGATTAGAAAAGAACATGTTAAAAGTAAGAGAACTTATAAAGGTGGCCTTGAAAGAAAGTGGAAAGATAAAATAATGTGTATTATATTTCACTAAGTGGCCATTATTTTGAAGAACAGAATATTAATGGTTATTACTGTTATTTCCCATTGACTTGACATTGAATGTTATTTTCACAATCACCAGGAGGGTGATTGTATCATGCCCTTGTAATGTTGCTAGTGACCACCATGATATCAATATGGCCAAAAGATTCACATATTGATTTTAATCTTTATCTTTGAGAATCAAAGATTTCTCACAATATGTCCTCCATTTCTTTCTGGGAATAAGAATTGTCTTTCTGCTGCTCTACAATAGCACAAACACACACATGCACAATACATATATGTAGTATAACAAAGTAATTTCTTACAAATGGATTTTTAAAAAATCCTAACACATTAGTAATGTTGGTAACTCTTTGTCAAACTTTGACCATTCTACCCATGTTTGAACTTGTATGTTAGTCGTTTGCTAAACATGAATCATCATTGCAATATCTGTAAAATGAAAACTTTATAAAGATGTGGTTAAAAAGTCCAAATGGAGAAGTTGCAGGGTAAGAATTCACTTTGGCACTATGCATCCTTTCTTAGTCTGGCTTCTTCATTTTCTTCCAGTTATTCACCTATGACATATAGTACCGCTAGTACTTTGAGGTCAAAATGAACCAATAATTTATGAGCAACTGGATTGATCAATGTTCACTTAGGAAAAAAAAAAGCAAAACACTGTGATTTCAAGGTCTTTCTTTCTTTCTTTCTTTCTTTCTTTCTTTCTTTCTTTCTTTCTTTCTTTCTTCCTTCTTCTTTCTTTCTTTTTTTCCCTGACAGAGATTTATATGCTGATCTTTATATAGATATACATATTTCCTTCCTTCTCTAGCCTGCCATTTCACACCATTAGTTGAAGGCTTCTGTTAAAATTACCCTGGTTATCTATGAGAAGCAATGCATTAAATTATTATCAACCATTAACTTTTCAGACTGATTAGTCTATCTGTCCATTTATAGATGGTGGGAACCAGGAAAAATAAAATGAGATATAAAAAGTAAAGTTTTGATGGAAATAAAAAATATATATATATATATCTTGAGCATGATGTTGTTGCTGAGCCCTGGTGAAAAATTCTAGTAGTTGTTTCAGAGGCACTATAGGGAGAAACAAAATAAACAACAGTAATAACTGAGCATTCTGGGCCTGACATCAGGAATACCTGAATTCCAATCTGTCCTCAGACACTTAATAGCTGTATTGGTAATGGAATTGGGAGCTGCCCCTGTATTGGCTTGGTTTTTGAGTTGACTGTTAAAACCCAGAGTTTATGAATCCTACTTGAGGGATGGACTTGTTGACGTGAAGAGAGAGGGCTGAACTGGGAGGGGCCATGAATTGGGAGAGAGGCCCAAGCCTAGAGAAGGCCAGAAGGACTTCAGGAGAGCAGTATCCAGTATTGTGGAGCCTGAGTTGTCGAGAGAAAGACTGCTAAGAGCCCGTTGGAACTGCCATCCGGAACTGCCAAGGACTGAGGAGGCATGACTGTGATGCTGGTATTTTGTCTGTCTGTTTTGATGTTGTTTTGCCAGATTTACCTTATGGTGAAGGACAGTGCTGCTGTTGTAGAGGTCCTAGAACCTTGCTGTTGGTTCAGAAGTCCTGAAGGAGGATTTTCTTGTGGTACCTGCTCAGAAATCCTGGAAGAGGGCCTTGCTGA
>CM053590.1:79756243-79778507 GCA_028646515.1 Pseudochirops corinnae | reverse complement strand
ACTTGATGAGGACACTGGCTATGGCTTTGTTGAGCTTTGTCTCCCCAGGAACTGAGATTCCTGAGGGCTTGCCTGGAGTGAAGATGAAAGAAGGCCCTTTCCTTGGGTATTCAATGCTGAGCTTAACCTTGTAACTTAAGGGTGGATGGCCTTTTGTGCTCTCCTGCCTTTGAGATTCAGGGATGGGAAGCCTTTGAGTGATTGACCAAATGAATGTACTTTGTTTATGGTTGGAGACTAATCTCCCTTTGAGAAGAGAATTTTGACTGACTAAATGAATGTACTCTCTAGGGATGGAGAAGTACCTGGATTGAATTGAGAACTTGCTAAAGGAACAAGTTACACTGTATTTTGACTTTTTCTGTTGTGTGAATGTTTGCTGAATAAATGGGGTTTACTATGCTGGTAATTCAAACCTTGGAAGTTGCCTTTGTTTGGCATTACAATAGCTCTATAACACTGGGCAGTCACTTAATTTCTATTTACCTCATATGTAAAGTGGGGATTATAAGAGAATCTATCTGTCACGGTTGTTGTGAAGAGTGAATGAGATGATGATTTTAAGGTGCTTCCCATGATGTCTGGCACATACTAAATGCCATTTATGTTGTCATTATTATAAATATTATCATTTAAGTACCTAAGCTCACTTTGAGAAGAGTTGTGTGATTTGGCCAGATGAGACTCTGTGGAGCCATGGAACCAGAACACAGAGCTGCCTGCATGTCGACTTTGCTGAGGTGAGAGCAGGAATGGTGAGCTGCCTGCATCAGGACTGGGACAGAAGCCAGGAGTGGCTGCCTCTTGTGGGAGGAAGAGGAACCCAGGAGTTTGGAAATCAGATAAGGACTGTGCACCAAAGCAGGAGCACTGAATGAGTTTTCCTGCTGTGTCCCACAGTTTGGGACCCAGGGGGAGGATGGAGTTGTGTCTATGGTGGGTGGGGTGAAGAGCAATGGACCCCCAAGGACCCCATTCTGTTGGTTTTGTTGCCCAGTTGCCCCTCAGGACTTGGAAGCAGGGGCTGGGGCACTGTTAAGACTGGGACTTGGCTCATTAGAGCCTGCACCTGAGAGTGCGGGGGAGGAAGCCTTCAAGGGCAGCGTGGGGGGAAAGACACCCTCCCCACCATGAGAACTTTATTTGGACATTTTTGTTTTTGGATTGCTGGTAAGGAGTTGCTATGTTATGTATCTTGCAAATGTGATGTCTGTATTTCATGGGGCTTATGTTTAACTTAAGAGATGTTAATGTTAATTCAGAGTTAAGTTGCCAATGTAATGGGCATGAAAGATTTTGGGGCTGAATGTTATGGGAATCTGAAGATCTTCCCTGCCCCTAGGCCCTTTCTTAAAGTGGTTACGTGACTCTAGGAACCTTCCCTGATTTGAAAGTATACTCTTCCCCCTAATAGGTTAAATGTGGCCACATGGACTCTGTGGTGGGAGGCTTGTTCTTCCGGAACGCCTACTCCTTATTACTTTGTGATTAGGCAGTGGGTCAAGAGGACTGTGACTATCTCTGATCCAGGAGAAGGCTATATATATGCCCTGATATGAGGTTTGGCTTTGGGGCTCACTTTGAGAAGAGTTATGTGATTTGGCCACATAAGACTCTGGGAAGGCATTGAGCCCCCTGGCTTTGAAAAACCCAGATGTTGGTACTTCCCTCTCTGGCAACTGAGTAGGTATGGATGTAATGGTCAGACCCTGGAAGCCTGTCTGATGATTTGTTTCTTTGTATGCTTGTAACTTGTGTTTGTAACTTGTGTTTGTGTTCTCTGAAGTTCAGGGTGCTGACCTTTCCCCCTGAACTAGGTAAATGATATATATTTGATTGACTACAGTGAGACTATTAACCCAAAAATAAATAAATAAAATAAAATAAAATGAGGGTTTTGGATAAAATGATTACTTAATGTACTCCCAGAGCTAGACTTCTTTGTCCCAAGTTCCATATTTTTGTCAATTATCTAATCATTTCCTCAAGCTTGAAATGTTGGCATGTTATTTGATTCTCCCTCAACTTCATTTCCCATTATTTCAAATTCTTTCCATTTTTACCATTTATGTGAAAATAGTTTTCACATTTCTCTCTTCTCCATCCACATAACCACTACTCTGGCCAAAGCCCTTATTTCTCATCACTTACGTTTTTGCAGCCATCTCTTAAACTAGTCTTCACACTTTTAGACTCTCCCCTCTCCAATGTATAATCTGACAAAATAATCCTTGAGGTGTATAAATCAGACCTTGTCACTATCTTGCTCAAAATCCTTTAGTGACTTCCCATTGTGTACAGGATAAAATACAAAATTCTTAGCTATGCATTTAAGCCATGTATTTAGCACCCGCTTAAGACCTGGTGGCCCTAAGCCTTTCTTAGCTTTTTTTCACAAATGTTATTTTGTAGGTATTAACTACTGAACCTTCTATTACTGCATGAGTAGGAAATAAAATCCTAATAAAGTTCTCTGTGTTTCTTCAAACATTAAAATTCTAAATTATTTTTAATTAGGCAAAAAAGTTCTTCTCCAGAAAACCTGTTCATTTTCATGTTAAAAAAAAAAAAGAAGAAAAAAAAGTGATGTATTGTTGCCTTAACTAGAGAGTCATGATTTAAAAGTGCCTTAGTAGGGATGAATTTGATGCTATATTAACATCTACTTAGTGAAAAAAAAAATCTTGACAAGCAGAATCTGTCCTTCACACATGTCATCTCTAGGTTAAATGCACACATTAATTCTTAGAAAATTCATAATATATTCCCTGTCTTGACAACAAATCTTAGCATACTTTTGTATGTAACTTGGTTTTGTATTGTAACTCCATGGAAACTTGAATTAAAAGTGGTAATCATCCCTAAAGTGTTATTATATCATCATTATGCTTGTTATAAAGTGGTCAGCATTTTCTAAACATTTCATATGATGCTGTTTATAAACTGGAGTAATTCAGTGATTTCCCTCAGATTAAGATCTTGCTTGTACAACAAATTGAGTTGAGATTAAACCTGAGGATGTTTATTTACAGAACAAAAGGAGAATATGAATGCATGCATTTCAAATATTGGACTTAATTGTGTAATATTCTAAATTAAAAGCTTGCTAGTTAGTATTTTACTGATGATAGTTAGTGCCAAAATCAATTAGATTCAGAGAATGTTAGACTGAAAAAAAAAATGAGGCCAGAACAGTTAGACCATAAAAATAGTACAGTTTAATTCAACTTAAATTAAGTGTTTCCTCTATGTACGTGTCAGACACTGGAAATACAAATGCAAAAATGAAATATCTTTTACCTTGCAGGAGCATTCTAATGGGAGATACAGCATATGAATAGGTATAATACAAGAGTGCCTAGAATGAGTTCGGTGACATTGGGCAGGTCACTTTGCTTCTCACATGTCAGGAAACTCTAAGACTGGTAAGTTGAAAAGCAACTGCCTACCTACCCTGACAGAGGCAATTTATTCAGTACGACTTCCCTACATTTATAAAATTCATTTAAAAAAAATGACATTACATATCCTGCTTAAAACAAAGAAACAAAGAAAACTAGTCCTTCAAGGATTTATGATTGTGTTGGTGTGGCTCTTCACTCCACCATAGATCATAAGAACTCTTCCTGTATTATTTGATGGTCTTCATGAGTTGCTGGGGGGGAGGGGGGGGATCATCAACCTCTTAACCTTCTTAGGTTTTCCAAAGGAAATTGAGAAGGAGATGACGAGTCAATAAAGGTTAATTTCTGACATATAGGTCTGGAATTTCTATGTTCTATAGTGGAGAGGTGGTATGGTGTATGAGCTGCTCAGCTTATTCTCAGGGAGATTCATTGCATTGAGTTCAAATTTGACCTCAGGAAAACACATGGCTAATGAAACACTTAGGACAGACTAAGCCTCTCCTTTGAGTGATCAATAAATCCCATGGTAATCCTGCAGAGGTCAAGGAAAGCCTTAGCGGCTTAGAAAGTTTTCTTTTCCTCTTTTTCTAGACAGTGATATTCACTTAGCTTTGCTTTCCTTTGTAGCTATAGCCATAGATGAGCTGTTCCCAGACTAGGCAGTTTAGTTATGAGATTTTTATTTTTATTTTTTTCACACAGAAAAAAAGAACTTTGGTCCTACTTTGAGTTCTCCCATTAACTATTTAGACTTAGACTTTCTTTACCCTCTGTGAGCCTCGCTTTTTGTTTGTTTGCATTTTTAAAATGAGACAGTTTGATTAGATTACCTCTTAAATCTCATTTCAAGTCTAAAATTCTCTAACAAACATCCATTCCAAAATAATAATAGTGAAGGACATGATGGGCATCAATAGGATGCAAGTTATTCTGTAGGGCATAATTTTATCAGGGCATTAAGAGTTCTAAGGAGATAGGATTTAGTTTATGGAGGAGCTAGTAGACTAAGCAAGCCTCACAGTTCTAATTTGAATGTTTATAAGAGAATGTAAATGTGATGTCTGACAGTACCAGTTTCCTTGGAAACTCAAGTTAGAGAACAGTGCTGGGAAGTAAGAAGTCAGACCAGGAATTCTAGATTTCTAGGTACTTCTCTGTGGGATAGGAAATACTAAAAGTTAGGAAGGAAATTTAGGTTTTTAAGTTACCAAGGCAACCTCAGCTGTGCATGTTTCAATACGGTAGAGAAAAAGGTATGTAGAAACAAAGGAAGAAAATAATGCTTACCAAATTTTAGTATACAGTTAATTTGTTCTAAATATCTTTCTCTCTCATAACAGAAAATGACTAGTTGTTTCCCTAGAGAGAAGCCTTCATACCTTGGAGATTATGTCATGATGGGAATGAAGTATGTGTTTACATTGTTATATAGACACACTGCCTCACCCATACATATCCTACCAATTTTATTCAACATTTATTAATGGAAACATCTTAGGAAACTGAATGGAAATATTTTTTAATTCAACTCCTAAAATATCCACACATGATCTATGTGACTTTGGGTGAAGCATTTAACAATGATGGGGCTCAGATTCTTTGTTGGTAAAATGAGGGAGTTAGGTAAACCTTAGGGTACTCTGTAAGACTGCACATAGTCCTGTATCTCTTTTCCTTTGCCTTCCCTTCCTATTTTGGAAACATAAAAGGAGATTATAGATCTTATTGGCACTTCCCAAGCACAGGCTCAGTTCAGTGAATATCAGGTGTGTGAGTTTTTTGGAGAGGGAATTCTTGATCAGATACGGGTTGAATTAGATGGGTTCTGACATCTTTTAAGATTGTTGTTGTTGTTGTTTTTAAAATTCTGGATAGATTGTAAACCATTTAGGTAACCAGGAAGTATTACGAGGAGAAATTAAGGGAAACCATATATAGCCAGATGACAGTAAACATGAAATATATTTTCTCTATCAGTTAAAACTATTTAAAAATAGGGCGAATTGCCTTATGAAGTAATGAACTCCTTTTCATTGGAAGTGTTCCATGATAGGCTGACTAGCTACACTCCTTCAGTCTAGTAGAGTAGATTTCATCCTTTACAGTGACTACTTAGATTCTTCTCAAGACTAAGAAAAAAATCTTTATCTCAACATCTTCCACTAAAATCCTAACTAAGTCTTGCTTTGTAATGTGGAGTTGACTTTGGGCTCTCAAACTTTATGCCAACTAAGCTCAAAAGCTGTCATCTCTGGAAACTAAGAACTAAGGGAAAGCTATACATATAAATACAAATATATATATATATATATTCATATACATATGTATGTATATATGTATCTAGTGATGGAAACTCAAGATATGTACACTCTCTCTACACATACTCATGTATTGTATGTATATACAAAGACATATATGTACTCTTTTATGTTCCTAGTGCTGGATACTGAAGATACACATGTAGTAACATACGTGTGTGTGTGTGGGTGGGTGTCTTTGTGTATATATATATATGTACACACACAAGTGCAGAAAATCTTATCATTATGCAATTAAATTTGTAAGCATAGAAACATAAGACATTATTTACTAACTACTTATTGAGAAGACTGTGATCTCTTAAAATATTGGTGGATGTGATGAAATCACAGATACTTTGAGTAGTGAATAATTGCAACATATTATTTTCTACCCAAATGTTTTAACTTTCTGACTCTGGAGAGATGCTAGCAAGGTATTTTATTCGAGTTTTTGGTCAGGCTTAAAGATAAATGTATGCAACTATGATTTCCCAGATATGACTGCTGTGCTTCATCTTTGTTGAATTAGAGGCAGAGAAATTCAATGTGTTCTGCATTTGCTCCATTTTTTAATGTATTTTATTTCCCCCCCAGGTCAAGTAAAAACCATTTTTAACTTTTGTTTTTAAAACTTTGAGTTCCAAATTATCTATTTTCTCCCTCCCTTCCCTCTCCCGCATTGAGAAGACAAACAGTTTGATATTGGTTATACTTGTGTAGTCATGCAAAACATATCTATAATATTCATGCTGTGGGGGAAAAAGACAAAAAATTCAAATAAAGTATGAAAAAGATCCCTCAATCTGTATTCAGACATCATCAGTTCTTTCTCTGGTAATGGATAGAGTTTTTCTTCATAAGTCCTTCAGAGTTGTCTTGTATCATTGTGTTGTTGAGAATAATTAAGTCTTTCACAGCTGGTCATCTTACAATATTTCTGTTACTTTGTACACAGTTCATTTCACTTTGCATCAATCCATGCAAGTCTTTCCAGGTTTTTCTTGGAGCATTCTGCTCATCATTTCTTATACTACAATGGTATTCCATCATAATCACATACCAGAACTTATTTAGCCATTCCCCAATTAATGGGCATCCCCTCAATTTCTAATTCTTTGCCCCAAGAAAAGAGCTGCTGTATATGTATATATATATATATATATATATATATATATATATATATATATATATATATATATGTCCTTTTCCTTTTTTTTTTCAATCTCCTTTTGTGATACAGACAGGTAGTAGTGGTATTGTTGGGTCAAAGGATATGTATGGTTTTATAGTCCTTTGAGCATAGTTACAAATTGCTTGCAAAGGTTCCTAAAGTGGATGATACTGCCCCCTTGGGTTACTGGAACAATGCAGGAGTCGGGGGGGGGGGGGACAGGAGATCTGCAGGATCCTTGGGTACAAATGGGGAACGTTGAATAAAAATAACAGGGAGGTAGAAGCATAAGGAAAGAAGGGAAGATAAGAAAATTTTGAAAAATTCTTACTGTATTCTATTGTATAACAGAATTAAAGTCATAGTGATAATGTTATTTTCCAAATCAACACACAAAATGCAAGTCATTACCTCTCAATGGTCAAGTCTGCCAGTAGGTCTTACCAAGTGTTGGCAGCCATGTGTGTCATGCATTGTGGGGTAGTCCAGCAACAACAGGAATATATACATGTAATGACTTGTTTTACAATATGATATTATACAGTTACACAACACAATATTGCATCATCAAAATTTCAGTTCAGGGGAAAAACCCGCAAATTTACAAAAAAAAATTAAAATTTAAAATGCATCATTTAAAAAATGTATATTTTGTTCTGAAATGATATAAATTAAATGAAACTATTAAAGGGTTAGAAAAAGCTGATTTCCAGTGGTACTTTTTTAAAGGGGACGTTAGGCCAAATAAGTTTGGGGACCTCTACCTACAAAATGGTTGAACCAGTTCATGACTCCACCAACAATGGATTAATGTCTCATTCTTCCCATGTCCCCTCCAACATTTATCATTTACGTTTTCTTTTCTATTAGCCAATCTAATAGGTATGAGATAGCACCTAAGAATTGTTTTAATTTGCATTTCTCAAATCAGTAGTGAATTAGAATTTTTTTTTCCATATGTCTATGCATTTGTTTCTTCCCAAGAAAAGAGTATAAACCATCTTGTCCAACAAGCCAGTTTAGTGGGTGACATAGCTGCATAACACTTAGAGATCTGGTATTAATTTCTTGATTTATTTTCTTCTCTCTCTCCTAACATTTAATTAGTCACCAAACCCTGTTATTCCACCCTCTTCTTTCAGGAATGTCCTTGACAAAGGACCCAGATGAAGTCAGACCAATTTCATGAGATTTTATTCAACCACTTCACATCTTGACAATCAGTCCCTCCTCCTAATGTCTATACAACTAACGGTCTACACCTTCCCTTGGAACCTAAAGTAGGATATCTTGCACTGTTACTCATCTTTTTTGTGTATATCTTATCTCCCCAACTAAATTGTATAACTGATGATAGAGGACTTATACATATGCCTTTTGAAATTATTTCTTAATATACATCCTGACCAATCAAAGTCAGTGACCAAGTGAAGCTATACAAATCCAATAAAACAGACAAAAAACTGTAGATATACATATTGAAAAGGAATCTTGATTAAAATGAATATTTGATTTAGAGTCTGAGACTCTCTTTTCGAATCCTGACTCTGCCACTTGCTATCTGTGCTATAGGCCAAGCTACTTATCCTTCTTGATGCCTTTTCTCAGTCTGTAAAATGAGGGGGTAGAATTATGTGATTTCTTAAGGTATCTTCTAGTTCTGTGTTTTTATGGTTTCCTATTTCACTTTAAAATACAAAATTTCCTCTTAACCGAAAGAAAATAGTTTCAAAAACCTCAGAGGCTCCACCAAAAGTATATTGCTCTATGTATTGTAGGCATACAAATTCCCCTAAATCTTGACTTTTTATATTAATCAGATTTCCTCCAGATTATAATTATAGTATCTCTACTGCATTGAAACTCTCACTTTCACCAACCTCCAAAAAAAAAGAACTTTACCATATACTTGAAGGGTCTTTGAAGTATATCTTTTACTAGAGAGTAGATGGATAGAAATAGAAAGTGGTAAAAGCCTTGGCTTATTAAAACAAACAAAAGGACATGTGGAAAATAATCTTGGTTAAACCCATGAGCTTTCCAGCCTCCTAAGGTTTTAGTTGCAGTACTGATGAAAGTAAGGTTCAAGCAATTACCCATATTTCCCTCAATTGTAGTAAGTTTTTCATTCTTTTTTATGTGAAATAATGTACTTCATTCTGTCTCTCCTTTCCTTCTGCACAAAATGATACATTTCAGTTAGAGGTTAGTGAAAATACACTTTTTTGCCATCCAAATTCACAAAACTCTGGTTAAGAACTCCCATCCCAGTAGACTATAAGGGCCTTTGAGACTAAAAATCATTTGTCTTGTGTATATATCTTCAGCAAATAGCACAGTGCCTTGGCACATATAAGGAGTTTCCTGCCAAATTCTTGTTGATTTTAAATAGAATTGAAAGGTGAGTACATTTCTTAAGTCCTTGTTCAGAATCATCACCTTTGAGTTGATGTGTTATTAGGAGCACATGTGCATGTACTCAGGGGGAGCCCTTGAGTCTCCTCTTTTAAATGCAGACAACCAAATTGCTTTTTTAAGTAGGCACCACATCGAAAGGAGGCCCTTCATGGACCTCTCATCCCTGGCAAGCATGTGACATTCCTTCCCAAATCATAAAATAGTATCCCTCTCTTTAAAAATAGCAGTCATAATCAACACTCATGAGTGCTACTGGGGACTGCACCCTTTGTGAGGAAAGCGAAGTGACCTCAAATTGCTCTGCAGATTGTAGACAGTCTTTCCCAAGTGATCTAAATTGTTACCATTGAAAGATAAACACATTCTGTCAACTCTCATACTCTTTTTTGTCACATGGAATTAATAGAAATAAAGGTTGGATTTTAAAAGCCAGTGATCCAGATGACTTTCTGTTTGATCTCTCTGTCTGCCTGTCTGTCTGTCTCTCTTTTTCTCTGTGGATGTGTATATACATGCATGAGTATGTATACATATACACATATAAAATCTTTTTGAACCTCTGAATTGTTTATACACACATGCAGAGAATACTTTCTCATAGCAAATCAGAAATGAATCTCATTCCCTGCCCTAAGGTTAGCAATAATATGAGTTATTCTATTGCTCAGTGCACAGAATATGTGCCCTTTACTGCTACTGACAGCAGAAGGAAACTTATATTAGGTTGTCAAAATGCATTTGACCTCAAAGGTCCTTTCAGCCAATACCCAAAGAGTATTGACTTTCACAGAAAGGGCACAGGTTTCCCATATAGGGTACAGTTTCTAGGGAAATGAAATTTCTGATTTCTCTTAGAATTAAAATATATTTATGGTGCTCATGCCTTCAGGGAAAAGGGGATATATGACCTAAGTGCCTATTATAGGTGGGGTTAAGTTATACTACTAAAAGAAAACTAAAGGCTTCAGATCTCTTTGAGGTAAGTATGGAAATCAAAACCTCATGACTCTAATCTCAGCTTTGTGCAACAGTAGCTTTCTCTCTGTCTCTGTTTCTATCTCTGTCTCTCTATTTATATATACATACATACATACATACATATATACATACACATACACACACACATATACCCACAAATGAGTTACCTTAGTACAATTGACTATTTTTTTTTTTGTTGTAGAGAGAGTGATGCTATACTCTTGTAATATTAATGGAATCTGAGGACCTTCCATGCTCCTTTGTATTGGCAAGTATGCAGGCACTTAGCACCTTGTTTCAAGTTGACACCTTGTTTAAACTATTTAATTATCACAGAAGTAGTTAACTCCTTGGGAGTAGTTAACACCTCAACAGGAAGGGACAGAAGGGTGAGGAGCTATACTGTATATAAGGAAAAGAACCAGCAGGACAGACAGATTTTCTCTCAGTGAGCACTTGGAGGCTGTAACTTTTTTTCCAAAACCCTCCTTCTGGAAACATTTTGCTGAGACCCTCCTTCTGCAACTTTTGCCAAGAACTTCCAAGAACCAGGCTGAGGAACTACCTTGAGTGAGAGAAAAATCCCTGCTTGAGGGAGCCTGTTCTATTGTGAAGGCTTGGGAGTGTGGGTGTTCACTGCATTAACCATGTGTATCAACTTCATGACTACTGTTATGACTTTGGCTTCCTGGTTCTGGGACTCATCTTTCTGGTTCTGGGACTTGGTTTTCTGGTATTTGAATAAAGGCTTTGGTTCTGCCCTCCATGTGGAGAGTTTGCTACAGTTTGTGATTCACAACTATACCAGCATATTCATAACCACCATGGGTGTTGTGAATATTGCATTATTGTTACAACTCTAAAAATATAAGCTGAGTGACATAAACATGTACCATGCATTCAATTACATTGTACACTTTGATTGTTTTATAGGTAAACAGATATCATAAAAGACATAATTTTATTCATAAAACTGAAGAAATTAAACTTTAAAAAATCAACAACTAAACTTTAAAAGGATATAGACACATGCCATTTTTTTGAGCCTGGATATGCCTAAACACAAATCTTATATACCATATGCATATCTGTGATTCTCAAATATTCAAAATGATCTCTGATTTTCTTGATTTGGGATTTCCCTCCAAAGAAGGGTTTCAAAACTTTCCCATCCTCTGTGATTATTGTCCATGTTGTCCTGAATATTCACCTCTGGGGATGGGTTTTTCTAATAATTTATATGATGCTTACCCTTCCTTTCTCCTAAGATCAAGTGTGAATGGAACATTTTGCCTCTCTACTTGTCACCTCTCACTGCCTAGTTAGCGTGTCCTCTCTTCATGCTGTATTTGATGATGTCCCTTATTCCTTTTTATTCTTTAGCTTTTTTTCATTTGTTATATGATACATGCTGTTTACAAATATTATTCTTTTCTCCATTATCTTTTATGTTACACTCATATTAATTGCTCAGAGACTTTAGTATTCTACATCTCACTGTAAAATAACAACATTTGTATTTAGTATGGAAAAGAGAGGCTTTTCATTCATGGGAAGCTCGTGATTAGTAAATACTGCTTTGCAATTTTCTGAAAGCACATCAATCTACTCTCTTCCTTTTCAACTATGGTCCCAGGTCATTTTCTATCTGTATTTTCCCAAATGTATATATTAATCAATAAACTTTATTGTGTTTCCATTCAAATTCAAGTTGAAATCTAGGCATTAGACGTTCTGTTACCTTCTTTGTCTTTCTTGTGTGAATAGTCAGGCCAATCTCATTTGAGTGATTCCCGATCTTTTCTGGCAAGCTCTACAATATCTTAGGGCTTGATAAAATAAATATATCATCCACAAACAGGATCATCTAGAAGATTTCACCATACATAGGGAACTCATCTTCCACTTTGAATTCATGATTCATCTTTTCCATAAGCAGATTAATTACCATTTTTGAATGTCAATCTCCACGTTTGTTTGGGTTGGGTTTTATTTTTTTTTGGCCCCACTTAGTGCCTGTTACCATAAATTGAACAGAATTATTTTTATTGTTAGATTTCCCTAGGAATTCTCAGTGATTCTGATTTCAGTTTCAGAGAAAACTCACAAGAAAAGAAACTGTAAGACAACATTTTGTTCTACTAAAATAGATGCATTTTTTCATAATCAGCTAACAGTAATCAACAAATGTACAATGACATCCCTTAGATTTACATCTTCTAGCTAATTTTGAGATGGGAAGACTATGATCTGTCTTTCAATTTTGCTTCTGAAAGAGTATATGTTCCTGACCAACACCATCATTGAGAATGTTCTCAATTCCTGTATAGATAATTCTCATAAAGATTTTGTATTGATGAGAGAATGGACAAAATGGTTTGCATTTATATTCCCTCAGTCACTTTTTTCATTATTAAGTATGACATTTTTCACACTTCTTAGGCATCATGTCTCTCAGATAACTTGTGCATCAATGCTTTCACAATTGTATCATTTTTAGCATGAATCTCATAGCTATGTAAGCTTAAGTTGAAATGACCTATTTTTTTTTTCTTCTTTTTTTCATTAGTGCCACTAATAAATCTTCTATTAGAATTTTGGGAACTGTGATACCAAAGTCCATGTGTGGTATTTCCACTACTCTTGACAGATAGATAGATATATAGATAGGTAGATACATAGGTCTAGATAGAAAGATAGGTAGGAAGAGAGACAGATAGATAGAAGGATAGAATATTTATTAAATTCTTAATACATATAAGGCACTGTACTAAGTTTTGGACATAGAAATTCAATCAAGCTGGGAGTTGTTTGTTTTTTTTTTTTTTTTGATGAAGGGATACTGCACATAAAGGAGATATGCCCCATGATATTGTGTAGAGAACTCCAAGGAGAGGCAAAGAAGACTGATTCCAGGCAAGTTAGGATTAAACCAGTGCTAGACAATCTAGGATGACTCCAAGGCTCTTGTAGGGTGGAAATGAGAATGATCAAGAAAATATGAAGTAGTTTTTGCAAACACTTTCCATTTTTCCTTTCAAATTATAGTCCTTCTACTTTTATTCTCAAATTCCCTTCGATAAGTTAGCTGAGTTGTTTATCTTGCCAACCTTTCTTTAAGCTGGTTTTATACTCCACTACTCCTTTCTATTTTATGAGAAACTGCTACTCATAATTACCTATCATCATTCTTTACAATATTTTACAGATGTATTTACATTCTAAACTGCCTCTTAATGTCTTCTCTCTTTTGTTTGTAAGTAAGTTACACGTTTTCTAAGGCATTTTCTGGACTTGATTTTTTAGTCTCTATTCTAAGAATATATTTACATTGGTTAAGGTCTGAATAAAGTTTTCATTGTTCTTGCTAGTATATGCCATTCCTATTATACACAAAAAAATCTTTTTTTTTTTTAATTTTCAAGAATGTGTTTAAATTGTCCAAGGAGGTGCTGAAATTACAAATAATAAAAGCAGGATGCTTGGTTACTAAATTCCATATTAGCTGTAATTCACTGAAGACAACTCTTTGGAAGGTACACTTTCTACATCTGCTAAGAAACATTGAGGCAATCAAGTTTGAAGGTGTTATGTTCCCATAGCTTTTTATAATAGAAAAAATCTTTGAAGCATGATGTGTCTAGGCCTACCTATTTTCTCCCAGCAGGCTACACTGAATTTGGGGTTTTTGCTTTGCCTCAAAAAATAAATTCTATTGCAAAAATAAGAACTGCAGATTTTCTTGTTTTTTTCCCTTAAATTCCTAATTAAAAAATATAAACTCTACTTTTAGATAACATGGAAAATAAATTTAAGTTTGAGAAAAACTAATTAGGCAAAAATGTTCACGAATGCAAATATTAGATTTTTATTGCAGATCAAAAATTGCAGTTTCTCAAAAAATCACAAAAGATGTTCTTAGTTAAAATGTTAATCAGAAAATATTTTTAAAAATTTGTTTTACCTTGTATTTGATTTTTTTCTAAAATTTATTATTCTTATAATTCACATATACATTTATTCCTACACAAAATCTGTCATAGTCTGAGTATTATACTAAAAACTATGGAAGATATGAAATGTTTAAGTAAAATACAGTTAAAACTATTTCATGAGACATCAGTTGGGATTAAGGTAATCATTGCTTCCAGTTTTCTGTGTCTGATCCCTAGATTTAGATTTGAACCTTTATAACTACACCAAAACCTTAATGTTTGCCACCATTCTTTTTGGTCCTTGTTTGGGCCCTGATTGGCACAGAGTAAATATAAATAGCAATTGTTTCTGTTTTGGCTAGAAACCCTGAAGGTTTTTCCATCCCAGATTGATTTCCTTTTCTTTTTTCTACTTGGTAAAGAGGCCTCTGCCTCATTTCTTTGCTAGACTTAATCACTAATTGGGTATTGCCTCAATCAAACTGAGACCTGTTAAAATGATAGCTTAAACAGGCCAAGTTCTCCCACTGCATCCAGGGCTATCTCCAGTTGTTCTGATCTATACTTTGCTACTAGACCCAGATGGCTCCAGAGGAGAAAATGAGGCTGGTGACTTTGCACAGCCTGGTCTCACTTAAATCCAATACACTTGCATCTCATGGCTTTACCTCCTTGATGTCATGATCTTCTCTGAGAATAAAGGACAAATAACACTAGCAACAAGATCTCTGTATTCTTTCACTTGTAAAACATTAGTTCTGAGAGCAATGATTATTATTAAGTCCTTGCAGTGTATATGTATAAATATATATATGTATATGTATATGTGTATGTGTATGTGTACATGGAAGTGAATGTATATGTGTGTGGATGTATATGTATACTTTATCTCTATGCATATATATGTGTATATATATACATATGTGTATGTATGTGTGTGTGTATATATATATATATATATATATATATATATGTACACACCAACACACACATATATACCTACATTCCCCTTACATCTTTGTGCACATTTATCTGACTCACTTCTAGAAACTGTCACCAGAATGGCAACCGGTCTCTCAAATCCCATATATTCAGAGCGCAATTCAGTGTTCCCCAAAAAACACCTTTTCCTAAGCTGTTTATTTTTGTTGCTGGTAAAATTATATTCCTGATTATGTGGGGTCATAATCACAAAGTGACACAGTATTCACTCCTCCTTATCCTTGACATCTACTTATAAACATAGCTTTATTTTTCACATCTATCATCTACTTGTCATTCCCACTACCAGTATGCTAGTTAAAACCACTCATCTTTTCTCTGTTAGTCAACTGTAACAGACAGCTAGTATTTTTTTTCTGCCACCGTATCTCCTTTCCATGTCTTATTCACACTAGTTATGAAATTATTGGACTTATATGCACTAATAATCATCCTAAAATATTGCTTTATGCTACTCCTCTATTTAAAAAATCATTTAATACTTTCCCATTTCCTATTGAAAAAAATATAAACTTCCATCCTCTACAATTATACTCCAAACTGTTTTTCAAACCATATTTCATACTATTCTTCTTTATTTAATCTACCTCACAATTAAATGGGACTACTCTTTCTGCCCTGCCCTTCTCCTGCCCTCTCCTATGTGTTTTGCTATGTGTTTTGCTGTGCTAGAATGAACTCTCTAATTCCTCAATGACATGTAAACATTATATTTAAGATATATTTTTTTTTAATTTTGACTTCCAAATACTCTTTCCCTTTTCTGTCCTACTCCCTACTTGAGAAGATAAGAAAATTCCTATAGATTATACATTTTTAGTCATGTAAATCAATACCATATTGGCTATGTTGCAAAGAACACACAGATTAATAATAATAATAACAACAACGAAGGAAGTTGAAAAAAGTGGGCTACACTATGTGTTCAGACTCCATCAGTTCTTTCTCTAGAGGAGGACAGCATTTTTCATCATGAGTCCTTCAGAACGGTCTAAGATCCTTAATTTGCTGAGAATAGATTCATAATTGATCACTGTGTACGATACTGCTGTAATTGTATATAATGTTTGCCTGGTTCTGCTCATTTCACTTTGTAGCAGTTCATGTCAATCTTTCCGGGTTTTTCTTAAAGCCTCCTTCTCATAATTTCTTGTAGCAAAATAGTATTCTATCACAATCATATACCACAGCTTCTTTAACTATCCCCCTATTGATGGTTATTTCCTCAATTTCCAATTTTTTGCCACGCCAAAAAGTGCTACTAAAATATTTGTGTTCATATAGGTCCTTTTCCTTTTCTTTTTTTATGTCTTTGGGATACAGATCTTGTCATGGTATTGCTGGATCAAAAGGCATGCCCCATTTTATGGCTCTTGGGGCATAGTTCCAAATGCTCTCCAGAACAGTTGGATCAGTTCACAACTCTACCCATAGTGCATTAGTGGCCGAATTTTTTCCACATTCTTTCCAACCGTTTTTGTTTTTCTTTTCTGTCATATTAACAAATCAGATAAGTATAAAGGTGATACCTCTGAGATGATTTAATTAGCATTTTCTAGTCAATAGTGATTTGGATTTTTTTTTTTTAAATAACCACTGATGCTTTAATTTCTTCTTCTTAAAACGACTTGTTTATACGCTTTCACCATTTATCAATTGAAGAATGGGTCTTACTTTTATAAATTTGATTCATTTTTCTATATATTTGAGAAGTGACACCTTTATAAAAAACTTGTTATAAATTTTTTCCATTTCCTTTCAATCTTTGCTACATTGCTTTTGTTTATACAAATTTTTTTTTAAAATTTAATGTAATCAAAATTATACATTTTATATTTTGACAATGTTCTCTATATCTCTTTTTTGGTCATAATTTTTCCTTTATTTATAGATCTGGCAGGTAAAATTTTCTATGCTCCACTAACTTGCTTATGATTTCAACCTCCATGTTTAAAATGATAAACCTTTTTGACCTTATCTTGGTATACAGTGTGAGATCTTGGTCTATATCTAGTGTCTGCTCAATGGCTTTCCCATCAGTTATTTTTTCATCAAATAATGAGTTCTTGTCCCAAAATCTTGGATCTTTAGGTTTATTAAAAATACAAACAAACTAGATCACTATGGTCACTTATTACTAGATATTATGTGCACAATCTATTCTATTGATCCACCTATTTCTTAGCTAGTATCATAATGTTATGATGATAACAGCTTTAAAAAACAGCTTGAGATTAGTACCTCTAAACCACCTTCCTTCACCTATTTTTCACTGATTTCTGTGATAATCTTGACCTTTGATTCTCCCAGATTAATTTTGGTAATATTCTTTCTAGCTCTATCAATTAATGTTTTTTTGTAGCTTTATTGGCATGCACTGAATAAATAAATTAATTTAGGTAGAATTGTCAGGGTTTTGTTTTTGTTTTTTGGTCTTGCCTACCCATGAGCAATTAATATTTTTCAATTTGTTTAGATTTGGCTTTATGTGGAGTGTTTTGTGATTCTGTTTATATCAGTGGTTCTCAATCTTCCTAATGCCACGACCCTTTAATACAGTTCCTCATGTTGCGGTGACTCCAACCATAAAATTATTTTTGTTGCTACTTCATAACTGTAATTTTGCTACTGTTATGAATCATAATGTAAATATCTGATATGCAAGATGTATTTAAATTGAACATAGCCCACAGATTGAGAACCACTGATTTATATGGTTCCTGGGTTTGTCTTGACAGGTAGACATCCAAATATTTTACATTGTCTATAGATATTTTAAATGCAATTTCTCTTTCTGTGTCTTCCTCCTGCACTTTGCTCATAATATATAGAAATACTGATGATTTATGTGTTCTTAGTTTGTATCCTACAACTTTGCTAAAGTTGTTAATTATTTCAAAAAGTTTTTTTTTTTTTTTTAGTTTATTCTCTAGGATTTTCCAACAGTACCATTATATTAACTGAAGAGTGGTAGTTTTGTCTCCTCATTAACTATTCTAATTCTTTCAATCTCTTTTTCTTCTTGTGTTGCTATATCTACCATCTCTAGTACAATGCTAAATAATAGTGGTGATAATGAGCAACCTTCCTTCACCCTTGATTTTATTGAAAAGACTTATAGATTATCCCCATTACAAATAATGTTTGCTGGTGGTTTTACACTTACCATTTTAAGGTAAACTACATTTATTCCTGTGTTTTCTAGTGTTATTAATAGGAATGAGGGTTGTATTTTGTCAATTTTTTTTCCTGCATTTGTATAGATAATCATAGTTTCTGTTAGTTTTGTTATTTATATGGTCGATTATACTAATAGTTTTTCCTAATAATGAACCAGCTTTGCATCTGTAGTATAAATCTTACCTGATCATATTGCATTTATTTTTCATATATTGCTGTAATCTCTCCTTGCTAGTATTGAATTTAAATTTTTTGCATATATATTTACATATATGTATTTAAATTTTTGCATATATATGTTTATATATATATATATAAACATATATATATATATGTGGAAAAATTGATTATTCTTTTCTCTCTTTTTGTCTTTCCTGCTTTAGATATCAACACCATCTTTGTGTTGTAAAAGTATTTTTGTAGGACTTCTTCTTTGACTATGTTTCTGAATAGTTTATATAGTATAATTAATTGTTATTTAAATATGTTGGGGCAAGATTACTTGTGAATCCATGTGTTGCTCTGGATATTTTCTTAGGGAGTTCATTGGGAATATGTTCAATTTCTTTTTCTGTATTAGGATTGTCTAAGTATTCTATTTCCTCTTCTCTTAATCTGGGAAGACTTTTTTTTTTTTCCCAAATATCCACCCATTTACCTTAGATTGTTAGGTTTATTGGAATATAATGGGCAAAATAGCTCCTGATAATTGCTTTAATTTCTTTTCATTCGTAGTGAATTCACCCTTTTCATTTTTGATTCTGGTAATTTGGTTTTCTTCTTTAAAAAAACATCTAATTAACCACATATTTATCTCTTTTTACCCCTCCCCCCCAACAACGACAACAACAAAACAACAACTGATTTTGTTAGTTCAATGGTTTTCTAACTTTCATTTTTATTAGTCTCTTACTTGATTTTCGGGATTTCTAATCTGATATTTAATTGGTGGTTTTTAATTTGTTCTTTTGACAGTAATTTTTAATTGCATGACCAATTCATTGATCTACTTTTTCTCCACCTTATTAATTTAAGTATTTAGAAGTATAAATTTTCCCCTAAGTACTGATTTGGCTGTATCCCATAAATTTTGGTGAGTTGTCTCATTGCTGTCATTTGTTTTAATGAAATTATTGATAGAAACTATGACTTGTTCTTTGACCTACTCATTCTTTAAGATTAAATTACTTAGTTTTCAATTAATTTTACTCAATGTTTCCACTGCCCTTTATACACTATATTTTTTATGTGTTATGATCTGAAAATAATGCCCTTCCCTTCTAAACACACCTCTCTTTCTTTTATCCCTTCCCTCCTCCACTTTCCTGTAGAGTAAGACAGATTTCTGTGCCCAATTGAATGTGTATGCTATTCCCTCTATCAACCACTTCAGATGAGAGTAAAATTCGAGCATTTTTCTGAAACTTGTCCTTCTTCCTCTCCACTATACACATTATTTCTTACTTCTTTTAGGTGAAATAATTTAACCCATTCTACCTCTTCCGTCTCCTTTTTCCCAGGGCATTCCTTTTTCTCACACTTTAATTTAAGTCTTATATACCACAATAAAATTGAGTTACTCCCAGTCTGAATACTTCTTTAAACTTTCCTAATAATGAGAAAGTTCTTAGGAGTTAAAAATATAATCTTCCCATCTAGGAATGTAAACAGTTTAACTTTATTGAATGCCATGTAACTTCCCTTTCCTGCCTACATTTTTACCTTTCTCTTGAGTCTTGTTCTTGAAATTAAAATTTTCTATTCAGCTCTGGTGTTTTCATCAAGAATTCTTGAAGATGGCTGAGAAGAAGCACAAACTTGACATGGTTCCTGCTCCAAACAATTCTAATACCTGTTAAAAAAAATGACTGTGAACAAATTATAAAGCTACAGATCCCACAGAGTGACAGAGAGAAACAAATCTCCCACTGAAGACAGCCCAGCAGGCAAGAATCATCTGTCACTACATACTGGGAGCTGAGCGCAGTTCTTTAGGAGCTGGGCAGTTCCAGCCCCAGGGAGGCCCTGACCAGCAGTGCAGCTGTGGCAGCTTCCAGACTTCTCAACCTATAAACACCAAAGTAAAAGTTCAGTGTGGAACTCTGTTAGAACAGGAGTGGATGGAAGAGCATAGTCCCGCTCCTGACCCAAAGGTGAGAAGTAGTGGAGGCATGGTGGCAGCACAGTGTGGCTGCCTAAGGTGCTCCTGGACTACAGACTGCAGGGGGATCAAGCAACCATTCAAAGGGTAATTGCTCTTACTTTAACCTTTTTGGATCTGGATAATGGTCTTGAGTGGTTGTCCTGGGGTATGAGACCAGTGAGCCAGAGCTTGTGGGGGCTGAGCTGCAAAAACCTCAGTGATTTGGGACAAAGATCTCTCCATTATGGGAGCAGAATTCTATCATGGCAAAGAGCTCAAAAGTCAAGTAATTACCTTTCAATATGAGCATACACAGGAAGCACCAACAAACCATAGAAAAATTTTGGGGGGACAAAAAGGATCAAGACACGGAGTGGAAGGAAGACAATGAAGTCAGAACTCCTGCATCAAAAGCCTCCAAGAAAAATATGAATTGGAGCTAAGATGGCAGAAAGGAAACAGTAGCTTTTCCAAGCTCCTCCAAGAATTCTATTGCTAAAAGCTAAAAAGTGAATTTGAATGGATTTAAGAGTGACAGAACCCATTGAGAGACAAAGAGTGGCAGATTCCCAGCCCAGGAAAGTGCCTACTCAAGTCAGGGCAGGGAGAACTCGGAGCACACAGGAGCTGCACCAGCACAGCAGACTGAGAAGAAGTCCCAGCCAGCCAGCAGACTCACCCAGCCTGAGGGCAATCTACAACTATCTCACCACAGGACAGAGGATTGTTGGAGCTGGGTAAGAGAAAACTCGGGTCTCGCAGCAGGATCAGCAGCTTTTCCTTGGGCTACCAGGTCACAGCCTGAATATTTAAAAATTATATACCCAAACTTCCAGAGAAATCAAGATGGAGAAATAAAACTATGACACCCCCTCCCTGACCAAGGAAAGTCTGGAGATAATTGCCCCACCCAGAGTAAAATACTGAATTAGTGGAATCAGCCTCAGGCTTGGGAGGGACTGAGGAAGGGGGAAGCCCAGGAGGGTGGATCCAGCAAACTCTAACTACACAAGCCCAGGAACACTTTAACACCATGTGGGGGAATCCACTGACAGCAGCCTTTCTGGCCTTCTGCTACTGAGCCTGCCTGAGCTGTAGCCCAGAGACACAGAGGTGGAAACCTGAAAGAGCCAGACCATCCTGCCCCCACAGATTACTCTGTAAGCTTCAGGGTAACTGAGGGGAAATACTGAGAGTCCTTGCCTTGGCCTCAGTCTACTCACTCAGAGGCTATAACTCGCAAAGTGAACAACCAAACCCCTACTTCCGAGCCTGAGAAGCTCAATATTTCTGCACCCCAAAAGCAGATAACCACTTTTTAAAAATTCAGGACATAGGCAATCACAATGGGGAAGAACGAACCTACCAAATCTAGGACCATCAATTCTTTTTTTTTTTTTTTTTTTAATTTATTTTTTATTTACTCATTTACTTTTAATTTACAAGATTCAGTTCCACAATCACCTGGGTTTCAGATTTTCTCCCCTCCCTTCCCCCCCCCCCCATGGTGGCGTGCAATCATGTATAGGATCTGCAAATACTTTCACATTGTACAACAGTTTGGTCATATAGAAGGGCTGCAACCAGTGAGTGATCACTGGGAAAAGAAAAAAAAAAACAAAAAAAAAAAAACAAAAAAAAAACAAAAACCAGACATGAAAGAGAATGACAGTTAGTTTTGCTTCAGTCTCCATTCAAACTATAGTCTTTCTATATCTTTCTCTGAGTTT
>CM053590.1:79704401-79755743 GCA_028646515.1 Pseudochirops corinnae | reverse complement strand
AATATAAGTTGCCCAGACTAACTTAAGAGGAAGTAAATTGTTTAAATAATCCCCATCTCAGAAAAAGAAATTGATCAAGCTGTCAGAGAACTCCCTAGGAAAAAATCCCCAGGGTCAGATGGATTTACTAGTGAATTCTATCAAATATTTAAAGATCAATTGATCCCAATACTCTACAAATTATTTGGGAAAATTGGTGAGGAAGGAGTCCTACCAAATTCTTTTTATGATACAAATATGGTACTGATACCTAAAGCAGGGAGAGACAAAATGGAAAAAGAAAATTATAGACCAATCTTCCTCATGAATATAGATGCAAAAATTTTAAATAAAATATTAGCCAAAAAATATCAGCAATTTATCCCAAGAATAATATATTTGATCAGGCTGGATTTATTCCAGGAATGCAAGATGGTTCAATGTAAAGAAAACTATCAATATCATTGATCATATCACAAATAAAACTAGCAGAAACCATATGATTATCTCAATAGATGCAGAAAAAACTTTTGACAAAATACAACATCCATTCCTATTAAAAACTCTAAAAAGTATAGGAATAAATGGAGTTTTCTTTACAAATTAGCATCTACTTAAAGCCATCAGCAAGTATTATATGTAATGAGGATCAACTAGAAGCATTTCCAATAAGAGCAGAGTTGAAACAAGGATGTCCATTATCACGGCTCTTATTCACTCTGGTACTATAAATGTTGGAAGTATCAATTAGAGAAGAAAAAGAAATCAAAGGAATCAAATTAGGCAAAGAAGAGACTAAGCTATCACTCTTAGCAAATGATATTATGATGTACTTAGAGAATCCTAGAGAATTGAGTAAAAAATTGCTTGAGACAATAAATAAATTTAGCAAAGTTGAAGGATATAAAATAAATCCACATAAATCCTCAGAATTCCTTTATATTTCCAATGAAATCCAACAGCAAGACATAGTAAGAGAAACCCCATTTAAAGTTACTGTAGACATTATAAAATATTTGGGAATCTACCTGCCAAAACAAACCCAGCACCTTTATAAACACAACTGCAAAACACTTTAACACAAATAAAATCATATCTAACTATTTGAAAAACATCATTTGCTCATGGCTTGGGTCAAGCTAATATAATAAAAATGACAATTTTACCTAAATTAAATCACTTATTTAGTGCCATACCAATCAATCTACCCAAAAATTACTCTACTGAGCTAGAAAAAATAATGACACAATTCATTTGGAAGAATGAAAGGTCCAGAATATGAAGGCAATTAATGAAAAGAAATGCTAGGGAAGGTGGCCTTGCTGTACCAGATTTTAATCTGTATTATAAAGCAACAGTCATCAAAACTGTTTGGTACTGGCTGAGGAATAGAGTAGTGGATCAATAGAATAGATTGAGTACAAAAGACTCAGTAGTCAACAATTGTAGTAATATACTATTTGATAAGCCCAAAGACTCCAGCTTTTGGGTTAAGCACTCACTATTTGGCAAAAGCTGCTGTGAAAATTGGAATATAGTATGGCAGAAACTGGGCATGGACCATCATCTAATGCCATACACCAAGGTCAAGTCTAAATGGGTGCCTGATCTAGGTATAAAGGCTGATACTGTAAGTAATCTGGGAAAGTAAGGAATAGTTTTCCTGTCAGACTTACAGAGTAGGGAAGACTTTATGACCAAAGAAGAGTTGAGAGAATTATAAAATGCATTATGGATAATCTTAATTGCATTAAATTGAAAAGTTTCTGTAGAAACAAAGCCAACATAACCAAGATTAAGAGAGAAGTGGGAAATTAGGAAAGAATTTTTACAACCAGTGTCTCTGATAAAGGCCTCATTTCTAAAATATACAGGGAATTAAGTAAAATCTATAAGAATACAAGTCATTCCCCAATTGATAAATGGTCAAAGGATATGAATAGGCAATTTTCAGAGGTAGAAATTCAAGATATCTTTAAACATATGAAAAAATACTCTAACTCACTATTGATTCGAGAAATGCAAATCAAAACAACTTTGAGGTACCACATCTCACCAGTCAGGTTGGCTAAGATGACAAAATAGGAAAATGACAAATGCTGGAGAAGATGTGGAAAAATTGAAACATTAATGCATTGTTGGTGGAGCTGTGAACTGATATAACCATTCTGCAGAGCAATATGGAATTATGCCCAAAGGGCTATAAATAATTGCATACCCTTTGACCCAGTAATACCACTTCTGGGGTTGTATCCCAAAGAGATCACAGAAGTGGGAGGAAGACCCATATGTACAAAAATATTTATTGCAGCTCTCTTTGTTGTGGCAAAAACCTGGAAATTAAGGGGATGCACATCAATTGGGGAATGGCTAAACAAGTTGTAATGTAATGGAGTAATGAATGTAATGGAGTACTATTGTGGTATAAGAAATAGGGAGGAGATGGTCTTCACATTCACCTGGAGAGACTTATAGAAACTGATGCTAAGTGAGAAAAACAGAACCAGTTAAAATTTCTACACAATCACAGAAACATTGTACGTGGGATGAGCAACTTTGATAAACTGGACTCTTCTCAGCAACGTACAGTTACAAGACAACTCTGCAAGTCTTATGATGAAAGAAGGTATCTACATTCAGAGAGAGATCTAGAAAGAACAGAGTTTAAATGGAGACTGAAGCAATCTACATGCTATCATTTTTTTTTTCATGTATGGTTTTCTTTCTTTTTTCCCATTATTCACTCCTTTGGTTACAACCCTTCTATACAACCAGACCAATGTCCAATGTGAAAGTATTTTCAGATTCTATACTTGATTTTATGCCACCATGGTGGGAGGGGGAAGGTGGAAGGAAGGAAATTTAATCTCAAAGGCTTGTGGAACTGAATCTTGTAAACTAAAATAGATTAATTCAAATGGCAAAGGAGGTCCAAAAAGCCAGTGAGGAGAAGAATGTCTTTAAAAGCCAAATTTGCCAGATGGAAAAGGAATTTCAAAAACTGACTGAAGAGAATAACTCCTTCAAAATTAGATTGGAACAATTAGAAGCTAATGAGTTTATGAGAAATCAAGATACTATAAAACAGATCCAAACAAATGAAAAAATAGAAGGCCATGTAAAATATCTCATTGGAAAAACCACTGACCTGGAAAGTAGATCCAGGAGAGACAATTTAAGAAAGATTATTGGACTACCTGAAAGGCATGATCAATAGAAGAACCTGGACAACATCTTTCAAGAAATTTTCAAGCCAAATTCCCTTGATATTCTAGAACCATAGGGCAAAATAGAACTTGATAGAATTCACTAATCACTTCTTGAAAAAGATCTCCAAAAGAAAACTCTTAGGAATATTATAGCCAAATTTCAGAGTTCCCAGATCAAGGAGAAAATACTGCAAGCAGTCAGGAAGAAACAATTTGAGTATTATGGAAACACAATCAGGATAATAAAAGATCTCGCAGCTTCTACATTAAGGAATCACAAGGGTTTGGAGTATGATATTCCAGAGGTCAAAGGTGCTTGGACTAAAACCAAGAATCACCCACCCTGTAAAACTGAATATAATGCTTCAGGGGAAAATATGGTCATTCAATGAAATAGAGGGTTTTCAAGCATTCTTGATGAAAAACAAAGCAGAGCTGAATGGAAAATTTTACTTTCAAATACAAGAAGCAAGAGAAGCATGAGAAGGTAAACAAAAAAAAAAATAGTAAGGAACTTATTAAAGTTTAACTACTTACATTCCTATATGGAAAAATGATCATTTTAATTCATAAGACTTTTCTCAGCATGAGGATAGTTGAAGGGACTATATATGTATATGTGTATATACGTATATATGTATATATATTTGTTTGTGTAGGAGGGTGTATGTGCATATAAATATATATGTGAGTGTGAGCATATGTATGTTCATGTATGCTCACACAGTGGGCACAGGATGTGGAGAATATGAAGGGATGATATAAAAAAAAATAAATTTAAGAGGTGAGAGAGGAATTTCTTAGGAGAAGGAGAAAGGGAGAGATAGAATAGGGTAAATTATTTGATATAAAAGACGCAAGAGAAAACTGTTACAATGGAGGGGAAGAGCAGGAAGGTGAAAGAGAATGGGGCAACCTTACTCTCATTGAATTTGGCTTAAGGAGAGAATAATATGCACACTCAATTGGGTATCTTACCCCTATAGGAAAATAGGGCAGTAGGGGATAAGATAGGGCATGATAGAAGGGAGGGCAGATCGGTGGAGAGGGCAGTTAAAAACAAACATTTTTGGAAATTGATAGAGTCAAAGGAGAAAATAGAATAAGTGAGGGGTGGGATAGGATGGAGGGAGGTATAGTCAGTCTTTCTCAATATAACAATTATGGAAATGATTTGGCTAAGTACCTATTTATAGGTAGTTTATAACCTATATTGAATTGCTTATCTTCCCTATGGGAGTGGGTGAGGAGGGAAGAAGGGAAAAAATCTGGAATTCAAAGTTTAAAAAATAAATATTTAAAAAAATTGCTTTCTCCATATAACTGGGAAATAAGATATACAGGCACTGGTGTATAGAAAGCCATCTTGCCCTACTAGAAGTTTGAGGGGTGGTTGTGACGGGGGAGGATATAAGAGAGAACAGATTGGGGGAATGGGTATTCAGTAGTCATTCTATTTTGGTGTGGGAGGTAGGGGAAAGATGGGGAGAAAAAATTGTAACTCAAATTTTGTGGAAATGAATGTTGAAAACTAAAAATAAAGTAATTAATTTACAAATAAAAAAGAATGCTTGAAAATCCTCATTTTCATTAAAGATCTGTAGTTTAATTGGAAGGATTCTTCTCAGTTTTGTTGGGTAGTTGTTTCCTGGTTGTAATCCTAGTTTCTTTACCCTCTGAAATATCATATTCAATGCCTTCCTATACTTTAACATAGAAGGTGCTAAATCATATATTATCCTGATCGTGTCTTCATGATATTTGAATTTTTTTCTTTCTATATTCTCTGAATATTTTATCCTTGACTTGGAAGCTCTGGAATTTGTCTATAATGTTCCTGAGAGTTTCAGTTTTGAATAATTTTTAGGAGGTTATTGTTGGATTCTTTTAGTTTATATTTTAACTCTAATTCTAGAAAGTCAAGGCAATTTTCCTTTGAGGATTTCTGGAAATAAAATGTGTAGGATTTTTTTTTTCTTTCTTTCTTTCTTTTTTTTTTTTTTGCTTTTTGGAGGGGGTAAGGTAGGGCAATGGGGGTTAAGTGACTTGCCCAAGGTCACAAAGCTAGTTTTTGTGTTAAGCGTCTGAGGCGGGATTTGAATTCAGGTCCTTCTGACTCCAGGGCCAATGCTGTATTCACTGCACCACATAGTTGCCCTATACTTTTTTTTTCTTTAGTCATGGCTTTTAGATAGTCCAATATTTTTTATCAAATCTCTCCTGAATTTATTTTCCAGTTCAGTTATATTCACAAAATGATAGTTTATATTTTCTTCATTTTATTCCTTCTTTTGATTTTGTTTTACTGTTTCTTGATGTTCCATGGAGTCATTATCTGGCACTTGCCTGATTCTCATTTTTAAGAAATTATTTTATTCTGTGAATGTTTGTACCACATTTTCCTTTTTATAAATTCTACTTTTTAAGGAGTGCTTTTCCTCATTGAATTTTTCTGAATCTTTTTCCCTTTGGCCAATTCTGCTTTTAAGGGCTCTTTCTCTTCAATAGATTTTGGTACCACTTTTTTTATTTGGTGTAATTTTATGGTATTATTTTTTCTCAGTATTTTTGCACCTACTTTGCCAAGCTGATAACTATTTTTTCATGATTTTCTTGCATCACTCTTGTGTTTTTTCTGCAATATTTCCTCTACCTCTCTGATATGGATTATAAAACACTTTTTAAACTTTTCCAGAGACTAAGAACAATACATATTATTCTTTTTTCTTTTAAATTTATTTATTTCTAGTTTACAAGATTCAGTTCCACAAGGTTTTGAGTTTCAAATTTTCTATCTCTCCCTCTCCTCCCCCTTATTCCAAAGACAGCGTGTAAGCCAATATAAATTCTACATATACCTTAGTATTAAACATAGTTTCATAATAGTCAAGTTGAAAAAGAGAATTATAACCAATGGAATGAAACACAAGAAAGAAGAAACAAAATAAAAACAAAAACAAACAAAAAAGAGAGCAAATAGTTTACTTCAATCTGCATTCAGACTCCATAATTCTTTCTCTGGATGTGGATAAGCTTTTCCATCACGAGTCTTTTAAGAAGCTTGTATTGCTGAAAGAACCAAGTCTATCAAAGTCAGCCATCCCAGATATAATGTATCTGTACCTGCATACAATGTTCTCCTGGTTCTGCTCCCTTCACTAAGCATCAGTTCATAAAGGTCTTTCCAGGTTATTATGAAGTCTGTCTGCTCCTCATTTCTTATAGTACAATAATATTCCATTACATTCATATACCACCACTTGTTTAGCCATTCCCCAAATTGATGGACATCCCTTTGATTTCCAATTATTTGGCACCAAAATTCATAGTGTTCTTTTGAGGGTTTGTGCAATAACTGCTTTTATTTTGTTCTCTTCTGAGTTTGTGTATTGATCTTCCCTGTCTTGATAATAACTTTCTATGATAAGTTCTTTTTTGATTGCTTTTTTTCCAGCTTATTTCCTAACATTAAATATTATGTTAAAATTGGACTCTGCTCTCATAGTGGAAAGGACAATGTTCCAAGCTTCCACTTTTTTGTGCAGCTGTTTTGAAAGCTAGCTCTATGGGTTTGCAAACTCTCAGAACTTTGAAGGTGGTATGATCTAAAAAGAGGTTTGGTCACGGCTCTCCTGGCCTATGCTTTGGTCTGTGAGTAACCACAAGCACTTTTTTCTTGACCTGGATCTGTGACTACCATCCCTGCTCCTGCTAGTGGTTCTCCTTGACCTAGAACTGTGACCTGGAGCCACATATAGGCAATGCAACAGAGTCCTGGGTTCATTGCCACCAAAATGTCCCCTGTAATCTCCTTTTCAGTTGTCCAATCCCTGTATCTTCTGTGGGCTAAGATCTCAGGAAACCACCTCAACTGCTGATTCAGTTGCCTCCAAGGTCTACTGCTGGCTTAGCAGACACTATCTGTGCTGACATGGCCTGCACTGTTCTGTGCTCTGCTCTCAACTCAATGAGACAGACATTTTCCTGCCAGATTTTCAAGTTGTCTTGGCTAGAAAATTGCTTCTCCCCAGTCTTTTGTTGTTTCTGCTACTCCGAAGTTAATTTTGAGGCATTATTTAACTTTGTTTGTAGGTGAATTTGGGAGAGATCAGGCAAATCCCTGCCTTTACTCTGCAATCTTGGCTCCCATCCTCTCTGCAGTTATTTTAGAGGAATTTATCTTTATATTTCTTCCCATAGGACTTTGTTGGTAATGTCTAGAAATGCTGATGATTTATATAATCTTATTTTATATTTTGTAGTTTTGCTGAAACTGTTTATTTCAACTAGTTTTTTAGTTGATTCACTAGAATTCTGTATGTGTACTACAATCTGCAAAGCATGATAGTTTTGTTTCCTTGATGCCTATTTTATTTTTTCAATTTATTTTTCTTCTTTTATGTCTAATTAGCATTTCTAGAAGAATATGGAATAATAGTGGTGATAATTGATATACTTGTTTCACCCCTGATCTTATTGGAAAGGTTTCTAGTTTATCTTCATTATAGATAATGCTTGCTGATAGTTTGATATAAATACTATTTATTTTTATGATTTCCAGTGCTTTTCAATAGCAATTAATAAAGTATTTTGTCAAACTTTTTCTGCGTGTATTGAGATAATCAAATTATTTTTGTTGGTTTATTTTTTGTTGTTGATATGGTCAAATATGCTGATAGTTTTCTTAATATTTAGCCAAACCTGTATTCCTGGTATAGAACCTACCTGGTCACAGTGATTATACCCATACATATATACACATCATGCATATATGTATATATATATATATATATATATGTGTGTGTGTGTGTGTGTGTGTGTGTGTGTGTGTGTGTGTATGTATATCCATATACATATATATGCATATATGTGTATGATATTGTAATCTCCTTATACACACTCTAAATATATATGCATATATATCAATATTAATTGGAAAAATGTGTATATATTTTCCTTTCCTTTATTTTTGCTCTTTGTATTTGAGGTATCAGACCCATATTTTTGTGGTAAAAAGAATCTGGTATAGTTCCTTCTTGCCCTATTTTTTTTTTCTAAATGATTTTTATAGTGTTGGATTTAATTGTTCTTTAAATATTTTATATAATTCATTTGTGAATCCATTTTGTCATGGCAATTTATTTCTTAGGAAGCTCATTGATGACTATTTAAATTATTTTTCTAACACAAGGTTATTTAAATATTCTATTTTCTCTTCTGTTAATCTTGGCACTTTATATTTTAGTAAATATTCATCTAATTCACTTAAATTGTCAGATTTATTGGCATATAATTGGGCAAAATAACACCCAATAATTGCTTTAATTTCATCTTCATTAATGATGCATTCACCCTTTTCATTTTTAATATTGTTAATTTATTTTACTTCTTTCTGTTTTTAATTAAATTAACCAATAGTTAATTTTATTTTTCCCACAAAACCAGCTCCTCATTTTATTTATTAGTTCATTGCTTTTCTTATTTTTCAGCTTTATTAATCTCCCTCCTGATTTTCAGGATTTCCAATTTGTTCTTTAATTGGGGATTTGTAATTGATTCTTTTTTTTATTTTTTTTTAGTTGTCTTCTTGGTTTTTGTCTTGATCTTCCCTGTCATTGTAGTAACTTGTTATAGTCATATGTGTGTATGTGTGTTTGTGTGTATGTGTGTGTGTGTATGTGTGTGTGTGTGTGTGTGTTGTTTTTGTTGCTGTTTGCTCATTTTTCCAGCCTATTTCTTGACTTTTAACTTTATGTTAAAGTTGAACTCTGCTTCTAGGGTCAAGGGGGCAGTATCCCAAGTTTCTGGTCTTTCTTGCTTATGTTTTCAGAGCTAATTCTTCAGGTATATACATTTTCAGTGCTTCCAAGTTGGTGTGATCCAAGGAGAGGAGGCCTGTGGTCTCATCTTCATTCAGGAAGGGACCTCCTTTACCTCGTAGCCACCAGTATTACCACTCCTTTCAGCCCTGAGACTGTGACCCACAATTGCATATGGACAGTATAACAGGACCCAGAACCAACATAGGATAACCACCAATCTCTTTTGAATCAATTGTTCAACCCTGCCACATTATATAGACTGATATTTCTGGAAGCTTCTGCTGCACAGCCTGCATTGCTTGTCCTCTGTTCCTGGGACCCACCAACAAACAATGGTGAAACAGACCTTTCTTGCCAAAATCCTAGGTTGTTTTGGGCTGAAAAATTGTTTCATTTGATCTTTTCTTGGCACTACTCCTCCAGAATTCTATTTCAGGTGTTATTTTAGAGTTGTTTGGTAGAGAATTTAGAAGAGTTCAGCTGAATGCTTCTCTTCTTCTCCATTTTGGCTCTGCCTTTCCAAAGGAGTATTTTGAACCAGGTTCAGTCTTAGGAGTTCCCAGTGACCAATGACATGGACCCCTTTTTCATCTTTATTCATCTAGGTAAACCCCAAACCTAGTATAGTGAGAGAAAAATAATTACTTGTATTTTAGATTATGGTTCACATCGTAGGTTTCCCCAAAAGAAGAAGTAGAATGGGGCTCAATGTAAAATTGAATCAGACATTGCATAGGAATTTTCTTTCTACAAGCAAAAGAAATGATTAGCACAAAACCTTCATGAGCAGGTACTTGATTAAAAAAGAAAAGAAACAAATACAGACACATACATACAGATATACACAAAAACCCTTAAAGCAAGTTTCAGTAATTTAACTTCTAATTACTGTTATAGTCTCTTGGGAAGTTAATATTTAAACTCATTAGATTATAAAGAAGGTTACAGTACTGCTAATTGGGTATTTTACATTTCACATCAGCTTGGTATAATCTAAGCAATTCTGCCTCACATATCTGCTGATAAGAAGATCAGATTTGGGCTAATACTTTTGTTGGTGGCCATCCTCTCCGAGAACTTTGGAATGCTTTCAGGAGTACTTCTTTCCCTGCCATCATTTGACTCTGAACCAGTGGAACATAAGATCTCCAGACCTTTCCATCCCTTAACTTTGCTTCCAAGCCTCTATCTTTAGATTGATACTATCATCTGAAATTACAAAAGAACACATAAAAGGCAATCCAAACCCAAGCTTAGCCTTGCTAAAGCTGGACATGTGCTTTAGATGCCATGTAATCATGGCCACAAGCAGTCTGGAGAGGAAGATAAGGCAAGTTGCCCCTTCCCTCACCCCCTCTCAGTAAGTGGCTCAATATTGTACTGATATCATTCATGTCTAAAGGAAGAAGGTCTTGAAAGTAGAGTACTTCTTTTTAAATACCTACTGAGTCATTAATACTTTTTGACATTGCCAAATAAAAGAACTCTTTGTCATCTCAAGTACAAATTCTTTATCTCAGAAATTGTCTGTAAGGCTTCCAAGTCATCCACTGGGATCAAGAGTGTCAACCAAGTATTCTTTATGATGATGGCACTTGTTTCATCTCTATTCACTTGCTCTTCCTGGCAATTCTTCCATATCAAGTAGAGTTATGTGCCTAGAACATTATATAGATTCATATGAAATAGGTCAGAATATATAAGACAATGAAGAAGAATTATCAGGTCTGCTTCTGAACTGCTATGATTTTGCACTCTTCCTATTGGGTATAATAAAGGTTTTTCTATATCTGAATTATATTATTAACTCGAGTGCATAGGGGCTGAGGCTGCTTTTTAATCTACATGTGCAGAGACCCAGACATAAGCTATTTTGTGAGGTTCTAAAGGGATATGTTGGGTGTATACATGAGCCAAAGAGCGATTTATGATAAACAACTAGAATGGAATTCAGTTTGTGTGAACTCAAAGCTGGGGTACAATAATAATATATTATTTAGGAGATTTGGGTAATAGTGGACTCCTAAGAAGCTGGAGAGCCAGACTTTTGACCTATTTTTATATCACCAATGCTTAGAAGATAGTAGGTACTTTATAAATTTTTTTTTTCATTTTAAAACAAAATTTCTAAATCTGTATTTTCAATATGTGTATTTATATTTAATATGCATATGTAGAATATGTATATTTCTATCTAGCAGGCCTGGAATACAATACATGCTGGGTAGTTCTGTCGATCTTATTATTTATTCATTATTTGATATTTTGAAGTTATACTCAGTGTTTTAAAGTTATCCTTCTCAAATTAGATAAGACAAATAAAGATATATAGAAAGAGAAGTAGAGATAGATTATATATGTAGACAGAGATAGAGATAGAGATATAGAGAGAAAGATGTAGAGATATAGAGATAGATATTTAGAGATAGAGACGTAGACATAGAGATAGAGAGGTAGAGATTTATTTGACCCATGATCCCAATCATTACAGGCTTTTGAGATCATTTTTTCAATTCTAGTTCTATCCTACAATATGATACTTATCCTCCAAGTTCTATGTCATCCACAGGATTATTAAGCTTGTGATTTACATACTATCGAATATTAAGTAAAAGGTCCAAAGATAGTGTCCTTTCAATAGAGACTCACCCCCCAGTTTAGCAATGAACCACCAATGACTTCTCTTACGTATGTATAGTTAGTCAATCAGTTCTGAATCTATCCTTCACTTTCATTCACTCTTCCTAGTTTTGTCTTCAGAACAGTGAAAAGCTTTGTTAAATTCCCTGCTGAAATCCAGGTATACTACACATGTAATAGAATTTCCCATATCTACCAACTTGTTAGCTGTATCAAAATAAATAGAGTTAGTCTTTCATAAATTATTGTTAATGAACTCATGCTGGCTTTTATTGACCCCCTTGATAATTGTTAACTGCGCAGGCTGGGTAAACAATAGACATTAAATAAAACAGGGGGAAGGTGCTGAATTTCAAGCAAATATTGCTTACATTTCTTTTTTTATAATTAACTTTTATTTATTTTTAGTTTACATCATTGATTTCCACAAGATTTTGAGTTACAAATTTTCTCCCCATCTTTCCCCTACCTACCTTCCCAAACAGCAATCCCACTGTATAACCCCCTCTCCCAATCCTCTCTCTCTTATAATCTCCCCTATCACCCCTCTGGTTTTATGGTAGAGCAAGATGGCTCTCCCTATCCCAGAGCCTGTATATGTTATTTCCCAGTTGCATGTAAATAATAATAATAATAATAATAATAATAATAAATATATGCATATGTATATATATATGTATATGTATATACACACACATGCATATTTATATTTAACATATGATTTTAGAACTTTAAATTCCAGATTCTTTCTATTCCTCCCTTGTCACCCACCCTCACTGGAAAGACAAGCAATTCAATATAGGTCGTACAAGTGTATTTATGCAGAACATCTCCACAATGGACATATTGTGTAATGCTGACAATATTTCCCTAATTTCTATCCCACTCTCCCCTTGTTCTGTTCTCTACTTTGTCTCTGTCCCTTTGCAGAAGTGTGTGCTTCTAACAACCCTCACCCCCAACCTGCCCTCTCCTACATCATCCCCCCTTCTCATTCCGTTTCCCCCGCACTCTCCTACAGGGCAAGATACATTTTTTTAGAGTGTATGTCATTCCCTCCCTAAGCCAAATTCAATGAGAGTGAGGTTGACCCATTCCCTTTTTGCCTTCCTGTTTTTCCCCCTCCATTGTAACAGTTAGCCCTTGTCTCTTCTATAGGAAATGATTGACCCCATTCTGTTTCTTCCTGTCTCCCCTCATTCTATTATTCCCCTACCTCTTAATTTCACCTTTTAAAATATCATCCCTTCCTATTCAATTGATCCTGTGCCCTCTGTCTATGTACACATATATACATACACTCCCATATGTATTCATATGCATATATACACTTTATATACATATGTGTATGTATACATACGCACACACACATTTATATTCCTTTCACCTATCCTCACACTGAGAAAAATTTCATAAGTTACAATTATCATTTTTCCTTTGGCATGTAAATAGTTCATCTTTGATAAGTTCCTAATGATTTCTTTTCCATGTTTACCTTCCCGTGCTTCTTGTTTTTGAATGGCAAATTTTCTATTCAGTTCTGGTTTTTTCCTCAAGAATGCTTGAAAGTCCTCCACCTCATTGAATCACCATATTGTCCCCTGAAACATTATCCTCAGTTTTGCTAGGCAGGTGATTCTTGTTTTTAATCCTAGCTCCTTTGATCTCTGGAATATCATATTCTAGGCCCTTTGATCTCTTAATGTAGAAGCTGCTAGATCGTGGGCTATCCTGATTGTATTTCCACAGTATTCGAATTGTTTCTTCTTGACAGATTGTAATATTTTCTCCTTGATCTGGGAACTCCAGAAACTCGCTATAATATTTCTAGGAGTTTTCTTTTGGGATCTTTTTCAAGAGTTAATTGGTGAATTCTTTCTAGTTCTATTTTGCCCTCTGGTTCTAAAATATCTGCCCAGTTTTCCTTGAGAATTTCTTGAAGGGTGCTTTCTAGGTTATTTTTTTCATCATGTCTTTCAGGTAGTCCAATAATTTTTAATTGTTGCTCCTGGATCTATTTTCCAAGTTAGTGGGTTTTCATTTGTTTGGATATGTTTAATAGTATCCTGATTTCTCATAAAGTCATTTGCTTCCATTTGCTCCACTCTAATTCTCAAGGAATGATTCTCTTCAGCCAGCCTTTGAGATTCTTTTTCCATCTGGAAAATTCAACTTTTTAAGGCATTCTTTTCCTCATTGACTTTTTTGTGTCTCTTTTGCCATTTGAGTTAGTTTATTGTTTAAGATGTTATTTTCTTCAGTCAGGTTGTTGATTCTCTGATCATGATTTTCTTGCATCATTCTCATTTCTCTCCCCAATTTTTCCTCCACTTCTCTTATTTGGTTTTCAAAATCCTTCTTAAGCTCTACTTCATGGCTTCTAAGAAGTCTACATTTTTCTTGGAAGCTTTGTGTGCGAGAGTTCTGACTGTGTTGTCTTTCTCCCATTCCATGCTTGGATCCTTTGTGTCCCCAAAAAGGAATCTACAGTTGGATTGCTTAGCTTCCTTTGCTTCCTTTGCCTGCTTATATTGCCAGTCTGTTACTTGACTTTTAGGCTCAGTAGAACTCTGCTTTCAGAGGGGAGAGCTATGTCCCAAATCGCTGGGGTTTTTTCAGTTGCCAGAGCTATTAGGAGGCTGCCACCTTCTCTGCAGCCCTCTCCAGCTTTGGCTCCCTGAAAACTCACCAGACCACCACCCAAGACTGCAATCCCTATACAGGAAGCTCAAGGCAAGAGCACTTAGCCTCTGAATGATTGCTTGTCCCTCCTGCAATCTGCAAGCTGGGAGCTTCTGAAGCAGCCATGTGGAGGTAGCTGAAGGGCTGCTGCTTCAGACTGTTTCTAGGTCTAGAGGCAGTCAGCCAGACCCTCTCCCTGATATTTAGCCAAGTTCCACTGACCTTTTCCCTTTGTCCTTGGCTCTTATGGGTTGGTAATTCTGGAAACCCCCTCTGCTGCCAGTGATCCAATCTCCTGAAAGCTCCAACCAGGGTTTTTCTTGGATGGCCTGAAGCTAAAACCACATGGGGCAGGGCTCTGCTCCCAGTGCTCTGCAATGAGCCTTTTCCATCTGTCTGCTGGGCTGCCTTCTGCAGGAACCTTGTTTCTCTGTCATTTTATGAGTTCTGGAGCTCTAAAATTTGTTGAGTCATATTTTATGCTATTTGTGGTGGTTATGGGGGGAGACATGGAGTTTCCCTGCTTCTATGCTGCCATCTTGACTCTGCCCCACTATTGCTTACATTTCTCATGTTTTAGCTATCTGTAGTTCAATGTCATGAGCTAGATTTCCTTAATGCATCCTCTGAAGCAGTGAAAGCATACAAGACAAACAGTGTGTAGGAGATTTGGGGCAAAACATTCCAACACATTTGCCTCTTGTAGGCTTAGCCTACAATTTTTTTTTATCAATTCCACTTTTAAAGGGAATCTAATTCCTTCTATGTCAATCTTCTTTGACATAAATATCCTGTGTGGTTCTTTGTAGTTTACCAGTGTCAGATTGATTTACTACTATTTCTACAAATGCTTTATTGGCTTTTATGTAGCTTTTTGTTAAAATGTTTTTAAAAGGCAAATGGCCATCAATGTCAAGTAAATATTACAAGGAAATAAGTTTTCCATTTTTGCCTCCTGCATCAATCAGATTTTATAATGAATGATGTAGCAGTTGCTCTCAGGTTCCTCAACATTTCTGTAACCATTAGTCAGTGAAAGAGAAATAAATATTTGTAGGAGGAAAAAGAGCTTTAAGTGACTTTAACAAAAATGAGAACATTCATTTTGATAATGATATCTATAAGGATAAATGTCCATGAAAATAATTGCATTATGACAAAAGTATGAAAGTTTCTCATTTGGAAGCTCTTGTAAATTATAGAAAAATCTACCACTTTGTTTTGATGTAAAAGATTAGTGCATTGCAGACAGTTTTGAAAAAGACATATTTGTGTGAACAAGGACTCTCTCTATACTATATCTCCCAGTATTTCAATTTTGAGGCAGATCTATCCATAAAGTTTGAGAAAGAAATTCTCATGGATATGGCATTGGATTTGTTGTCAGGAATTTCTAAGTTGGAACTGAAATCACCACTATGATTATAAATCTAAATGAGACCCTCACCTTTAATTTTGAGCAACTGAATTTGAAAAATTGCAAAAATTAATTCATCTACCCTAGAATTCTTGGAATATTTTGCAAAACCTTAATATAAAAGAAAAAAAAGTTAATTCCTTGGAACTATGCAGTATTAAGTATTACTATATATACAACTTGAATGGAAAGGGATGATTGAAAATGTCTCATCAGAAAAGTACATTCAACTCCATGTACATTTTTAAAGAAATATTTGTAAAATGTTATGAAAATTCTTTAAAAGACTGTCTACAGTAGGCTCCTCCATTTTCTCTTGTCTCACTCTCTTCCTAACCCCTTATATTCTAGCTTCTGATGGTGCCATTCCACTGAAAGTTCTATTTTCAAAGTCAGTAATGATCTCTTAGTTGCCAAATTGAATGATCTTTTCTTATTGCTCATTCTCTAAGTTCTCTACAGTCTTTGATACTAGTTATCATTCTTATCTTCTCTCTCAGTTTTCAGCACAGTTCTCTTCCCTGGTTTTCTCCTACCTACCTGATCTCTTCTCTGTCTCTTTTGCTGGATCATTCTTCTGATCTTGCCATCATAACTGAGGGTTATGTCCTCATTCTGTCCCTGTTTTCTTTCCCTTTATACTGCTTGGTGATTTCATCATGGCTTCCATCATTTTAATTACCATCTCTATGCTGATGATTTTCAGATCTACATTTTTTTACTCCATCTCTTCACTGACTTCAAATCTCACTTTCCAATTTCCTTCCAGACATCTAGTACTGGATGTCCAGTAGACATCTTAATCTCAATATGACCAAAACAGACCTTATTATATTTCCCCCTAAATGCTTCCCTCACCTTTCCTATTACTGTAGAGGGCAACACCATCCTCCCAGGCCTTCTGACTCCTAAACTAGGAGTCAGTCTATATTCCTCACCATGTCTCACCCTCCTCCCCCTATCCAAGCTATTGTAGAGGCTTGTCCACTTTACCTTTGCAATATTTCTTAAATATGTTCCTTTCTCACTCCTTAATTATTGCAATAGCTTGCTGGTACATTTGCCTGCCTCAGTTCTTGCCGCACTCCCATCCATCCTCCAATCATATACTAAAAAAGATTTTCCTAAAGCTCAGGTCAGTTCATGTCACCCCCCCTTCACAATAAACTCCAGTGACTTCCTATTGTCTCTAGGATCAAATAGAAAATGTTCTGTTGAGCATTTAAAGTCATTTTCATTGCCCTGCCCCCCTTTCCAATCTTCTTAAACCTTACTCTTCCATACAGACTCTTCGATCCAGTGACACTGTCCCTCCTGTCTGTTCCATGAACAAGACATTCCAGTTCTTGGTTTGAGGTATTTTCTCTGACTTTTCCCCATACTTGGAATAGCTCTCCCTAGTCCAGTCTGACTGCTGACCTTCCAAGCTTGCCTTAAGTTCCAGACAAAGTCCTCCCTTCTAAAGGAAGTTTCCCCAACCACTCAATTTCAGTGTCTTCCTTCTATTAATTATTTATTAATCCTGTATATACCTTGCTTTGTATATATTTGTTTGCGTATTGTCTCCTTCATTATATTGTGAATTCCTTGAGTATTGGGCCTATTTGTTGCCTCTTTTATCTCCAGAACATATCACAGCTCCTGGCTTATCATAAATGATTAATAAATATTGATTTATTAATTTAGTAAATAATATCACCTACTTGCATGATTGTTGTGAAAATCATATTAAATAATTTCAAATCACTTAGAACTTTACGTGACATGTAGTGGGTTCTATATAAAATTGTTCATTATTATTACTATCTCCTTGCTTATCTTATCATCTCCCCATTAGCTATGTTTCATCTCTTTCAACCAGTTAAAAGGGTCTCTCTGCTGGCAAAGGAAAGTGAAGCAAAATAAGAAGTCAGTATTTTTTGTGTTAGCCATATTGGACCTTATCTTTGTCCTAGAGGGTCCAGACAATAATCCTTCCTTCGGAAACTAAAGAAAACAAAATTAAATGAAAAAAAGAAAATAACTTTTTTTTCCTTTAAGTATTGGTTTCTCTGACCAACTCCAGCATATACTGAATTAATTACTCTTGATACTTTCCTTAATGTCCCATGCCATGCTTTTGTATCTTGCTGCCTCTCATTGCTTCCATCTTTTCTCCATATCTTCCAATACCTTCATTCTCACTCATATATCTTAAAAAACAAAATCCAAGTTGCTTTTATAGTTGTTGCTTGTTTCTTTTGCATTGTGCTACTGTTTTGTTTTACTTGCACTGCTTATATCACTTTGGATGTCTTTTTGTGCTTCTTTATCTTCATCATTTTCGTGGTTTCTTACAGCATAAAAGTATATTAATATCTTAATATATTCTTGTACTGAATTATATTTTAAGTAGGTGCTCATTTGAACAGAGCCTGCTTAAAAAGTCTAAGCTGGTTGATGAGTTCTCTGGTAATCCACATCTTTTTCTTCATCTGTCTGTTTTTTTTTTTTCCCCTGCTGCATATCAAAACAGTTTTCTTTTTTGTCATCTGAAATTTATTCTTTTATTTCACTCCCTGTAGATTGTCTTATCCTATGGAATTTTAGACCACAATTCTTCCTATCTTTCTTCTGATCTCTGTGAAATTTGATCTCCCCAAATCTAGAGTGCATTTCAAACTGCTATCATCTTATTTGATTCAGCCCAAATTTCTATCTAGTATTTCAAGATATTTTTGAATGTCGACTCTGTCATCCTGTAGGAATCATACACATGCTTAAAAACAAGCAAGGAATGCCTCTGAATCATGTATTTCACCAAGGAAATAAGCCAAAGTAGATGGAAGAGCAAAACAAAGCAAAGCAAAAATAAAATTCCATTATCTTATAATGATAATGCTTAGAAATTCTGAACCAATAAAACTGGAATAGAATTTAATAAGTCCTCAAATATTTATGTTTCTACTATATGCATGCATTGCTATAGGAGAATATAAGTACAAACATAAAACAATTCCTACACATGATAAGTTTACATTATATAATAAAGGAAACTTGCTTTTAATAACTTTAAGCATAATTATGATCAATATAATTCAACTTAATTTGATAAAAATTGAATATTTAAAATGGAAACCAAAAAAGGAAATCCATATCTAAATCCCATGATTTATAAAATAATGATATTTCTTTTAGTTCTAAAGAAGAAAGCAAAGTTTGGTTTTTATGACTTCACTGATATTCCCTACTAGACTTGTCCATGGGATAAAGACCCCATTTGATTAAATTTTTGCATCATTTTATTCCATGTGAACATAGATTAAAGAAACTGTGAAATTACATCATGGAGAAAAGAAGAGGTAGGGGGAACATGATGGCTATTCCCAAATACTTAAAATATTTTCATGTGAAAAAAGAAGAATTGTACTTGTTTTGCTTGGCCATGGAGGTTGTGATTAGGATCAATGAGTAGAAGCTGAAATGATGGTTGGCATAAGTGGGGAGGGGAAGTGAGAGAGGAATCTTACTTATTGGATCTGTCTCCAAGCTGAATGGTTTGCCTTGGGAGGTAATATGTTGCTTCTCACAGGATAATCTTAAAGCAAAGACTGGGTGAACACTTGTTGGTTGTGATATAGAGCAGATTCTTGTTCTTCTTTAGGTTTAACTAGATGAACTTTTGGGTTTTTTCCAATTCTGAGATTCTGTGGCTCCAGGCTTCCTCCTGTGTCTAGAATAGTACTCTTCACACAGTAAGGTCTTGAAGAAATATTTGTTGAATTGAATTAAAAATGTTTTTTTTTTAATCCTCTTCTTTTCTTTCACACAGAAGATAGAGATTACAGGATAAGTGGTCAACCCATATTTGGGGGAGAAAAAGTTAGAAAAGTCTGCCCTGTTTAATTTTGGATAAGTCATATATGTATGTATGAATGTACGTATGTATATACATATGTGTGTATAGGTACACACTTCTCTTTTTAAAATTAAATAACAATAATAATAATAAGTGTTTTATTAATGATTTATGTTTATTATCTGTTTGATTTCTTTAGCTACCAGGGAAGTTTCCTTGTGAACACATAGGCTGAAAGAAAGATTTCTACAGGGAAAAGTAAGGGTATAATGCCCCCTGACAAATGAGATGGAAAATTGCTTCATTTCCCATGCAACAGAACTTAAGGATACCCTGCCAAGTATATAGCAGCTCATGGAGGAAAGTTCCCACAATAGTGTCCCTTGGGAAGTCATTAAAGCTAGTGTACTGCATCATAATGACCAGCTCTAAGAAAGGAAGAAAAAAGAGTTTTTAACAAGTAGTAATGAAGTTAGTAATTATTCTCTAAAGTCTACAAAATAATATAAAATGAAAGGATGTATGAATTAGAAATCTAGACACCTTGGTTCTAATCTACATCCTGATCCTGATTACTTGAATGATCTTGGGCAAATTATTTTACCCAGTTAGTTTCTTTTCTTCTTCTTCTTTTTTTGTAAAATAATAGGGTTGTACTGATTGATTTCTAAAGTCTCTTCCAACTCTAATGTCCTTGTGATACCATTAATTCTTTGTCCCGGTTTTATCCTAGGGCATTTTCCTAGGATTCATCATCATATAAAAATCTTTGTCTAACAAGGATTTGATAACAATAGTGAAGTCTGAACCACAGGGGAGAGGTAATAAATCCATTGTGAAAGGAAAACTCAAATTCTGGTCATCTTTACTCCCCTGAAATTTTACTACTAGATGAGGGATATGACAAGATCTTTTTCTCAAAAAAAAAAAAGTACTTATCTGAATTTTTGATAGAATAGGCTGTCTTTTCCAACTTACTAATATGTATTTCAACTATACCCCTCTCATTCATGTGACAATACTGTTACAGTGTGAATAAGGAATCCAAAATGAAAATCAGCAGAGACCAATGAACCCAAGATACAGGCTTTTCAGTCACTGGAGAGTCCTAAAACTGAGATAATTTGACAGATCTTTCCAAAAGAAGACTATATTGGTCTCCTTGGGGCCACATATATAGCTTATGAAACCATTGTCATTCCAGCCATCAGAAGGAAGTAAAGTGGATATATGGAAATCAAATGTTTGCTATAACTATACAGTGTAAGTAAATCAATAAAATCAGAGATTTACAGAATCTTAGAACTCAAAGGACCTACAGAGTTCATCTAGATCAGTTCATACCTTAAAAGTGACAACCTCAGCTGCATTCCTGGCAAGGAGTTATAGAATTTATAGATAAACTATGTATAGATTGAACAGATGTCTCTGTTCATTGAAATCAAATCCAGATAGATATTTCTCAGTACCTGCAAGTAAAATCAAAACAGTTCCAAGTTTTAGGAAAGGCCCAAATAAATGGTTCACCAGAATAATTTTATTTACACGGGCCTTTTAGATTTTTAAATACTTTATATGATACGAACTGACATGAAGTTTGCTTTCATGTTTTAAAAACTGTATTCATCTTTGCTTTTGAGCCTCACAAAATGATCTATAAGGTAAAAACTAGAGGTATTATTATTCTCATTTTGTCCACAAAGAGTCTGATGATGAGAGGGGAAAAATCATTTGCCTATGGTTACCTAGCTAATATCAGAGGTGAGATTAGATAGAGGTAGGTGAAGTCATCTTACTCCAAGGTCCAAGACATGTGGGGAACCTATGACCTTGAGACCACATATGGCCCTCTTGATCCTTGAGTAGCTCCTTTCAACTGAGTTCAAGTTTTACAGAACAAATCCATTTATTAAGGGGATTTGTGCTGTGAAGTTTGGATTCAGTCAAAGGGCTAGAGTTGAGAACCTAGAGGGCCATATGTGGACCTCAAGCCTGCAGGTTCCCCACCTCTGTTCCAAGATGAACATGATACCTTATAAAGTAGAATATAAAAGGACCAAAGTAAGGAAGGCGAGACCACATTCAGCTATGAGGCCAGGGGCAGTATTGATAGAGGAAAAGGTACCTCATCTAAGCCTTGTGGTCAGAGGATTTCAGTATGTAGAGATGAGGAGGAAGCACTTTTTCATATATAGAGAACAGAGAGAGTAGAATGCTACATTAAATCAATGGTCAATTAATGTTGCAGTTGTCATGAATAGAGAGTGCCTGAAAGAGAGTAGAATGGTTTAAGCCTGGGAGCTGAGCTGGAACCAGTGTGGAGGCCTTAAATGGCAGGTGAAGAATTTTTCTTTGACTAATGATTTTTGGAGCAGGAGAGACATGAATCTTAAATATTTTGGTGGCTATGTGAGTGATAAAATGGGGAAGGAATAGACCAACTAAAAAGGTATTATAAATAATTGTAAAAAATAATTATTAATCTGGGGCATCTAGGTGGCACAGTGAATAGAGCACTAGCCCTGGAGTCAGGAGGACCTGAGTTCAAATCTGACCTTAGACACTTAACACACACACACACACAAAATCTAGCTGTGTGACCTTGGGCAAGTCACTTAACCCCAATTGCCCTACTAAACAAAGAAAAAACAACAATTATTAATAAACAATATCTCGGAGATTCAGAGCTCTTCTGGCCTTCCTTCCAAAAGTGTTAAATACAGTTGTTGTTGTTGTTTTTTTTTCAGAAGGACATTACTGATAATGAGATTTCATTGACTCTTCTTATTGCGGTCAGGGCCTACCTAAACTTGCAAGGAACTTAATCTAAAGTGGGCAAGGGAAGTCATTATATTCTACTCTAGCTTGGGTGGAGACAGATTCTTTGATCTAGAGAAGGCAATGCTGGGAGTGGTCAGGTATATCTAGGAGTCTTCTGGCATTGAGGTATTTTCTCTGTCCTGGGGTGAAAAGATGGGAGTGACTTCAGTCACAGTTGGCAGGATGTATGAACTTTGAGCCTAACACCAAAGGGAGCCCAGTTTTGACTCCACATGCATGTTCTACCTGCTTTGAAAGAAAATAAACACGTACGACCTAATTCTGTTCATGTCTTTTTAGACCAAACTCTGGACGTTGATATAATCCAGGTGAAGGCTGGTGAGGCTCTGAATAAAGATGGGTATGGAGTTGGTAGAAAAAAGAGAGTTAATGTGAGAGACAGTGTGTAGGTAAAATCAAAAGGAACTAGCAAAAGTTTGGATATATTGTGAGTGGGGAAGAGGGAAGAAAAAATGCAGAAGATAATTTGGTAGAAAAAAGGTAGAAGTATTTCTAAGAAAACATTTGAATAAAGTTCTTTTCCTTAAACATATGAACAGCATGTGCCCCCTTGGTAATTCACTGATTATTATTATAATATGATTTCTTATTAAATATTATGTACTTTAGTCAGATATGTATGGATGCATTATAACAACCCACCCTCAAACGTCTCTACCAGAAATAATCTTCAACTTTAAAGTTGCTTTTATTTTTGTGCATGCACAGATTGTCAAATTGGCCCCTTAAAGGGGCATATATTTAACTTACACCCATGCAACAAGATCCTTTCCAACAGTCCTCTTCCCTTAAACAGTTTTCAATATACCCTCTCTTCAATGTCTCTAGTAAGGCGGAACTGAATTTAGTGTAATGAAGTATATTTTCCTTTTACATGGAGGTACTTAAGGCATGAATTAGAGTAAAGCCCAAGTGGATGAGAAAGGAACAATTCTGGGATGTTCAGGGCAGTTCTAATTGTTAGGTTTTTTTATATGTTGAGTCAAAATCTCCCCCTTTGCAATTTCCACCCATTACTATTTCTATACTCTAGGGCAAAATATAATAAGATTAATACCTCCTTAGCATTATTGACTTTCATGTTATTGAAGGTAGCTGTACATCCTTTAATTCTTTTCCATGCTAAGCACACTCAGCTATACCTAAGAATTTAAGGTATTTCTCTACTTTTCGGGTTTTAGTTATTATGTTGAATAATTCTTGCCTTGAAAACATATATTTAAAGTTATTTAGACAAGTTTCTCAAGTTCTGTGATAAATAGGGTTCAAAATTTTATTGGTGAACCACAGAAAGTGAAGATCCTTTAATGATCCTGTAATCTCCTTCAGTGGCTCCCAGAGAGTGGCCCATCAATGACAGGTGTTTCAACAGCATTGTGAGCTACTTCAAATAATATGAATATAAACAATGTGGTGATGTAAACCTTTTCATTTCTGGCCTGAACTTGTCATTTAATTTGATATGGAAGTAAAAGAAGACATCTCACTATTATTTCCCTGTTAGAACCGGCTCACTTCGGGTTCCCTTCTGGACTACCTTCCTCACTTACCCTTCCCGGGGTCATCAGATGTCTCTGGATTCCTTATTCTTCTAGAACAAAACACCCAGCAATCACAGATGGGTTTAGAAATGCAGCTTTATTGTTACATCTTCTGTTACCTCTTACCTCCTCTTACTCCTCTTACTTACCTCTTACTCCTACCCCTCCCCTCCCTTTGCTCCCTTTTATCTCCCCCTGGGCAGACTAAGTCACGTGACTCAGCAATAGGGGCAAGAAGAAAGGGGGGGGGGGCTTTCCCATTGGATGATACATGCTCAATGCTGTTAATCCACATTCTGGTAAGGCAGATAGCCTTATCAGGGCTCTGGCTCCTAGGCTTTGGAATGCAACAGACCACCCAGAGGGCAGCAGGAAGGAGCAATGGGGGTTGGGGGCCCAACATTTCCCCAAAAGTCAAATCATTTTCCACTTTCATTTTGGTGAGGTTTTTTTTTTTTTTCATGACTTAAGAATGGAAATGAAGGAAATATTTCCCAAGGTCTCCTTTCCCAGAAAAAAAGATTCATGGGCTGAAAATCAAAGGGACCTACTCAACTAAATTTGTATCCTGTTAAAACAAATGAACAAGTTGATCACTCCAATCAGTTGGAATATTCTTTGATTGGTTAGCATATTCTTTGATTATTGAATTTTGTTCTATGTGTACATTGTAAAGCCAATCATGAGCAACTCTCCTGAAGAATGCTTCTGTGAATAACTTAAAAGGTTCTGATCTCATGGTATAGTGAACTCTCCACTTATTCAGCAATAAACTGAAGCAAAACATCCACAGTAATATAACAAAACAACTTATTACTAAGGTGGTCACATAGTCTTAAACAAAACATATCATTCAGTAAGTCACAATCTAATCAATCAGTATTGAATACCCAAGTAAAGTCTCCTTTCCTCTTTAAGTAGAGGCTGGCTTCCAAATCATCCTTAAGCTAATCATCCTTAAGGAGTAATCATCCTTAAGTCAGTCATCCTTACAGGTAATGGAAAGTACAAAAACCATAACCTCCTCACTCCCTCTTCCCCTAGGTCACAATTAGATTATAATCTCAGCAATCAATACCAAGTACTCAAGTAAAGGTTCTTTCATCTTAACTCGAGGTTGATTTCCAAATTCCATGACTCCTCTTCCATGCTTCCAGTTCTTGCCTGTCTTCACCTGACCATTGCCTGGATTCACAGGTAGGTAGCTCTCTAATTCCAGCTGACAGTGACTAGCCCACTCCAAGCCCTTCACAGTTTCTGTTTCTGGAAAGACAAAACTTAACAGAGCCACAGCAATATTCACACACATTAAGTTTAGCAGAGTTACAACAGTATTCATGCACATTGCCAGCACTATCATCTCAATTCACTTTCTGTCTGACAAAATAACATAGACCGACAGACAAAGCTTCTGTCTGAGAAATCAAGAACAAATCAACAGTAAAGTCCCAGGACTTCTGTAAACAGCAACAAAGCCTTCTTTCAGGTCTTCTGTAAACAGCTGTTAAGTACTCTCTATGGGTTTCTGGATCAGCAGTATAGTCTTCTTCCAGGGCTTCTGGATCAGTAGCAAAGTCCTCTTTCAGAACTTTTATCTAAAAACAATAGACAAAGCTTTTGTCTGACAAATCAACAGAGTGCTACAGAGTGCCAAAATGTTCTCAGTTCTGCTTGGTTCCAGCAAGTGCTTGAGGTTTTATCTGCTTTGATCCTTCTCATTCCACCCTTCCTGTTGTGTCCTTCTTGTTATTCTCAAGTTCCTCTCACCTCAGGCTCCATTAGGTGCTTTTAGGCCCATTAAGGGCAGAGAAGGTCTCCAACCTTCCATAAGCCTATCAAGGGCAAGAGGATGTATACCTTTTCCAACAAAGCCTTGATATAATCACAGGCAGGGCTCAAAGGCATTTCAGTAGCTGAAACAAGGAGCTTACATAATACTTTGCTTTCCATCATAATAATTGAAGCAAGGAGCAAAGGACCACTTTGTGTGCCATTACATATATGCACATTACCTTCTTATTAAGGACATATGATATTGGGCTTCCTTCTTCACCTATCCCCTCCTCCCCTACCAAGAGGAAAATTAAATTCTCCTTCATTTAGTCTTGTGAATTTTTATAAAATTTTATTATACATTTGAGTTTCTTGGAGACATCTTGGTAAGTTACAGACATAGAATGTTAGTCTTCACTTTTAATATATAGGTTTAGACATGAAGACTTAGAGCAGAATGGATATTTAGGTTATCACGTAAGTGAAGAATATTATGCAAAGTCTTCCGAGTTCAATAATTCTTCTCACCTTGGGTCTGAAATGGCCACTGTACTTTCTGAGAGTGGGTCAATTATTGCCTAAAGCTCCCAAAGGAACATCCTTTAATTAAAGAGTAGGCTTAGTTGCCATTCTAGCTCATATTTGCTCATGGTTTTGTGATGCCATTTGGAAGGTTAGTATCAAATCGGGGACTTTATGTGATGTACTTTAACTCTACCTTTTCCTTTGATATATATTCACAGTAACCTTCCTCAAATTTTATTCATTTAATCCTTTAGAATTTGTATAATGTCTACTAACAGAAAGAGTGGTAATGGTTTAAATAGACATATATTCTTAACATATTTATCATTTTGGGAGCAATTTCCTCAAATTTTGAATGTTAGTACAAGTATTATTCGGCACTTTTTATATATAAGAAAAATGAAATTCAAAGAGACTTAATGTCTAGTCTAAACTGATAGTTTATTACTGAGTAGCAAGTATTCAAACTCAGGTGAAATATTTCTTCTACCATATAATACTGTCTGTATAGATTAAAATATAATGCAAAATAAAACATTTAAGACTAGATTACATGTTATACTCAAGTTCTGGGCTCAGACATTCTCAATTTTGGGGTATTCTGAAAATATTCTGTCTTTGGCTCATTTTTGATTCTATACAGAATTTACTCTGGGAAAACTGAATATATTCCCTTCTCTCAGAGCTGAGATTAATAGGGTCCCCAGTTCTCAGCTAGGTACTCAATTTAATAAGTTAACTGAGAAAAGGATCAATTTTCCCACAAAGGAAATATAGAAGAAACAAGTTGCTCGGTGGTGGTCATAAACAATTCAGAAAATATGTTAAAGGATGCACAATGGGCTATGTACTTTCAAATCAGTTCTCTTTCTGTTACATTAGGTCCCATTTTCCCAGAGGGCTCTCTATGCCAAAATAAATCTTGTACCATGCTTTGGAAGTCAACTGAACTTTGAATTGTTAGTAGGACTAACTCCTGGCATCATCTCGATGAATCTCTACTTCATACATGGTTTTATACAACCCCATTCCCTGCCCAATAACTTGAAATGCTCCCTTTCATTATGGACTCCCCAATGGAAATGTCTCCCATGGACTTCACCCAGTGGAAATGAACTTTGGGTAGTCTAGAGACACATTCAAGTTAGTCTCTCTTATAGCTATGCATTTAATTTTATAGAACTGCTCCGAGGGGTCAGGATCCACTAAAGAAAAATACATTTGAGACTAACAGACAAGCTACCCTTTTTTCCACTGAGTGCTCAGTGGCCAAGTTACAGTGTAACAGCAGCTTATAAAATTCAATTCCTTTGGTTCTCCATGGCTTATATTTCAACAGTAATCCTTCCAGGTTGAGAGCTACATGTATATCACTGTTCTCTCTTCTAAGAGGTATGAATGCTAAGAAATTTGCTCTTCTCTCAATAGAAAACCAGATCTTTGAACTCCCAATTCTAGGGTTATTCTTACTGTAATCACCAAAATTGGAACTGCCTTTAAATTCTCCCTTCTTTGGTTAAAAGATTAAATTCTGCTATAACCAGTAGGTGTCACTATGTGGCAAGGTATAGAACAGTGTGTGTCTCTGTGTGTGTGTGTGTGTGTGTGTGTGTGTGTGTGTGTGTCTGTGTGTGTGTGTCTGTGTGCATGTGTGTCTGTCTGTGACTGTGTGTTTGTGTGTCTGTGTGCGTCTGTATGTGTCTCTGTCTCTGTGTCTGTCTGTCTGTCTTCCCTTTGGCAGTCTGGAGAATCTGCATATATGGACCTATTCTTAGGAAAAACAAAAATGTTTTTAAATGCATAAAAATAAAACACATATGATTAGAAAGGTAACTCATTATACTAAAATATATTTAGCAACATGTTACAAGAACAAACAAACAACTTTTGCCGAAAATTCATGGACTCCAGGTTAAGAACTCTTGGTTTAGTGGTTAAAGTTTTCAAAGAAAGTAAAAAGTAAGAGCTATCACTCCTCTGGACACTTTTTTAATATAAAATCTTTCTTTTCCCACTGGACTGAGCTATTCCTGTCACCACCCTCTCTCTCTATGGGTTATTCTTGAGAAGGAATCAATGGGGTAAAGATAACATGATTTCCTACCAGATGCCTGTGACTAACTGAGGGTTTTTATTAGCCTGAAGGGTAGAGGGATAAGCCTGGATCCAGTTTTAATTCTGCCTTTGGGAATTTTATCAAAAGTTATTGTATGTTTGGAAGGCCCCCCCTTCTAGCATAAAATCCTGTATTTTAGACAGGTTTCTCTCTATATACCAATATCAATTTTGTTTCTCTTTCCCTTGTAACCTTCCTCTCTTCACAATTAATCATGGACACATATCACAAAAGCTTTAAGGCTAGGCATAATTTTTTATCAAAATGTTAAATCCCCAAAGGAAAGCCTGTAGATATAAAATGTAAGCACTTCAGAACTCAAGGGGAACACAGGTAAAGTTTGGGAGGGTCAGCAGAGGGGAGTAGGAATTCAACTTTTCACAGCATGTCTAGAATGACAAAAGCTGGCAGCTTCTCTCTTCCAAATCCTGAGCAGGCATGGTACAGCAGCAGAGGGACCAACCATTTAGTATTAGCTGCTTCACTCATCTGAGTCCCAGCAGGAAAGCCATGGCCAGTGCCTGCATTACTCATATTCAGTCCATCTCGCCTTCCGTCAATAGCAACTGCAGCATTGTTTTAACCCGGATCATGCTGCCTTGATTTGTAGCTCCTCACAACACCTAAGGAAAACTGCTTAGTGTAAGCATATGTAACGCATCTGAAAACAAAGTCTTTGACCCCAAGATCAGCTTCTCTAGTTCTTACCTGATTTTTTTTTTTTAAATCATTTGGTAGAAGAGCTATCTCTCTATCTTGAGCACAGTTCCTAGGAATCCATGCAGCTGTTCTTCAATCTTTCCCTGATCTTTAGGGAAATTTGTTCCAATATTGGGCTATACTGGGATGATACTGATGCAATTTGAAAGGTTCAGAGACCCCCTCATGGACCAGAGTACTAGAAAGGGTGTTCTGGAATGAATTCACAGACTCAAGCAATCTTTAAGTCAAGTTGACAAAAGTTTACTGTTATGCTTTTCAGCAGGCAAAAGTTATTAAGGAACCTGTGATCTTAAAGGGGTATGGCTACAATTTATATAGGATAAAGATACTAAAACTTGTGCCAAATATGCTAAGTAGGTATTGCTGCATGGCATTAGGGAGTGGTTAAGCAGTGATCAGGTCTTAAAGGAACATGCATTTTTGTATCTACTACACAGGCATTTTACCCAGAGTTAACTGGAAAAAGCCCAAGGCAGGCCAACAGGGAGGTGTGGTTATAGACCTGTTAAGTCTCTAAGTTAACTAGCAGTCAGGGCCCACTGAGGATTGCCCAGTCTGCCACCCATCAATATTTTGTTTGCAAGACAGATGTAGGGAGTATAAATATGTCTAAAATCCAGGATATACATATTGAGGAGTCCAGGATGCATATGATAAGGTAGGGAGTTGGTATAGATAATCCCGTGGATACAGAATATCTTTATGAGCCTGTATAAAGCCAGTTCAAGCTAATAATTCTTACTGGTGTAGTTTCTTACTGGACCAGGGAGAGAGAGATAAGTATTTTTCTGGAGCCCACTCGTAACTAATTGCTAGGCAGAGTTTCCTTGGGCTGGGGGAAGCTGCCAGGGATAGTATTTCGAAGGTAGGGAGAAATGTGATTTTGGAACCCAAGCACCCCCTCAGTACTGCTTAGAAAAACCTCTCTCCATTAACGAGGAGGCTATATTAGTGAGTGAGTAAGTAAGCTTGTCTCTTTATCCTGAAGCAGAGGTGTCAAGCAAGCTGGCTACAGGTCCATCCCAGCAACACTCTGGAATGGATTAATTTGTAATTGGGAAATATTTAACTAAATAGCTTAAAATAAAATAGATCATATATAATAGCAATATATAGTTTTCTAAGTAAATATGCCCTTATGTTCAATTACTGACCACTTTTCTATTTAGATTTGGCACCATCCTCCTAGGGAGACCCTACTTCTATCTGATATACTTTCAGGATCTCTTTGGCAGAAGGATGGAAATCAAAAAGTATAGTTAAAAAGACAGAACCTATCTGTCAGCTCCTTTTTATAGGCCTATGCAGAGTAGTGGTTTATTCTACAACATCCATGCTCCCCCGGATCAGAACTAATCAATTCATCTTGTTAGAGCCTCTTTTGGTGGCAGGTGGTGGTTGGGACCCAAGAAGAAAAGAGAACACCATTTTAATAGAGTAGATGATGTGTCTACTTTGGAGGAAAGAAAGACCTTCAGTTCTGTCTTATAATGTGCCAGTATATTCAGTTCCGTAAGTTACCTCCTGGAAGAGAACCAAATAGAAGGGAACAACAAAGAAGACATTACATAGGCATATGTATGCAGATATGAACATGTGTACATATGTACAATGTATTCTATGTATATGTATTTATATATAATGTATCTTACCATATAGATGTATATACATACCTGTATAACACATATATGTATATATGTGTTATACATATATGTGTATATATACACATCCATGTATTTTTATGAATCTCTATATACACTTATAAATGCATGTATACATAGCCATGTACTTATGAGTGTGTTTATATACACATAGGAGTATTCATGTGTATAATTCTTATGTGTATATGTTTTATTCTAGTCTTTCCTCCCCTAGTAGAAAGCAAACTATTTGACAACAGGAATTGTTTGGCTTTTTGTCTTTGTATGCTCAGGGCCTAGCACAGTGTCAGACACATGGGAGGCTACGTTGATGATTGTTTAGAGGACAACCAGATATAAGGCAGCCGGAAAACAAAACTGAGGATGGAAAGAATGACAAGAACAACCTGGAATATATGCTAGGACCAAAGGACACTGTCCATCAGTGAAGAGAAGGACCCAGAACACTTTCTGGGAACAGAGAGATGAAAGCTATTTCAATGAGAAACAGTTCCCAGAAAGGAGATTCTGGGAATGAACAACACAAGGAAAAGCAACCAAGTGAAGGAGAAAAGTATTTTGCCTTCAGGGATGTCATCCAGGATAGCTTTGTAAGTCAGAGCAATTTTTTTATTTTCATTTTTTGGGGAAAAAAAAGCAGGGGGATAAGAGTGCATATGTGAGATGGATTTAGGCATTCCTTGCCTCTCTTTAAACTGAGATAAAGGTTATTTTTATGTAAATTCGACTATCCTGTATTTTTCAGCCTTCTGAATTTGTGTTTTAAGGAGTGCTTGTCTACTTGCCAAACTCGCCTTCTATCTCGGTGAATTTGCACAAATTTTTTTTTTTTTCCCCATATTTGGAAAATACTCTTTCCTAATTTCTGCCGTTTAGATACTTCAGTTGCCTCTCAAGTCTTAATTTAATTATCAGTTCTGATGGACTTTCCCAATCCTCTCCCCATTCCTATAATTTGATGAGTTTTTAGTTCTCTTTTTTACCTAAAATACTAATTTGTTCCTGTGAGTATACTGCTTGTCTATAGTGTGGCTGTGTCCTGTGGAAGAATGTAAACTGCTTGTAGTCAGGTATTTTTTATCCTCATTTCCTCGCACAGACATTTCAACATAGTTGGCGCTTATTATAAACAAAGACAGGGAGTGAGACAGACACACAGAGAGAAGAGATGAAGAAGAGAGGAGGATCGAAGAGAGAAGATAGAGATGGGAAAAAAGATAAAGAGAAAAGCTTTTTTTTGCATAGAATAATTAGAAAATAACTTTGAATTTTCCTATTCTAGCATTATAGATTAATTGAGATGCCAAATGTTTTTGTATCATAATGTAGAATGATTTTACTACCAAATATCTTTAAGCCATGTGTGACCAGTTATGAAAGCCTTCCATAAAAGACATTTAATATGGCCTCAATAGTATAACCTGCCTATAGAAAAATTCCTCTGAATTTGTGAGGATAAATTACTGGTAGGATTCACCCAGAGCTAGAGGGAATGGTTTGGTGTGTTATATAGAATCTTTCCTACAGTCAGCAAAATATGAAATATAACTTTAATTTAGATGTATTTGATGACAGGCAACATCTACTGGCAGAAAGTAATTGACAAACCCAATAGCTTTCCTTCCTGAACATAAAATTTGATGGGTATTTTGCATAGTATAATTAAGGTATGAAAAATTTCTATCTTAAAACAAATTGAAGGTTTTGTTACAGTTTATATGAATGAATTTATATGAGCTATTAAGGTAATTTTGCCTTTTCCATACTTAGTGTGATTGCATAATGTTATTTGTATTTAAATTCTAATATACATTTTAGTTTAAATCCCTGGTTGCTAAGATTTTTACAAGGTGTTCTTTCTGTTGTTACATCAATTTTTTTAAGTCTTCTGAAAAATACGTAAGTACTATTGGAAAGCAGGTGGGCTCCATTTTATGTAATAGATCTATTGATACAAGGTTGTTCACACTCTTTTCTACTCAATCAATTTAAATGTGCCTGTAGAAATAGTTATATAAATAAATATTTTGATAAGTTCCTTTCTAAGGGAACATAGACTGCATCTAGAATATTATGGTCTGTTCAATCACATGTAAAATTTTATGTTCATCTCACAGCATCACAGTTAATAAAGATATTGATGGTGTGAATACTCTCAAAAGTAGATTTTTCCAGGACTTGAGGCTAATCCATATGAAAATCAGTTAAAGCAACTTGGGAGAGTTTAGTCTAGAAGGAAGAAAAGATAGATTTTGAGTTGTGGTCACTATTTTCAAATATATGAATGGTTGTTATGTGAAAGAGGAAATAAAAGAATTCTTCTTGGACCCACAGGGCAGAATAAGGAGAAGTGTGTGGAAGTTGTAGGGGGGAAACACAGATACCAGTTTAGTTTAAGGGAGATTTCCCCTAAATTAAAACTGTCTAAGAGTAATGGGCTTCTCTAGAAAGCTCCCCAGCACTAAAAATCTATCAGGAGCTATATAACAACTTGTCAGGAATATTGGAAATAGTATTCCTAGTCAGAAAGCTAGCACTGTAAATCATCATTGAGACTTCACCCTATTACGAAATTCTGGGATTCAAAAAATAACTAACCCTTAATTTATGTGCTTTATCAATTCAGAATTTCATGTACTGCACTTTCATATAGAAGAACACATCTTTAAGTTGTTGAGTTTTTTTCTTTTTTTCCTCCCATTTAACTTTTGGGTTTTCAGAACTAACAGTATGACTTTATACTTAATGTAGTCCTGCATCCTGTTATCCACCTCTTCATTTCACATGTATGCACAGTTTCTACTTAATTATCTATGGCTAAATAGGGGCTCGTAGGTTGCTCAGTGGATAGAATGCCAGGCCTGGAGTTAGGAAAACTCAGTTTCCTGAGTTCATATCTCATCTCAGACACCTACTAACTGTGTAACCCTGGGCAAGTCACTTAACCCTGTTTGCCTCAGTTTCCTCATCTGTAAAATGAGCTGGAGAAGGAAATGGAAAACCACTCCAATATCTTTGCCAAGAAAATCCCAAATGGGATCACAAAGAGTCAAATGTAACTGAAAGATGACTTAACAGCAAGAAATCTCCTTTCTAGCTCAGCCTTCCCTAACAACAAAGCTACTGTACATCTTCAGAATATAAACTGGTATTACTATTCACTTATGTTATGTATAATGAAGCCAAGTCTGTTAAAAAATATTAAAAACATGATAAAACCATATTTATTAGAAATTATTTTGGATTATCTTATGTTGAAATAATAACCTCCTTTAGAATTTACAAATAGTTTCTTGACAACAACCTTATGAAGTAGGGATTATTATCTTTTTTTTTTTTTTCTGATCAGGGTAATGGCTCAGGATGAGAAGTATCTCACCAAAGTCAAACGGTTAATGCATAGTTGAGCTGGGAATGAAGCCCAAATCATCTTACTAGTAGTACACAGTGCTCTCCATGGCACTGCTGAGGTACAGGCTCTGGGAACCCCCTTGAACTCTCCTTGAATCTTCCCATATGAGGCACTTGCCTGAGGACATAAGCCTTTCTTTGTGGTTCTGGCCAAACCTTTGTTACTTAACCCTCCTTTGTCCAGCAACTTCCCACCCTTGATCCTCCCAAAATATCTTTACTCAAACCTCTTACACCCTTGAACTGGCCTAGCCCACCATTGTCTGTCATCTCCAAGTAGCCTCCAGCAACTTCCCACCAATAATCACTCATGATTGGAGTCAGACCTCATTGACTCCTCCTGAAGACTCTCCCAAAACTCCTCCTCTAGACCACCCCCAGATTCCTCCCACAAACTTTCTGTATATCAGATCCCATCTTCCCTCCATAAAAAAAGGAATGGCTGGAGAATGATCTAGCACAGACTCACTCTGTATCAGATGATTCTTGTCTTTGTCCAATGCAAGCATCACAGATACCGCAGCTCCTTAAGAGCCTACCAATTATGGTGAACTTTTAATAAACTTTGTTTTCTTTGGCTGAAAGAAGACTTGAGCCGAATTCATTTGGCAGGACCCACCATGTTGGTATTTTGTGGTCTCGAGCACCCCTAACCCTATACCTCATCAGCACCATTCTCTTTTTCATGAAAGGCATATATCAGAAATGCAGTGTATTTGTTATGAGGGATATCAGTTCTGTGACATTTTGAGATACTTGTGGTTGTTCTGTTTTTTTGTTTTTTGATTCTTTGGTTTTTTGCGTACCAAACCTTGTGTTCTTTTCAAGAAGACAATGTTCAATTTCTATGAAGAGGAATCTAAGTTTCATTAGTTTCAGTTGGAGTCAAATACAGAGTTTAGGAACTTAGTGGGAAATCATCAAGCTGGTGTTAAAAGAACAATGAATAATAAATTGTGATTAGAAAACTTTAAAATCAAATAACTTCATTTGAGGAATGAAATGAAAAGTTTTTAGCCAAACTTGTTTTTCTTGGGGGTTTCAAATATTTATTTGGAGCATGTTCTCTTATGATTTTCTTAGTAATAAAGATCCACACCTAATTTGACATGATTTCTTTGGCAGTTAATAACAATACTTTAGGTAGTTTAATGAGTTTGCAAACTAAATAATGGTTGTATTGAATGTGAAAATAGGGATATTTAAATGCATTAAGGAAATTTAAATTTCATCCCAGTGGCCGTGTAAATAGAATTCTGAGTCTCTTATAAATTGCAAGTGTTTTCTTGTGTATACACGTGGTGAAAAGTCTAGCTAAGCATCCATATAGATAGTTCATTATCATATTTCAGAATACCCACTGCATGTCTATCATCCACTTAGCAGGTCCATTAGAATGCTTGCTTTATTTTATCAACAGCAAAGCAAGTTGAAAAATAAGCCTCATTTATCAGTATTTATCCCTTGAGTTTAAAGACAGCTGTATTGATGAGACCTATTTAAAATTACATCTCCACTTATTTTGATAAAAAGCTTCTAAATGTAACCCTTCTGTCAAATAAAATCTCCATTCAAAGCCTCATTACCAGTATAAATTCTATAGTAGACAGGTTCAACAGAAAAAAGACCCAGAGAAAAGAGATCATATACAATAGACATTTGAAGGTTGAAAGACAATTAACTTTCTCTAGAATGCTTTGGCTTTTTGTACAGCAATCTTTAATTATGATTTATGTCTTTTGTTAAAATAAAACTTTACCTAGAATTTCACCACAACAAACAAACAAAAAAAGCTAGAGGTATTTCTTTAATAAAACCAAGATAAATCTTCTGAACACCCTTAGAAAATTTATGTGAATTGTTAATATTCAGGTTAAGCTGTACAGCTAATTTACATTCAGAAAGCAGCTTTTAAAAGACCATGATAGTCTATTTTCATCATTACCTATCCCCCCCTCCCCCCCTTCTTTCTAGCTTTAGGATAGAATTTCTTAGAATTTCAACACTGGTCAGAATATTCAAAACTGCTGGTTTGTTGTGATGGGGCATTTCATGACCTTGGAAAACATTGGGCCTATATTTCAGATAGCTACTACCTGGAAAATGAAGGTGCCAATTTTGTTAATAATTAAAAACTCCTTTAGACATGGAATAATGAAAGAAACAGATAACTTTAAATTAAATCAAAGGATACTTGAGGGCAAAGAAACTTCCCGATTTATTTTTATACATTTCCAAGTGCTTGTTACAGCATACTACCTATAGTAGATACTAAATAAATGTTTGTTGAGTGAGCGAGTGAAAATGAGTTGAATGAATAAATGGAATCACAACCCACTCACCTAAGCTTGAATAGTAGATAGAATCTGAAGTAGAGTCAAAAAGACATGATTCTGAATTCTGTCTTATACATTTTCTAGCCATGTGACTCTCGGAAAGTCATTTAAATATTTGTCCTCAGATTTCTCTCTGTAAAATGGGGAGAAAATATCACTTAACAAGACTGTGGTGATGGTCAAACGAGATATATATGCAAAGCACTTTGTAAACCTTAATATGCTTTATAAATATTATTATTAAAGAACAAAAATTCTCTCTTAATAAAATATCACAAATACTGAAAGTGATAGTGAAAGAATTAGAAAATATGAGAGGGAGTAAATTAATAGTAGTAAAATGAAAATTTGAGAATCAAGTCCAAGAGACATTCTAAAAACCATTTGAAGCTGCTTAGTATTAAGAAAAGGAACATAGATCCCATGGAGCTAGAAGCTTCAGTTGAAAATGATGTAGACAGACAGATCTGGGATTAATCTAATGGTTTCATCTGTCAGAGCACCAAGAAGAAATTTGCCTAAAAATCAAAATGCACACAAACATTACTATAAGTACCTTGCCAGGAACAGGGTACTATTCTATTTTCCTGGGCTACTTCTTGTCCCATAGACAGATCATCAGGATGGGCAAAAAGAATTTAATCACTTACTCTTAATATTTCCTGAATATACATGAAGTGTATACGTGTATATATAATATATATATGTACCTGTCTTTCTGTTCTTTTCCACATATTTTTAAAGATGGTGGTCTAAAACAGGCACTTGTCCCAAGCCCAGCAAGACTTCTAGGCGAAGACCAGTAGACACAGAGCCAAAACTCAGGAAAAAGAGTCACTAAATGTCTCTGACTTGTGGTACTAGTTCAGGGGGCAAGTACTCCTAGACTTTATATGTCAAGTTCCTGAGGTCTGTTGTGATATGGTCTGGGCCTCCTGAACCATCAATGTCCTGATCCTTCTGGACTCCCTTTGGTCAAAATCAGAGCTCCTGGGTTTACCTTGAAGATTTGTTTGCCATTGCTCTTTTGACAGGGAGAGACTAAAAAATAAATTATTTTTTTTTTTTAATTCCTCACTTATGATAGGGGTTAGCAGTTTAAATAATAGTCCTTAGAACTGTCCATTAAAAGGTTTCATGGAATTGAGCTGGAAGCAATCTTAGATTTCATCTATTGAGGGTTTGTGAGCATGCAACACTGTGAACTCTAAATGCTTTCTATTTTTCCTTTTCATGGCTCTTTGAACTATTTGGGATTCTGAAACTATCAATGGCATGTTTAGTTCTTTCAGTTGTTATGGAATGTTGGGGCATGAGAACATTATACAAACCACTTGGCTTCATTATCCCTTTGCCTTCTATCCATTTTTTTTTCCTTCTTTTTCCTACAAATCTATAGTGACTTGGTTTTTACTAGAAATTTCACCTCCATCTAGTTAGTTTTCACCAAATTTCCTCCTTTTTCCCCCTTGTTTCTGTAAGATTAATGGCCCCATTGTGTGATGCCTTTAGATTATAGGAGCGATGATGGAATAATAACTTCTCTTTACATAACACCTCATTTGCAAAGCATTTCCAAAACAACAACCTTTTGAACTAGACTGTAGAAATATTATTAGCCTAAACTGAGAAATAAAGTCATTTGCTGACTGTTATTAATTATCTGAGATAGAATTCAAACCCCTAATTATAAATCTACTATTTCTACTAGGTCATTCTGCCTCTCAGTATTAATACCAGTATTTTTATCATTCCTTAACCAGCTGTGTACTCACACTTCCAATAACCCCAGGAGAGTACAATAGATATGTAACTATAGTCATTAGCTTGATGGTGTTGCTTTTCAAAAGGCATTTCAAACAGAACCCATTTGACCATTTCTGTGTATTTGTGGGAATGTTCTTGAATACAAAAAAAGGCATGAGAGATTCATGGAGAATGAATTTTGAGATGTATAGATTAAGAATTTGCACAGGTCCTGAGATTTTGCTTAGGCCCAAGGGGCACTGTTTAGCTATGAAAACAAACAAAAACAAAACAAAACAAAAAGTCACTATTATGCTTCTTACAGAAAAGGCTGACATAGTTTGATACAACTTGTGAGGAGGGAGGGAATTAATGAAATTAATGTTGATGATCTAGGAACTCTCCAGGGCTTAGATTAACTATCCCTGGAGCTTTTAGATTGTGTTTTCATTCCTACAGATTTTTTTTTTCTTCTGTTTTCCTACATGAAAGACCTAAATTCCTTCTAGGCATTACTCAGGGTAGAAGGGAAAATATCTATATATGGCTTTGCCTCATTCTTGCCTGGCAGAAACACAAGAAAACCAGTGTTCCCCAACTCAGGCCTTGAATTTGCCTTACCTTATGTTAAACTTTGGCAGTTTCATTTCAAACGCTCTGAACAAGTTTATTTTATCAAGATTAGCCTAGATTTGGAGGATATTAAGGAAGGAAAGAGGAAGGTCTTATTGACCATTTGGTAAGTCTCAGTTTTGTAATCAATAGGTTGACTCACTTCACAGGAAAAAAGTAAATATTTTCCCTGAATGGCCAGGTTACCCATTCATGCCTTTGAGTGAACAACTCTCTCTAGAACATGGGCAACTTATAAGGTCAGACCAATCTTTCTTAGGAAAGACTTTAATAAGCCATTTAACTGGATTCTTTAAAAGGAGTCTATTTGTCCTTAACTGGATGTGATTTTGAGCCTAAAAGGCTAACTTTTTAATGATTATGTTAATTCTCTTTATTTATTTTTATTGCTTAGATTCCTTTTTCTTTGTATAAAAATAAAACTAGTTCATACCTGATAAATATTTGTACTCTGTATATCCTTTTTGCCTTCTTCCCTCTTGCTCAGAAAGATGAACCAAACTGAAAAGGTTCCTCAAGATCTGAAGAAAAAGCAGATCTGGAACACTGGAAAACCTAGTTCTTTTGTTGAAGAAATAGGCATCCCCAAAGTAATGAGACCAGGGAGAAGTACAAGGTCTGATAAGGAACAAATCGTGGTTAGTAGACATCTGTGGCCTCAGCTTAGTGATGCCTTGTATGAAAGCATTTTAAAAATTTCCCTTTTGTCTCTTTAGAAATATTAAGAAGTAATGATTATTTGGTCTTAAGGTCATTTGCAGATTTATCTCCTTATTAAGATCTAACTTATGCAAAAAATACTATAAGTGGAAACTAAGTTTTGAATAAAGGAGATCTCATCCCATTACGGATATTGCCTTTCCCATCCCAAGGAGCAAGGACATTATCACCCACTCTTCTCCATTCAGAACATATTGCTAGGCTTGATCATAGGGACAGGGCCCTTACTATCTTTGATAGAGGTGGTCAAGGAAGGAGCTGAATAGTGCCTATTGCTTTGGAATATTAACCTCTGGATTGTATTTTAACATATTATGACCAAAACTTTTTGGGTAAGATTTCTATGATGATCCAACAAAGGAGAAGGAAGAATGAGCAGGAAGAAGAAAAACCAGGAAAGATAGATACAATGTGGCTTTAAAAAAAAAAAAAGTAAGCATTTGTGAGGAGGGGTGCTGTTTGACAGTGTAAAGGGCTGGAGAGAGCAGTATGGGGGGAAGTGCAAAAAATACATAATCGAATTTTACACTTAAGCTATCATAGGTAATGCCTTAAGGGCATCTGGATCATACTCTATAGGGTTAGTAAGGGACAGTTATAAGCTGGAGAACATCCAGAGGAATACAATCAAGGTGGAATTGTGTACATGTTATATGAGGGTGAATTAAAGGCATTATGGGTATTTGAACTAGAGAAACTTGCATTTAAAAATTTAAATTGCTATTAAATGAATATTAGGGATTAGATCATAGGAATTAAACTTATTCTGTTTGGTTTCTTAGGACAGATATAGGGAAAAGTGTGAAAGTTACTAAAAGAGTAAACATAGGCTTGATTTCAGGGGGGAGTCTCTTCCTAATAATTACAGCTGTTAAAAGTAGAATCAACTGTCTCAGTTTTTTGGGAGTCCCCACTCATGGGGGTTCTTCAAGCAGAAGCTCCATGACTTCTTGCCAGAGATATGTTATAGTGGGAATTCTTTTGTGGCACAGGTTGGACTAGATGGCTAATGAGTTCCCCTCCTATTCCTGTATTTTGTGATTCCATGAATATTTTGCTGCTCCCTGGGTGGGCAGTTAAGTTGAAATAAAGATGTAGGTCATGGGAGTTCAGGTGGTTGATGAATCAGAAAGGCTGAATATTCATGGGAACATCAATGGATATGTTAAAGCTCCTTTTTCTAAAGATAGGCATTGAAGTAGAGACTGTGCATTAGGTACTGAACTCCATAAGAAAGGAATGACTGAGGATGGTTGATGACAATAATAAGGATCAGAATCAAATGGAGCAAAACCGATAAGCAGTCTCAGTGAGGAGCAAAGAGTATGCATCTTTCTTCTAGTTCATTGTATTGGATGGGGGCTGTGGGTGGAGATGCTTGGTGAGAGAAGAAAATTGTCTACTGAAGAGAGGATCACAGGAGGCAATATCTTCTGGAGTAAGCTGGGTCACCATGATTGCAAATGATGGAAAGAATATAAGAAGAGATCTGAGATAAAGGGAATCTTGTTCATGACAGAATGGAAGAAACAGGGGATGTGATGTAAGGGAAGGGCAGGGGAAGATAGGTTTGGGAGTAGATGAGCATTAGAGCTTAAGAGAAGTAGGAATTAATTAGCCATGGAAAAGAACAAGGTTCCCACTCTCCTCTGTCTTCTTATAAAAGAGGGTGCTATTAGTTTGTTCTCTTTCAGACATTGTGAAATATATGCCCTGAAGAAATGATTTTTTGGAGGAGAGCCTACTGAATGAAATGCTTCTATAAATTTAATGAAAAGTAAGCATAGTGAGATTTTTTAATTCTCTGCAGTTTTCAGTCAATTGTGTGACTGTAAAGGTGTGATGTGGACTGTGGCAGAGGACTATTTTCAAAAGCTTTCCTGTTCTCTTCTAAATTCTTCATCAAGGATGAAAGGGGATAAATTCCATTATCCAGAGGTCAAATCTGTTTTCTGGCCCAGAATAAACTTTTCAAAAGGTAAGGCCTCTACCCTATGCAGTTATATAGGGTAAACGCCTAGAATTACCTCTTGCGTAGAAAACAGGATGGAGTGGTTGGGAAACTTAAATCCAAGTCAACTACCAATAATCTGACAAGTCGGCTATTTTGAGCAATTTCTTTTAAGACATGAATTTCCTAAGAGTTAATCAAAGTCAGCTTTTATCTGTAAGTATTCTATACTATGTGGCATTTATTCCAAAAGATCAGAACATAGTTCAAATTATATATTTTCTAACATTTGTAATATCAACAGATTGAGAGATATGATTCTTTATATCTGATTAAAAATTCCCACATCAGTATTCTTGCCTGACTTCATGTTCTTTCTTTACTTTAGCTAACTGAAGAATATTAGCATTCCCTTTAACTCTCACCTTCTATAATCTTCTGTTATATAGATCAAGAGTTTATGTTATGTTCATCTCCACATAAATCCATCTCTACCTCTGAGCCCTTAAAGATTTTTCTCAATGGAGCTATAGGTTGTGAATGTTGAATATATACTAAGTGATCTTCCTGGATCACTGTCTTGTTGTGGCAGAGGGACTTGTGTAGCTCAGCTAAAATATGAGCTACTATATTTAACTGCATAATTGTTGCAGATTTTGTGCCAATTTATTTTGCAAAAAAGAAGAGTATGACCATTATGTGAAGACTTTAAAAATAAACTGTGCTGGTATTAGTTAAAAATCATTTATTACTAAACTGTCTTTGGTGTAAGAATAGGATACATAGAATATTCCTGAATATATGTTAAAACTGGGGAGGTACAAGTCTTACCATATAATGTGACTTACTCAAAGCAGCTTCACCTGCCTCCTGCTCCCTTCATGCCTACAGCTTTTCATTAGGTCAAGAGACAATACTGTTAGTACTGCAGCACTCTAAACAAACCATGCAAGATGGCTTTCAGAAATATACTGACAATGCCCATATGCTTAGAATTCTAGGCTCACAGTTCACAATATGTGAGAGATAACTATGTATCTATATGCCACTGGTGAATACGTTAATACCCTGTTTACCTTTTAAGCAGCAAGACAAACAGAATTAAACCATGTGACAATTATACAATGAAAAGTTATAAATCAATTTTTGGACTGGAAAAAACAAAAACAAAAACAAAATAGGGTGACGATTAACCAAGGTGCACAGGTCATAATGGAGGCTTCTGAAAAAAAGGTGATCCACTAGAGAAGGAATTGTGAACCATTCCAGTATCTTTGCCAAGAAAAACCCATAGACCAGTGGTTCTCAACCTTCCTAATGCCGTGATCCTTTAATACTTGTATGTGGGCATATCTGCATGTGAGTGAGGCCACCTGGAGACAGCTACAGGAGCGGTGTCTTGGTTCCTAAAACCATCAGAAATATGTGTTTTCTGATGGTCTTAGGTGTCCCCTGTGACTCCTGTGAGAGGATCGTCATGACCCACAGGTTGAGAACTGCTGCCATAGACAGTAAGCAAGGATTATGAACTTAGACAAACTTTGGGAGCTATGGTCCATGGAGTCACAAAGAGTCAGACATGGATGAACAACTGCACAACAAAATATATAATAAAGGATTAATTCAGCTAAGCAAGATAGGAAAAAGTTGGGGCAGAATATATTACCTCTAAGTGGCCTCATAGCTCTATAGTTCATTGATTCTTATTAGCTCAGCTTGAAAAAAAATAAAGTTTGTATATATTTTAAATAAATGAAATTGGATTTGCTTTTACCCAAACTATGATAGAAAGATGCACAGGGACTCAATTGTGATCAGGAAAATCGCTAATTCAAGTACAGTATCTGCTTCATGCTGTGTGACTATGGACCCCTTTAGTAGTACATTCCTAACTCTCTAAGACACTAAGTTATCATTAGTTGCTAGGTTTGTTTTTTTTTTTTTAAACAAATAAGACTTCCCCAGTGGATAAATGGTCAAGGGAAATAAACAGGCAGTTTTCAGATGAAGAAATTAAAACTATTTATAGTAATATGAAAAAATACTCTAAATAACTATTGATTACAGAAATGCAAATTAAAACAACTCTGAGGTACCACCTCACAACTATAAGATTAGTTAATATGACAGAAAAGAAAAAAATGATGATTTGTTGGAGAAGATGTGGGAAAATTGAAACACTAATGCATTGTTGGGTAGAGTTGTTAATTGATCTAACCATTCTGGAGAACAATTTGTAACTGTGCCCAAACTATGCTATAACAGTATGTATATCCTTTGATCCAACAATATGACTACTAGATCTGTATCCTAAAGAGATCATAAAAAAGTGGAAAAGGAACTAAATGGACAAAAATATTTATAACAGCTTTTTTTGTGAAGGCAAAGCTTTGGACATTTTGGGGATTCCCATCAATTGAGAAATGGCTAAACAAGTTGTGATATACAGATGTGACAGAATACTATTGTTCTATAAGAAATGATGAACAGGCAGATGAACCTGCAAAGGTTTACATGAACTGATGCTGAGTGAAGTGAGCAGAACTAGCATACAGTAACAGCAAAATTGTGAAATACTCAACTGTGATAGATTTAGCTCTTTTTAGCAATAAAATGATCCAAGACAATTCCAAAAGACTAATGATGGAAAATTCCAACCACATCCAGAGAAAGAACTGTGAAATGAATGCAAAGTTAAACATATTATTTTCACTTGATTTTTTTCTTTCTTGTTGTTTGTCCCTTTTGTTCTGATTCTTCTTTCACAACATGATTAATGTGGAAATAATGTTTAACATGACTGTACATGTATAATCCATATCAGATCATTTGCTCTCTTGGGGATGTTGGAGGGAGGGAGGGAGAAAATTTGGAACTCAAAATCTTACAAAAGTGATTATTGAAAACTAACTTTACATGTAATTAAAAAAAAACAAAAAAAAAACTATGAAGGAAAAAAAGAATGATTTAGAGCAGATAAGTAATTTTCACTTTTATAAATAACTCTGAAGGACATATAAAGAAATATGTCATCTGCATACAGAGAAAGAAGTGATAAATAGAATTATGTATAGAATGATTTGACATATATATGTAATATAAATATTATATTACATATATATAATATACCTAATATTAAACACAAATAGGGATGTGTGTATTTACACACACACAAACACCCACACCCATACCTCTATTTGTGTCTAAAACTAGCCATTTCTGAGGTGGCATAAAGGGGAAAAAGGAAATTTAAAAGATAGCTGGCGTGTATATTTTTAATTAATTAATTAATTTCTTTATTTTTTATTTTCAACATTCATTTCCACAAGATTTTGAGTTCCAAATTTTTTCCCCATCTCTCCCCTCCCCCTCCCCCAAGAAGGAGTGCATCCTGATTATTCCTTCTTCCAATATGCTGTCTCTTCTATCACACCCCTCCTCTTGTCCCCTTCCCCCTTATTTTCCTATAGGGCAAGATCAATTTCTATCTCCCACCTCCTGTGTATGTTATTTCTTAGTTGCATGTAAAAATGTAAACATTTTTAACATTTGTTTTTAAAATTTTGAGTTACAAATTCTCTCCCTTATTTCCTCCCTATCCACCATCATTGAGAAGGCAAGCAATTCAATATAGATTTGACATGTATAGTTATGCAAAACACTTCCCTAATAGTCATGTTGTGAAAGACTAATTACATTTCCCTCTATCTGATCCCATTCCCCATTTGTATTATTTTCTACTTTGATCCTTTCTCTTTTCAAAAGTGTTTGTTTCTGATTACTCCCTCAGCCAATCTGGCCTCCTTTCTATCACCCACTCCCTCCCTTATTCCCTTTTCCCTCACTTTTCCTGTAGGATAAAATACCCAATTGAGTGCACATGTTATTCCCTCCTTAAGCCAAATCTGGTGAGAGTAAGGTTTATTCATTTCCTCTCACCTCCCTCCTCTTCCCCTCCATTGTGAAAACTTTTTGTTTGTTTTTAGTTTTTTTTTATTTTATGTTTATTTTTACTTTACAACATAAATTTCTACAAGATTTTGAGTAACAAATTTTCTCCCCCTCTTTCCCCTATCCACCACCCCAAAACAGTGATCCCACTGAATACCCCCACCCCCAATATGCTCTCTTTTATATCCTCCCCCATGTCTGCTCTGACTTTCTGGTGGGACAAGATGGATCTCCTTACCCCAGTGCCTATATATCTTATTTCCCAGTTGCATGTAAAAATAATAATAATAATATATTTGTTAAACATTTATTTTAAAATGTTGAGTCCCAGATTCTTTCTCTTCTCCCAGGCATCTCCAAATGTACCACTGCTCACAGATATCCCAGTGTAGTTACCAGCTTGATTAGTATTAGAAGATGATCTCACTTTAAAAAAAGGAAAAGAAAAGGCGAGTAAATTACACAAATCCAAAAGACTTTTCCAGAGAGACTTTAAACATCTGTAAAAGGCTTGATATCACTGTGTTCTACCCAGTAGAGTGATGTGTTTACAGTCAGAGGGGAAATAACAGAGGTTTCCTTCAAAAGAAGGTTGGTGAGCTTAAATGTATCATTAAGGAAACTGGCAAGCAAGCAGAAGTTGCCAAATGGCATCAGCTTATGTGACAAATGCTTTTGACTTAAACAAGAAAATGCAAAATTATAAGAGAAATAACTTTCCAGCATGAAAACCTGGAGGCTCTTGGGAATAGATGATGCCAGAAAAATATGAGATTATTGTGTCTGCCAGAATACATTAATCCTATAAATATAGAAGATGCTCAGAGTAAAAAAGATCCTCGAAGACTTACCAAATTTATGACAGTGATTCTTCAGTTAAATAGCAGAGGCACACAGTAGCAACCAATCATCCATGAGCACCTTGCTCCTTTCCCATCATCATGTTGTTCCACATGTATTCAAATGCCTCCATCTTATAATTTAGAAACTCTTTTTCTGCCCTGGTCTGCTACTTACATAAGTTCTGTGTGAATAGCCTTAGGTAGCAGAATTAGTCATTAGACTACAGTTGCATTTTCACTTTAGATAAGAAAACAAATAATAAATTTATCACAAAAACAGCAGTTTGTCTTCTTGGTGAAGATTGTAGTTGCCCCAAACCACTGTAGAACTAGAGAATGTTGTTTTCTATTAATAATTTGTGCCAGTTCTGTGGCAAGGATATAGAAGCTGAAATCAGAAAATCTGGGTTCAAGGCCTGTCCCTGCCATTCATCTAGCTATATCATTTTACAGGAGCCATTTATAATTCCTGGGTCTCAGTTTATCATCCATAAAAAATACTTGCTCTGACTACTTACTATTTATTTTGAGCATTAAATGAAATAATTCATCTCAAGCTATTCTTATTATAATCCTCATTTTAGAGACTACTTTAATTTCATTTCTTTCAATGTCTCTATGGTCTGTAGAACAAGAGAAATTTCTCAGATCATCTTGTTAACTCAACCACTGCCGCTTATTACCGATAAGAATACCAATTAGGATTAATGGAAAGAATAGTATGTTCTCTGTTGTTACTGGGTTTTTTTTTAATACCAGTGAGGGATATCAGAAGCAAATTATTAATTTATGACAGAAACCAAAATATAATTATCCCATTATATTAATAACTTCCATAACATACCGGTACTAAAAGAAGTCAGCTCTTGGGGCTCATACTTGTGATAATAATTATTCACAATTAAGTATAGAAAAAAAATATCTTCGTGATTTGGGAACCCAAGGAAAGTGTCCAAGGATTTAAAATGGTATTCTAGATATTGGGGCTCACTGTTAGATACTCATCGTCTGATCTGACTGCTCAAGTCACTGTTTTTGAGTGTCATCTTCATGTTAAAAATAAAACAAAACAAAACATGAAGGTGGAAGGGGTATTGGATTTATTTATTTGTTTCCAAGTCCTCTGCCATCTCTTAGATTCTAATAGTAATAATGACAAATCTTTAAAACCCTTCAGTGGACATCTCGGGATGAAATCTTCATTTGCATAAGTCCACCTTCCATTTGAACATTTAGCAGAAGCACTCTATAGTACAACTAAGTAAAGCACTTGACTCTGTTTCAAATATTAAGGTATTTAATTATGTTTCATAAAATATGAACCTAGTACAGGAACTTTAGAATGCTAGGTCTGCCTGGAAGATTAATTTGCTAAAATACCAATGCATTTTATCTGGAAAAGAAGAAATCTTTTCTGTATTGGCTTATGTGCCTTTTAAATTATTCAAGTATGTGACTTTGAATTTGACACAATTTATATGATAAGCTTACATAAATTTATCTAAATATGTCTAATATAAACCATATAAATAATTGCCAAGAAAATTATCATTTCAATGGGCTAATTCATATTTCCTTAAATGTGAATGAAAAATATATATGTGTAAATATATATATGTATATATATATACTCACAACCATGTATGTAAACATATGTATGTAAGCATGTGTGTGTTTATGTGCATATCAGGCAAAAATTTTATCTTCTGGTTGTTAAAATGGTTAAGTGAGAACAGAAACTCAAGAACCCCAAGCCTGAACATTTCCTAATTGTGATGAGACATAACCAGACTCAGTGAGATCCTCTGACAATGAAGCATTTTGTCATTTCTTGGTCATCTGAATGGAGAGGCTGCCAGCAGAATGGAAGAACAGATGGGAAAATACAGCATGGCATCTCAGGGGAGAATTCTGCCTGACAGTATGTCCATTGCTTTAACTGTTATGATTCCTCACTAGAGGAAGGTTTTCAGGACAATTTAAATGTCTTGAGGTCAAAGTATAATGAATATATGCTCTGTAGTTCTCACTTTAAAAGAGAAAACAATGACTAAGATTCACACAATTATATCCCAAGCTTGCATGTTTTAAAGAGTTTTTTTTGTAGAGTGGCAATTAGAGTGCATCATTTGCTGTATGAAAAAATGAGAACATAATAAAAATTTAGGCAGGCTTGGCCTGAAATGAAGATAAATTAATGTATTTTGTAGGTTTATATGAGAAATTTGTGAGGCTTTCTGAACTGATGTGTACACTGTAGCTCTCTGGTATATGGTATGTGATCCAGAAAGAACTAGAATATATATTTTTTGAAATCCCCTCACCCTTTGCCCCATAAAAATTTCCAATATAATAACTTGATTTTTATACCCAAACACCCGAAAGCCCAACACAGTCTGCTGATGAGAATATCTTTTTTGGAGTCTGACAATGACAATAAATGTACAACAGCTGAGCATGGGAGGCAGAAAAGACAAAGAGCTACTTACAGGTCTCAGTTACTACCTGAACTTATATAGAAAATTTCAGAATGTTCTCCCATCCCTGCTATTCACTAGACCCCTGGGTAGAAACTAGTCCTTGGGTATGGTGAAGGAAGGAGCAGGACCACGATTTATTATTGAAGTCAAGTTGATTGATTCTTGATTTGGTTTGAGAAAACCAGGACTGAGTGAGAAGGAAAGACAATGGCAGCACAAATAAGACTCAACTCTGCGTCTGGGACATAGAATATGGAAAGGAGTTGAGACAATAAACTGAGTGAGTAAGAGAAGATTCATTATTAGTTGTAACTAGGTTCTACAGATCACCAGGTGTTTGAGTATTTGGTATGAGTGAGAGAATGTTTAAAAGCAGAGGGATGCAAAAAGATATTGATTTGGTTGTATCTTAGTGGCACTCTATAATATAGCATCTGAGGGGGAAATAAAAAAAAAAAGATAATCCAGGCAGATATTAAAGTTGGCCTGGGTGCCAGAAGGGAAGCATGTAATAAAAATAAAAAAATAAATAAATTTGAACGAGAGCATAAAGGAAATACATGTGAGGTTCCTGTCCCTTTGCTTAGTAAAGCCAAGAGATAATTTTGCCATCTTCGTTTAGATAAATAAAAATATGGATAATTTTGCAAGTATTTAGAGAAAGTTCTTTATCTTAAAATAAAATTCTGTCTTTATTATGCTGAATTTCAAAACTTATACTTCAGTATTAAATTTTAAATATCATGCAGTTTTGTGAATTTTGGACATCTTGGGTTTTAGGAATTAAAATAGGAATTTATTGTTGTTGTCTTGATGCTTTCCAATCAACTTCCAATCAACTCAGTAAGCATTTGTTAAGTGATTACTGTGTGCCAGGTACTAGGCTAAGGGCCAGGGACATAAATAAGAAAAAGAAAGACAGTCCCTGCCTTCAAGGGACATAAATAAGAAAAAGAAAGACAGTCCCTGCCTTCAACGAGCTTACAGCCTACTGGAGGAAGAGTATATACTAAAAAAAAAAAAAAAAAAATCTTATCACCAGACTGTTGGTATTGTATTTTAGTGCTGTTTGACCATAAAATGTGGCTGTCTTATTAGAGAATGATATGAGGTAAAGGGTGGAGGATAAAACCTAAAAGGATGTTGAAACGCGGAGACTGTGCAAAGGAGTGATAGATAGTGACAATAGGAAGTATCCTGTCTTGTGTAGTTCAAAACAAGCAAAGCTGCAGATGGGAAGTGGAACAGCTTGGAATTTCATTTTTGCCCTCTATAAAGGAAGGTTTTGGAAATTTACTACCCCAGTCCTCCAATCAGAGGTGAGAAGAAGCTATGGGAGGAGGAAGGGTGTTGAGATTTGGAGTTTTAAGTTAGCAGCGTGGTGATGAGACTAAAAGGATTCTATTTGATCCTAGGGGTAACATCTGGTTCCATAGAATTGAAACCAGGCATATCTACAGATGAATAGAACATGAATTGCTAACTCAGAGATGGTTCAGATCCTGTTTCTGACACTGGTATAACCATGGGCAAGTCATTTAACCCTTCATTACTCAAAGCTAAATGTTTCAGAAAAAAAAAAAGTACCAACTACATTAGCAAAGAAAGCTTCCCTATCCATGAATTCCTTGTTGTCAGTGAAATCACAAGTCCAGTCCCTGTTTAGATTTCTCTCTAGTTTCCTCCTCACTATTTTCACCTTATTTAATTGGGAATATTCACTTACTGTCTTACAAAGGGATTTGTAGAGGTTTTGATTTCAGAGTCCAGACTGTGGATGATCAAGGAAAAGGAACAATTGGAGACCCTATGAGATACTGTGTTAGGTACAGGGAATAAATGCATTTTAAAATGAGAAAATTATATAGTCCTGCAATAAGTAATTTTTTGTTTGCTACTTTCTGTTATTTTTTAAGAGAAACAATAGCAAAACTAAAAATGGAGTATAGATGGCTTAATATAAATATATGTGAAAAATATTAGAAGTTTTCAATTAACCCTAAACTTAATATGTACCTACTATATGATGCAGCTACTAAGAAAGCTAGTGTAAGTTTATATTCCCTTAAGAGTAATATAGTGTCCAGTGCATTGTAGAAAATAAGTCCAATTTCTCTTAAGTTAATTGGACACATCTGTAACAGTATGTTTAATTATGAACATAGAATTATAAAATAGATTCTGTCTGAAGGTAGGCAACAAGGATTGTGAAAAGCCTAAAACACATCATATATAAACAAAGTTGAGTGAAAGAGTAATGGTTAGCCTGGAAGAAAAAAAATCCAGGATGCAGAGTATCAATCTTCTAATAATTGAAAAGGCATTGTGAAAAATTTGAATATATATCTTTTAATATAATTCCTGAAAGCAGAAGTGGAGCTAGTGGGTGGAAGATACAAGGTGTCAGATTTATGAACATTTCTAAACTTTATAATTTGGGTTTTCAAAAAATGAAAAGCTAAATAAAAAAGAACTAAGTTTCCCACATTTCAGCAGGGTAAAAAT
>CM053590.1:79674386-79704301 GCA_028646515.1 Pseudochirops corinnae | reverse complement strand
TATATATATATATATATATATATATATATATATATATATATATATATATATATATATAATATACTCAGGGTAAGTTCAACGAATTTGAAATTTATAATGAAACAACAACAGCAACAATGATGTTATATAATTGATTTCATTTTCTCTAGATAGGATGAGACTGATAATTGGATTATGATAATGGAACAGTTCTTGTTCAAAAGATGGAGATTTTAGAATAGCCCAAGGAGAAACATAGTCTAGCAAGAAAGCTTGCAGAGAAAGCACATAAACCTAGAGGATGGGTAGTGAAAAAAGACGAACAAAAAAAATGGTTCAGGCTACAGGGAAAAAGCAAAAGTTTGGTAAAAAAAAAAAAAGATTCGTGAAAGGACATTCCCTTTAAAGAGAAGTGATATCTTACTGATATTTTTTTCTTGTCAGATAGTAGAGGAAACAATGAAAGGAATTACCATTCTGGGCTTAATTCTGGCCAAGAAAGAACCAGTGTGTGAAGTCAATGTGATGGAAACCTTGAGAGAAAGTGATAATAGTATTTTAGAGTTTGTATTAGCCGAGGGAGGATATATGGGTCATGATGCAACATAAACCTCAGGAAAGGATATTTCAAGAAGTACAGAGAAGGAAACTGGTAAAATAGAGAACAGGAATTCTAAAGGAGATTAATCAAAAGGGAGGCAGGTTCATTTTCTAGAAGAAAACTGAAGTAAACTAAAAGATAATTTTGATGAACAAAGGTAAAATAACTAAAGAAAATAATATTAGTGCATAAAGTATCCATTATTAGTTTAGATTATTAAGAGAATCTAATAAAGGGGATTTGTGGCAATCTAGAAGGCACAATATAACAAATATAGATTGTTGGGGTGGAGGCAAGATGGCAGCATAGAAGCAACAAGGTTCTGCAGCTCCCACATAGCCACCTCAAATACCCATAAAATGTGACTCTAAACAAATTTTAGACTTCCAAACTCACAAAAATACAGAAAAACACATCTCCCACTTAAGGCAGCTGAGCAGGAAGGGTTCATTGCAGCACTCTGGGAGCCCAAACCAACCCAGCCTGAAACTGCAGCTTGTTCCCTGGATGGCCAAGACAAGGTGCAGCTAGCTGGAGCCTTCTGGCAAATGGATAAGTGGCAGCTGTGGCAGTTTCTACAATTATCAAGCCATAAGAAACAAGGACAAAGTGAAAGGTCAGTGGAACTCAGCTAAATTTGGGGGAGAAAAGCAGTCTGGACAAACTGCCTCCAGGGCAAGGAAGTGGCAGAGCTGCCCTGCAGCTGCCTCCATGTGGCTGCTTCAGAGCTCCCAGCCTGCAGACTGCGGGGGGGCCAAGCGATCCTTCAGAGGCTAAGTGCTCTTGTGTTGAGCGGCCTAGATCTGGATTGTGGTCTTGGGTGGTGGTCCTGGGGTGCGTTTTCAGTAAACCAAAGATGGTGGGGGCTGCAAAAAAACAGCAGCCTCCCAATAGCTCCAGCAGCTGGGAAAACCCCAGCGATTTGGGACATAGCTTTCCCCTCTGGAAGCAGACTTCCACAGAGCTAAAACATCAAGTAATTGACTGGCGGCATGAGCAGGAAAAGGAAGCAAAGTAAGAACAGCAACCGAACTTTGGATTCTTTCTTTGGGGACGGAAAGCATCAAAGCATAGAACGGGAGGAAGACAACACAGTCAGAACTCCCACACCAAAAGCTTCCAAGAAACATGAAGACTTCCTACAAGTCATAGATCAGCTTAAGAAGGATTTTGAAAACCAAGTAAGAGAAGTGGAGGAAAACCAGAAAGGGTTGAATATTCAAATGAAATAAGAATGATCATAGACTCACAGAGTTAGAGCTGGAAAGGATCTTAAAGTTCACCTACTGTCTCTCTGTGCTTTTTCAATAAAGGAAAGAAAGATCCAGAACCGTGAAATAATTTTCTCAAATAGAAGGAAATAGAATATTCAGGATTCAAATTCAGTACTGATGGCACTAATTTCATCCTTTCAAGTTTAGTATTCTTTCTTACTGTACCACAATGTGTTGAACTCATATACTGTCTCTGAAAGCACTTTTTAATCATAAAGTTTTGAATATGTGTAAATTATTATTGTTACTGGCCAATTGTAACTAATGTATGTCATACCCAAATGCACTTATTACCCTATACTTTCATATCTAACATCCAAGTAATCATAGAATGGTAATATTCATGTCTTTTTAGAAAACATTTCCATGTGGGCACCAATCTGTATAAAAGAATAAGCAGAATAATTGCACACATGTATAATATATATCACATTGCTTGCTATCTCAAGGGGAGGGGAAGGGAGGAAAGAAAGAGGAGAGAGAATTTGGAATTCAAATTTTTTTAAAAAGCTTATTTTTTACATGTAGTTGAAAAAATATTATTTAAAATTGAAAAGAAGTAGAAGGAGCAAAAAACATGGTCTATTAAATCCAAGGAACCTGGTGACATGTTTTCAGTGAGATTATTGCTACATGGAAATGCTGACAGTTCAAAAGGCTGAAACAGGATGAACTCAAACCACCTGGTTTCCTTTGCTAGCTAGAGAAGAATGGTGATAAAGATACAGGCCTTCTTTTAAAGATTTTGACTAAAGGGGTTAGTGACTTGCTCAGCTCCAATAGCACATAATTGTTGTCACTAGGCAACAAATAGATGATGCTCATAACTGGTTAACTCAATTCAAATGGTTAAAACTTATAACACAAAGTTCAATATTGTACTACATCACAAAACAACACAGCAAATTTCAACAAACACTTATTAAGCAGCTATTTTGTTCAGATAATTTAGCTGATTGATGTGGAACCTACTAAGTTAGATAAAACTCTACTTCTGCATTTATGGAGTTAATAGAGGTAGAACTGCATAGAGGAGATTATGGTAGAATCAGAGTCAAGAGAGACCGGATTTGGAATTACACCTCTGACATTTGCTTGTTGCAAGACTGTGGGCAAGAATCTCAATAACGCTGAGTCTTGATTTCATCATTAAAATATGAATGGGGGTAAGTGCTACATGTGTCTTCCACAGGATTACTCTATTATGAGGATCAGGTGAAATGATAAGTGTTGAGCAACAGATAAATGTCATTATTTATACAATCTAGTAAGACAATAAGACACAAATGCAAATTAATATATTATACACTAGTACTTGAGAAGTACATTTAAATTATATACAACTGAGAGCTAGGTGAGGTCAGAGATAGAAACAGTTATTTTGTCCTTTAAATATGGTGTTTGGGAGGAATTACAAGATCAGATGTTGGGTGAATCTTCTCTGGTGAACTTTCAGGCAGGCATGAATGGCTTAGTCTTCTTCATTAGAGAAAATACCTGCCCTACATCAATAACTTCACAGATCCATCAGTGTAATTGAATTTGAGTAAGACATGTTCAGTCAACAGCTTAGGTCCTTTTGGGAAATGAAATGAAAGTGATTTAAGTGGTTGGGTGCTATGGGCTATGTCACTTTCTACATAATTGGTTGAACTGATTAAGAGATATGGCAAATCCCAGCAAGACATCTCTTTGTAAAGGAAATTGATGGCTATAGAGAGTACAGTGGTAAATTTTAAGAACCCAATCATTAGTTATTAAGCCTTTTCTCTAAGGCTCTACAATTTCTAAAAGAGATAAACCTCATTGACTTCATATTTTTTGCTACATAGAAAAGTCTAGCCACACACACACAAACACACACACACACAACTTTTTCTTATTCTCAAAAACTGTTTTGATTGCTACTATATAGATGAGTGTTAAAAAAATAATTTATATATAGACATAGATATACTTTCAATCAATAAGGAAACTTTATCCCCCTCCAACATACATCAAGAATGTAGAAATGAAAAAAATGTTTATATCTTTTTTTTCTCTTTCCATTATCTCTAATATCCAATTAGTCACCACATTGAATTAATCTTCATTTTTGTGATGTATTTCAGATTCTTCTCTTGCTTTCGTTTCCCACTGACTTGAAAGATAGTGAGGTCTTTCATTAAAAGACATCTAGACTAAAGAATCTTTGTGTCTCTGCTATATGGACCTTTTAAATCATACCACTGACGACTTAGCATTTCCTAGATTTGCTGTATGCTAGCATATGACTAGACAAGTCAATTACATACACTCTTAGAGCCTCAATGTCTTTATCACTAGAGATGACCAAGGAGAAAGTAAGAAGGTGCCCAGTTGCCTCTGATCAGTTCAAGTCACCAGGCCCAGAGGAAATTGGCTCGTACTTTTCAATACCACCCCATTTCCTCTAGGATAAAATTCAATCTTCTGTTTTTCAACGGAAAGTCTTTCATAATGTGCCTGTATCCTACCTTCCTAGTGCAGGATTATTTCACGTTAGTCTTCCTGTGCTCTCAGTTTTAGACAATTTGACCTTCTTTCTTCTCTCTGTATGTAACACTTCATTTTCTTCCTTTCAATTCATTCCTTTAGGCTATTGCTTATGCCTTGAATAAATATCTCAACTCTTTGAATTCCTAAGTTCCTTCAAAAGTGTCATCTACAGGAGAACTACCCTTACATTCTCAGTCACCTTTCTTCCACATAGAAATTTTCTCAATGTTTTCTTTGTACGTATTTCACATTTACTTGCTAGTCTTGATGCTGATCACCTCTCTCCCCTTCCAACTTGAAAAAAAAAAAAGCTCCTTTGTGCCAGGTACTATTTGTATTGTTTTTGTTTTTACTTTTTGTTTTCATTTCCTTTTGCCTTTTTTTCCCTTTTCTGTCCTTCCCTTCCTAGATTTTTTCCTTCCTTCCTCCTTCTCTTCCTTTTTTTCTCTTTATTTTTATTTTTTTCCCTATGGATCCACAAAATTCTTCATTTTTATGTCATAACAATGAAGGAAATAATGAAGGAATAAAGTATTTATTAAAGGCTTATTATGCACAATGCACTAAGCTAAGTTCTGGGGATACAAATGGAAAAGCAAAGCATTCTTTGATCTCATATTCTAATGAGGAATTCAGCAGAAATGGCATGTTTTAGCTGCAAATGAGAAAAAAAATCCCCTAGTACTTAGAATGCAGGAACAAAGCATAAGTTAATGCCCCTTCCTTAATGTTATTTTCATTAATAAAATGACACCTTTTTTTTTTCTTGAAGTTTAGCCATTTGACCTTACCAAGGACTTTCATGATAAGAACTTTCTTTGGGGGTCTTTAGCAGTTGTTACTCTGTTGCCTACTGGAGCTGCTGTCTGGCTTTTTCTCCATAGACAATGCTTCCCAGGATGATTCCTGAGGGTTTTACAGTAGAAGCATACCTAATCCCAGGGCTCTGGGTTTCAGGGTCCTGGGTTGTTTACATAAGGATCTGAGGGGAAATGGTCAAAGTGATGACAGAAGACTGACTTACCTGATACATATTGCCTCTATGTTTAAATTACGCATAATTTCCTCTGTGTTTCAGTTAGGCTGTTTGCCTGTCTTGCATGTCATTATAACAGCATCATATCATGAATATGACTGAGTTCTCAAGGCAGATTATAATTTGGTAAGACTTTAGCATGCTGGAAAGATTTTGAGTACACATTCAACATCAATCTGTGTCTACTGTCCAAGAACCAGACTCATTAAAAGTGAGAATGAGAAGAACATCATCAGTGGTTAGTGAATTAATTGACTGTAATGACCCATGGGGGGGGCGGGAATCAGATTTTAAAGGAGCACACAGTCTTTTAAAATACCCTTCTGCTTTTGATAGTGAATATGGAACAAAATGGGGCATATGATGCTTAGTATTTTATGGTTTTAGAAACAGCAATTAAACAACTTAGTGACAGCACTTTAAACATGAAATTTACATAATGATCAACAAATTGATATTAAAGTTGAATAACTGAACCACCTCAATATTGATATTCTCATGATTAATGGAATAAAAAGGGGGGAGATTCGTAGTTAAATGGAAAAATTACACACAGGTTTTCTTTGGAGAGGCAAATAAAGGAGTTGGCAAATTTGGTTTCAATATGTACCCAAAGAAGACAAAAATTACAATTTAATTGGATTACCTCATCTGGCAGTATTCATAATAAGTGTAAGCCAAAAAAACAAACAAACAAAAAGATACCTATGGTGAAACTGAAACAGGTGTTTACACCATCACTTCTTACAGAGCTTTGAGAGGTAGAGTAAAATTCTACAATAAAATTGATACTATCTTGAAAACCAAATCAGTGCAATATTTGATTTTCTGTGAATTTAATGTGAACAAGGGAAGCAGTGAGGTTATTGAAAAATACATTGGAAAATTAGCAGAAATGAAAGTGGTTCAAAGTTTCTAGATTATTCAAAATCTTGTGCCATCCTATAGTTAATGTTTTCTTCCATAAGGCTATAACTAGCATGGACTCTCTCTGTCTTCTCTCTGTCTATCTCTGTCTGTCTCTCTCTCTATCTCTCTGTCTCTGTCTCTCTCTCACCCCCCCACCCCACTCAGAGCTCAATTGACAGGAAACATCTGGTTAAAGCTGTGAGAATAATATCAAAAGTAGTTGTCTGTGTTCAGTTAAACTTTTATGTATTTATTATAAAGTTTTTAAAATATATATTAAATTAAAAGAAAGACTAATGTGAGAAAACTGTTTAAATTAATTTAATTTTATATATTCAAATTAAATAGAAAAAGGGAAAGATATTGACTTTAATTTTCAATATTTCCTATAAAAGTTTATGTAACGTTAAGTGATATAAATGAACCTAAAATTAGAATACCAAATGTGTCAGAATGAAATTAATCAACAAACTTGGATATCATTGTGAAAAAGGAGCTAACAACAACTGTGATGATGATGAGAGTAACCAGCACTTATATGGTATTTCAACATTTGTACAGTGTTTAATTTATATTATTTCTTTGAAAAGTATGGGATAGACATTATTGTGTCCATTTTACACATAAGGAAACTGAAAGAGCTGAAATTATCCAGTGTGACACACAGTAAAGGTCTGAGGCAGGTTTCAAATTTCTCATTATGAATTCAACACTCTTCACTATAGCAATGAATGATAATCAAGGGCAAGATTGTTTCTAAAAGTAAACACATCTTAATAACAATAAAATGAGTTAAATAGATTATGAGAATCATGGGTGGATCAGGGATTCAATGAAGGGGAGAAGCTAAGTCAATGAAATCATGAATTCATTGAAATATCTTATAATATCTCAAACTTTTATTTTAGGAGAGATAGACAGTTGTGGACCATATAATAATTCAGCTACATTTGATCAGGGATGGTTGGATGATAGTACACAAATCAATTGAATGAATCAATTCTCTGAAAAAAAAAAAGAAGATGTTTCTATTGGAATCCCACAGGGATCTGTGCTTGATCTTGTGCTGATTTCACCATTGACTTAAAAACAAAATTTATATCCCATTTATCAAATTAACAAATGACATCATGCTAGTAGGCACATATAACTTTCCTAGATGACAGAATCAGGATCCAAAAGTTGCCTTGACAAACTGGAAAATTCAACTAAATCTATTAAGATGCATTTGGATAAATATTGAGAGAAGCATGGTTCAGAAAAGAACATCTAGGATGGTGAATGATCTCAAATCATGACATATGCAAGTGAATTGAAGGTCACGGGATGGTTAATCTATAGATGTTTGATATTTAAGGAAGTTTTGTGGGACTAGCCATAAACAACTAATATTTGAAGAATTACAATGTGGAAAACAGATTAGGTTTATTGTGCTTGAGTCTTAAAGACAAACTAGGAGTGGTGGATAGATGATAGACCAAGACTAAATTAGCCTAGTCCTACTGTAGAGTTAGGAATTTAAAGCACTTCTGGAGCAGAAAATCCAATTAAAACTAACTTTAGTAATGAATAATTACAAGAATTCACTTAATATTAAAAGTGTATAAAAGTCATAGCCCTCCACATTTGCAATCAGAAGGGGGGAGAGAGAGAAAGGGAGCTTCCTTTAGGCAGTTAAAGCTCAGCAGTTGCTATGGTAACCAATCACCTTGACATTCTCAGCAAGTAGTAAAAACTCAGCAGTCACCATGGAAACATGTTAGGTCGGTGTTCCCCTCAAGTAGTGAAACTCCAATAGGATTCTTTTGCCCAATTTTACCCCCAAATAAGTCTCTTATGGGTAGAAAATTCACTGTCTCCTTAGAGGGATAGCCTTTTGCTCAGTTTGTAGAAAAAATATTGAGTGAATAAATGCTAGGTAGAGCTAGATGTAAAGGAGGAAAAATGGAAAAGATGAGCAAAAAGGTAGAGCAAAAAGAAAAGCAGGAATAAATTCTGGTTGTGGTGGGGGATGCAGATGCATCCATACCCTCAGTAAGGCAGAAGTATCATATTCAGACTATCTCTCTTTAATGACCATTTACAGATTAAAACAGACATAATATCTACCACAAGGTAGAGGGGAAAAGAAAGAAAAAAACAAAAAGCAAAAAACTCTTCTCAGTTAGAACTATCTCAAAGTATAATCAAGTGCACTGGGGAAGTATGTTTCCAACTCATGTTACTAGAACTCTTCAGGAAAAGTTGGAATGAATGCTTGTCATTTCTCACTTAGGTTTTAGTAGATGAAGCATGAAGCTCCTTCTAACGCTCAGATTATGTGGTTCTTTGATTCATGAAATACTTATATTATCTACTAGTAACACCTACCTTGGGGATCTGGGATGTATTCCCATAGAATATACATTTAAATAGGGATGTAATATCCACTAATGCTCTATTCTGGCTCATTCACCTAAACCTGTCTTCACACTGATAGATACACTGATAGGGTCTTCCCAAAGAAGGATAATCACCAGTGGCTACGAATTACTTTCTTAGAATTCTGGGGCTCATCCTATTGTGGGGGGATTGGAAGCACTCCTATTGATGTGTCTCCTATTTGCAGAAAATCAATACTATGATTTACTCTTTGGCATTTACTCTTAAACAAAAATAAATTTAACAGTAAGGGAGAAATGAAAGTAAATGAAGTAGCAACACAGCAAAATATCCCTATAAACCTGTTTCAACCTCTTCTACCAATGCACAGAATAATTTTTGTAGGGGAATGGATAAATATAGAAGCCTAGCAGAAAGATGGTGGCAGCTAGATGGCTCAATGGATATAGCACTGGACCTGGAGTCAGAAAGCCATTCAATGAAATAGAAAGATTTTTAAGCTTTCATAAACAGACCACAACTAAACCAAAAATTTGACCTCCAACATCAAGACCCAAGAAAATAATGAACAGGTAAAAATTGAAGTTAAAGTAAAATGTATCCAGGAGGTCTAAACTATTTACATCCTTACATAGGAAGATGATATTTATAATTCTGAAAAATTATATCGCTAATAGTATAGCTAGAAGGAATATACATAGACAGGGATATAGGTATGGGAGAATTTGAAGGAATAACATCAAAAAATAAGGGATGAGAAAGAGAAGTACAATGGATGCAGAAGGAAGAAAGATGCAGAATGGGGTAAATTATTTCATGTGAAGAGGCAGGAAAGACTTATTACTATGGAGGGAAAGACAGGAGGGTGGGTGATGAGCATTGCTTGAACCTTATTCTCATCAGTGTTATCTCAAAGAATGAATAATATACACAATCAGTTGAATATAGAAATCTATCTTGTCCAACAGGGAATTAGGAAGTAAGGAGATCAAGTAAAGGAGTGGGGATGGCAGTTCAGGGGAACTCATAGACAGAAGCAAAACACTGGTGAGGAGGGAAAGGGTGAAATGAGAGGGAGGATAGAAAGGAGGAAGAATAAGATGGAGGGAAATATATAGGTAGTAATCATAACACTAGTGTGAATACGATGAACTCTCCCATAAAATGGGAGTATATAGCAGAGTGGATCAAAAACCATAATCATATAATATATTGTTTACAAAAAACACATTCAAAGCTGAGAGACAAACAAAGAGGAAATGCAAGTGGCTGGAGCAGAATCTATTTTGCTTCAGATGAAGTTAAAAAAAAAAAAGCCAGAGTAGCAATGCTTATCTCAGACAAAGTAAAAGCAAAAATAGACCCAGATAAAAGAGATAAGGAAAGAAACTGCATCTTGTTAAAAGATACCATAGACAATGGAGCAGTATTAATACTAAACATAGATGGTACCAAATACTTAAAGGAGAAACTAAGTGAGTTACAGGAAGAAGAGGACAACAGAATTATACTAGTGGGGTACCTCAACTATCTCCAATCATAACTGTTAAATCCAACAACAAAAAAAAACAACAAGAAATAAATTAAGGAGGTAAGGGGAAGAATTCATGACAAAACGAGACAGAGAATATTCGATGTAAAATAGATAATTTTGATTACAATAAATGAAAAAGCTTTTCTTTCAAATAAAGCCAATGTAACTACGAATAGAAGCAAAGCAGAAAGATGGGGGAAATGTTTATAGCAAGTGTCTCTGATAAAGGCCTCATTTCTAAAATATATAGAGAACTGAATCAAATTTATAAGAATGTAAGCCATTCCCCAATTAGGAAATGGTCAAAGGATATGAATGGGTAGTTTTCAGGTGAAATCAAAGATATCTATATGCATATGAAGAAGTTCTCTAAATCACTTTTGATTAGAGAAATGGAAAATTAAAACAACTGTGAAGTACCACCTCATACCTATCAGATTTGTTAATATGACAGAAAAGGAAAGTGATAAATTATGGACAAGATGTGGGAATACTGGGACACTAATGCATTGTTGGTGGAGTTGTGAACTGATCAGGACTCTGCACAAAGGGCAATAAAACTGCTCGTACCCTTTGATCCAGCAATCCCACTAGTAGATCTATATCCCAAAGAAATCATAAAAAAGGGAAAAGGACCTGCATGTACAAAAATATTTAGAGTAGCTCCATTAGTGTTGGCAAGATATTGGAAATTGAGAGGATGCCCATCAATTGGGGCATGGCTGAACAAGTTATGGTATTTGAATGTCATGGAATACTGTTGTTCTAAATTAATATGGAAATATTTTTACATGATAACACATACATAAACTACTTGAAATTACCTGCCATTATTAGAAAAGGGGAGGGGAAGAAAGGAGGAAGAAAAATTTGGAACTCAGAATCTTGCAAAAATGACTGCTAAAATTTTTCTAGACATGCAAATGTGGAAAAAATACAAATTAAAAAAAAATTTAGAAAGAAAGATAAGCAAATCCAGCAACCAAAGAAGGCATAGTTTAGCAAAATAAATTACACCAGAAAAAAGAGACAAACTAAAAAGAGAAAACTGTTGACATAATTAAAATGATAACAAAATAACAAATCAGAGAGACCATTAAAAGATTTATAGTACATGACACGTCAATGGTAAAAGTAGAACTTATGGTGGAGAGATAGGGTAAAACAGCAAGGAATAAATCTCATAAAACTTCACCTACAGGTGGTTCATTTGGTCTTCTTTTTTTTTTTAACTAAACTGCAGAATTGGAAGGTATATAAGAGGGGAGAAGTGAAAAAAAAGAAAATAAAAAGGAATGTATCCTAGTCAAGTCAATGTTAAAGAATGAAGGGAACATTACAATGTAATCTCTCTACAGGATTTTAGAAGAATGCCTATAGAAGAATGGGTGAGCTGGAAAATTTGAGGAAAGAAAGGGGAATGAGTCAATTTCATGATGGGAGCAGATCACACTAAAGAACTCTCAAATTGGGGAGCCAGTAATTTTATTATGGCATATGGGAACAAAATAATGTAATATAATCTGTAACTGTAAAATAATGTATTTTTGGTGATTTATAAAGCCTACTACCTCTGAGTGAGTATTGTGTGTAAGTGGACAATATATTTACTAGAGGAAAATGAATTTCAGAAGGGTAGAATTCCATCCTTTCAGATTGGATGGAATTCTAAAAGAATTGATTTTCATTCTTCCTACCATTTCAAAAGGCATGGATCCAGAGAAAAACATTTCATGAAGAACAAGGGGAAAAGAACATGGAGAAGGCACAGCTGAGTAATGAGCTGAACTGCAAAAAATAAAGCAAAATTTCTACAATGCAGCTGAACTTTTATTTTCTGTAAGTACCACAGACTTGATTCTTCAAAGAGTGAGGCACAACTGACCACTACAGGAGGAACAAGATCTACAAGGCAAAAACAGAAATTCTTTAAAGAGGGAATTTTTTTAAAAAGCACCAATTTAATGTTTAACTTTTAGTTCTGAAGTGGATCTGTGATCTATTGATTTGAATGTTTCTTCAAGAGATGAATGTCACAATCCATTTATGCCTGCACAGCTTGTACAAATATTTTCCCTATCCTCACAAAAGTTCATTCTAACACATCTTTTGTGGTATTCTTCTGACACCTTGATGATACCAGTAGAGTATTAAAGCAGTCCACCTGTTATCCCTCACTATTAACCTGATTATTTCCTCTTTCATTTCAATCATACATTTTCCTGATGAAATCTTTTGTTTTTATTTTCCTCCAAAATTCCTTATTTGGAGCTATGTAGTTACTTGGTACAGTGAATAGTTCAGGGACAGAGATCATGAAGACATGAATTCAATTCCAACTTCAGATACTGATTGACTGTGTGATCATGGGCATGTCACTTAACCTCCCCATGCTTCAAATCTATAAAATAGAGATATTAATAGCATCTATGTCACATGTGTTTATGAGGATCCAAAGAGATATTTGTAAAGCCTTTTAGCATATAGGCACTTGTTAAATGCTTCTTTCCTCTCCCTTCACATAACTAGTGCTTACATATTATGTAACATGTTACAAACCATCTATAATACATTAACTTTATATAATATATATACATATATGTATATATACCATATTTAACAGTCAACATTTAATAAACATTCAGATAAAATGAATGAATGAAAAAGCATTCATTAATGGTTCCTATATTTTAATTGGTAAAACAGTTTAGGAAGTCCATGATAAGTATATTCATAAATTTGAAAGTCTGTTTACATGGTAGAGGTCCTCAAATTCTTTTGCTTTGCACCAGAGGGCAGATATCTCACCAGACTGCTATCAGTTTCTTTTGAATTTTATTAGCTCACTGCCAAGTTATAGTATCTAAGACCCTACTCTTTTAAAATCATACACATTCCTACCACTCTAACCTCCCTCATTTCTTCCTTCTAATACCATCCAATCTGCAATGTGACAAAAACTGAGCTGTTAATAATATGGAAAGGTCAGATCCACCCTGCTCTCAAAGAACTCACATTCTAATTAGAATGTCTGTGTGTGTGTGTGTGTGTGTGTTTGTGTGTTTGTAGGGTACCAGAGGGCCACATTGGGAGGACCACACTTGAGGACCTAACGGGTCCCATGTGGCCTCAAGGTCACAAGTTCCCCACCCCTGCTGTATACATATACATAGGCGTGTGAGAGAGAGTGTGTGTGTGTATGTGTGTGTGTGTAGTAATAGGTTGACTTTTATTATCTCAAACTGCCATTATTTTCATTATTGTTTTGCAATCTACCATTAGTTATGCAGTCATCGAAGCTTTTCTAAAAATGGGAATATCAAATGTGCTCAAAAACAAAACAAAAATTCTTGCAATTCTCCTGAAGCACATCTTTAATAATGCCTAGTTCTCTGATCCTCAAACCCAAGAAACTGTGAAGAAGATAAATTATTTTTGTCATGCCTGCCTTTCTTCCCATAGGGAATCAATTATTTCTCTTCTTTCTTGTTTTGCATAGTTGGGAAGTTAGAAAATATCAGCAATGTGATTAAGAGGTCCGTGAGCTTGATTTATGGGAAAGAGATTAAAGAAAGAAATATGTAATTTTTAAGTGACAGATAAAGGAGATCCTGAAACTGCACATACTTTATTTGAAGTGGGTAAATACAAAGATGGAGAGAATCACTTAATATTTTTCAAGCTAATTTAATGAGATAGTTACTGGGAGAAATTATTGTTTAACAAAAATTATTTCAAATTAATTAGACTGCAAGAGAATTGCTTACTATGGTAATGATTCAAACAATAAGTATTTATTGAGTGCCTACTATGTGACACGCATTATCCTAGTCATAAGAGTATTATTCTCTGCCTAAAGCAGTTTCATATCTCCAAAATAATAAGGAAACTTGGACATGATTATCATAGAAGGCAAAAACTCCTACCAAAAAAAATTCAAGCAACTCAGAATATATTAATTTGGGTCTATTCTTTTAGAACTTCTGCTTGAGTGAGATCTAGGACTCTTTCTTGGTTGAGCTGAATTATCTCACTCACAATGGAAGGACTTCTTCACTGTGTGTTATCTGATATATATTCTCACATGTTTACTTTCTCTGATTTCTGTTCTGCTATGATTTGGATCCATTGGATTTTTGGTTAGTGACTGTATTTGTATATTATGGGAATGGGATTTGAAAGGAAAAAGGTCAAGCCTTGAATATAAATTCTGAGATCATCTTTTACCCTCATGGTTAAACAGAGATCAGAAATTAGATTTAACTAATTCTAGTTCATCACCTAGACGAACGACACTTAAGGGAACAGATACATATAATACTAGCCAAGATACGTCATTTCTTTGATGACAACATAGACCTTGGGCTTGATTCCTGCTTCTAAACCTGGCAGGAATTGATGTCTCTCTTGGAGAAAAGTGAGAGGTAAAGAACCTAATGAGGCTGAGATGTTAGAAAAAGCCCTGACACAAGACACACCTAGCTATCCAGTTGTAGGATCACCATACATATACAGTCACTACACACACACACACACACACACACACACACACACCACACATACACACACACACACACACGCACACATGCACACATGCACACAGTAATAGAAAGCAAACAAGTACTTCACACCTTGTTCCAGTTGAGCCTTGCCCATGATTTTATCAAGTCTTTGTTAAGAAACAGATGTTGTGAAATCCACAGTGGGAGGGACTTGACAAAGACAGGAACAGGAAAGACATTAGAGGTGGGCAGAACAGGGAGGAGCTAATGACCATATAAAAGCAGAAGGACAAGCTAGGAGAGAACAGGAACTGAGAAGGGAAAACTTGGGTGGTTGACACTCTGTTTGTCTGTTTTATGTTGATTTGTGTTTGTAATACTTTGTACAGAAGCCTTGAGGCCTTACCAGAGGCCCTGAAAGAGGATTTTCTTGTTGTTCATTTACAGAAGTCCTGCAGGAGGGTTTCAGGGGTCCTGGGACTATACTTAAAATTGTGAGTTCTCAGACTTTGTTTGTGCATCTGTATTGTTTCATAGGCAGAAAGTGAATTGATGATGTGTTGGCAATGTGTATAAATGTTGTTTTTGCTCTCTTAAGCTTTCTCTTCCCAGAATCAGAAACTGTGAAGAACTTGAGGTGGGCTGGACACTGTTAGTTTCAGTATGGAATGTGAATTGCACCACAAACTGGACGAGGAGCTGGATGAGGAGCTGAAAGCTGCCTACCTTTGAATCCAGGTGACAATTGAGTAAATTGTGGCAAAAGCTTGGACCATGGAAGAGGAACCATGAAATCTGACAGCCAGCCTTAAGCAAAGATGAAAAGACCTCTTGGGGGCAGAGCCAAGATAGAGAAATAAAAGCATGAACTTGCTTCAGCTCCCACTCCAACTACCTACAATACCTGTAAAATATGACTCTAAACAAATTTTAGAGCTGCAGAATACACAAAGTAACAGAGAGAAACAAATCTCCCACTGAAGGCAGACTGGCAGACCTACTGGAAGGGTCTATCACATCACGGAGGGAACCGAGCACAGTTCTGCATGAGCCACATGGGTCCAGACCTGGGGCAGCCCTGACCAGCAGCACAGACCAGCCAGAGCAGACTTCAGGAAAGTGAATCAACAGCAGCTGTTGTGTATTCTAAACTTTTTACCCCATAAATGCCAAAGAGAAAGTAAAAATCCAGTAGGGAACTCTGTTGGAAGCTGGTAAAGGAATAGAATTCCCTGGGCCCTACCCCTGGGGTAAGAGGTGGCAGAGCTGTGGCAGCTGCAGCTGCTGCCTCATAGATGCTTCAGGAACTACTGGCCTGCAGATTGTAGGGGGACCAAGTGACGATTCAGAGGATAATCTCTCTTGCTTTGAACTACTTGGATCAGGGTTACAGTCTTGGGTACTGGTCTGGGGTGTGTGGTAGAGAGGGTGCCCTTCTCAGACTTCTGACAATAGCTCTGACAAATACAAAAACCCCAGCAATTTGGGATATAACTCTCTCTACTCTGAAAGCAGAGTTCTACCATGGCAAAGAGCTCAAAAGTCAAGTCATTGGCTGTCAAGATGAGCAAGGAGAGGAAGCACAATCAGACCATAGAATCCTTTTTTAAGGACAAAAAGGATCAAAACATGGAACTGGAAGAAATCAACAAAATCAAAATTCCTGCATCAAAAGCTTCCAAGAAAAACATGAATTGGTTACATGCCATGGAGGAGCTCAAGAAGGATTTTGAAAATAAAATAAGAGAAGTGGAGGAAAAATTGGGAAGAGAAACAAGAATGATGCAAGAAAATCATGAAAAGTGAGTCAACAGCCTGCTAAAGGAGGTCCAAAAAATACTGCAGAAAATAATACCTTAAAAAAAATAGACTAACTCAAATGGCAAAAGAGGCCCAAAAAGCCAATGAGGAGAAGAATGCCTTAAAAAGTCAATTGGCCAGATGGAAGAGGAATTTCAAAAACTCACTAAAGAGAATAATTCCTTCAGAATTAGATTGGCGCAAATGGAAGCTAATGACTTTATGAGAAATCAAGATACCATAAAACAGATCCAAACAAATGAAAAAATAGAAGGCAATATGAAATATCAAATTGGAAAAAAAACACATACCTGGAAAATAAATACAGGAGAAAGAATTTAAAAATCACTGGAGTATCTGAAAGCCATGATCAAAAAGAGTGACTACAATTCATCCTTCAAGAAATTCTCAAGGAAAATTGCCTTGACATTTTACAACCAGGGGGCAAGATAGAAATTGAAAGAATTCACCAATCACCTCTTGCAAAAGATTCCAAAAAGAAAACTCTTAGGAATATTCTAGCCAAATTCCATAGTTCCCAGATGAAGGAGAAAGTATTACAAAGTGTCAGGAAGAAACAATTTGAGTACTGTGGAAATGCAATTAGGATAACAAAAGATCAAGCAGCTTCTACATTAAGGAATTGAAGGGCTTGGAATATGGTATTCCCGACATCAAAGGAGTTAGGATTAAAACCAAGAATCATGTACCCAGAAAAACTGAATATAATGCTTCAGTGAAAAATATGATCATTCAATGAATAGAGGAATTTCAAGAATTCTTGATGAAAAAGCCAGAGCACAAGAGAAAATTTGATTTTTAAATACAAGAAGCAAGAGAAACATGAGAAGGTAAACAGGAAAAAGAAATCATAAGGAACTTATTAAAGCTGAACTATTTGTATTCCTACATGGAAAAATGATAATTATAACTCATGAGACTTTTCTCAGTATGAGGATAGTTGAAAGACATATATAAATATATAGGTATGTGTGTATACATATGTATGTATATTTGCATACACATACATATGTATACACACATACCTATATATTTATATAAGATATATATAAATATATAAGTATGTGTGTATACATATGTAAGTATATTTGCATATACATACATATGTATACATACATGCATGCATGTATAGGAGGGTATATGGATGTATAAATACATATGGGAGTGTGTATGTATGTATGTGTGTAAATGTATACACAGACACAGGATCAGTTGAATAGGAAGGAATGTTATCTAAAAAATAAAATTAAGAAGTGAGAGAAGAATATAATGGGAGAAGGAGAAAGGAAGAAATAGAATAGGGTAAATTATTTCATATAAAAGAGGCAAGAGAAAACTGTTACAATGGAGGGGAAGAGCAGGAAGGTGAAAGGGAATGGGTCAACCTTACTCTCATTGAATTTGCCTTAAGGAGAGAATAACATACACTCAATTGGGTATCTTACTCTACCGTAAAGTAGGGGGGAAGAGGATAAGATGGGGGATGATAGAAGGGAGGGCAGATTGGGGAGAGGGTAGTTAGAAGCAAATACTTTTGAAAAGGGACAGGGTCAAAGGAGAAAATAGAATAAGTGGTGGGGCAGGATAGGATGGAGGGAAATGTAGTTAGTTTTTCACAATGTAACTATGATGGAAATGTTTTGCATAACTACCCGTGTACAATTTATATTGAATTGCTTGTCTTCCCAGTGGGGGTGGGTGAAGAAAGTATGAAGGGAAAGAATCTAGAAATCAAAGTTTCAAAAACAAATGTTTAAAAAGTTTGTTTTTATTTACATGCCACTGGGAAATAAGATATACAGCTACTGGAGTATAGAAATCCATCTTGCCCTACTAGAAAGTTAGGGGGAAATGGGGGAGGATATAAGAGAGAACAGATTGGAGGAAAGAGTATTCAGTATGCTTGATATCTTGGGGTAGATGCAGGGGAAAGACAGGGAGGACATTTGTAACTCAAAATCTTGTGGAAATGAATGTTGAAATCTAAAAATAAATAATGAAAAGATTAAATACAAAAAGAAAAAAAAGGACCTCTCCTTGTTTACTTAGTGCTGACTGAGAATATCATGATTTACTATGGCCTAGAGGTGGGAGAACTTTGTACTTTTTACATTGTCCACCTTAAGGATGATTAAGTTAAGGATGATTGGAAACTAATTACCGGATCAAGAAGGAAGAAAACTTTTTTTGACTGAAGATTAAGACGATGTGACCTAGGCGTCAGAAAACTTTGGCTCCTTAAGAAAGATTGAGTTAAGGACTTACTGAATGATTTCCTTTATTTAAAACTATGTGGCCACTTTAGTGATAAGTTGTTATGTTAAATTATTGTGAATGCTGTACTTTGGTTTCTGTGAATGCTTTGCTTAGTTTATTTATGAATGAAGAGAGTTCGCTATACTATGTTATCAGAATCTTAAAGCCACTAACAGCAGCAGTCCTCCAGAGAACTGCTCATGCCTCGTTTTACACACACACACACACACACACACACACACACACACACACTTTAAGTAAGAATGGGTTTGGGAGGAAGTGCCCTAGAAATTGAGGGGATCAGGAAAACAAATGATTGAGATACTATACTCATCATCATAATGCCCTGACCACAATTACTATTACAACAGTATCACCATTCTAGTTCAAAATTCTATTATCTGACAAATTTACCTACCAAGGTTATAGCCAAAGACTAAGAAATCTGAGCAGCTAAGACATAGGCCAAAAAGTCTCTGCACAAGACGTCACATACTGGACTCAACAGAGCCCTGCAAGCCTTGATTCTCATCTCTAGATTACCTTACATTACTCACAGTTTTGGCAACTATATTTTTATTTATGTAATCATTCATTCATTCATTTATTTGTTTAGTCATTTATTTGCTTTTTGGAGGATAATTGGGGTTAAGTGATTTGCCCAAGGTCACATGGCTAGGTTTTGTGTTAAGTGTCTGAGGTCACATTTAAACTCAGGTCCTCCTGACTCCAGGGCTGGTGCTCTATTCACTGTGCCACCTAGTGGTCCTAAGTTTTGGCAGCTTTGGATAACTGGTGTCCCAGTCTGAAGATTATGAACAACAAATTAGAAAGAGAGAGTCTGGCTTTAGGCAAGTACTTTGACAACTCCTAATATACTGAAAGCTCTTTGAGGGCAGGGATTCCATTTTTTTCACTTTTTGTTTCCCCAGTGACTTCTACACTATAGATGCTTAATAAATGTTCAGATTCCTTGCTTTGCAGATGCAGTTGGGCAAGTAAGGGAAATGACTAGACACCCACTGTCAAAAACGCACAACCAAAAAAGACTTGCCTCATGGTTCTGCCATAAGTATAGTGCATGCATTTTGAAAGATAGTGTTACTTATTACTGGAGGTGGTGTGGTTGAGTTAAAAAATGGTGTTAGCTTTGTAACTGATGGGCCTGAGTCCTGGTTCTATCTCTTTCAACTTGTGAATACTTGAAAGTTACTCTCTTACTCAGTTTCTCATTTGCAAAAAGAGAGTAGGAGTAGACAAGTTTCTAAAGGTCACTTCTAGCTCTAAAGTTTTTTTTGGAGTTAGAACAGTCATCTTTCCATTTAGGAATGTAAATAGTTTAACCTTAGTTAAGTAGCCTTTTTTCGCCCAAAGGAGTATACTCCGCTTTCCTGGGTAGGTAATTTTTTGTTGTAATCCTAGCGTCTTTGCCTTTCAGAATATCACATTCTAAGACACCAAATTTTAATGTGGAAGCTGCTAAATCTTGTGTTGTCCCTTGTGAATCCCTCAGGATTTCTTCCATTTACCTTTTTATGGTTCTCTTCATTTTTACATTTTAAAGTCAAATTTTCTACTCATCTCTGGCCTTTTTATCAGAAAATGCTTGAAGGTACTCTGTTTTGTTAAATATCCATTTTAAAAAAATCTCTACCCCACCCAATCTCCCAAGGATTATACTCAATTTTGCTAGGAAGGTGATTTCTTGCTCATAATGCTAACTTTTTTTTCCCCCTGTCTGGAAGATCCTTTTCCATGCTTTCCTATCCTTTAAGACAGAAGTTGTTAACTTTTCTGTGATCCTGATTACTGCTGCTCCACAATATTTTAATTGCTTCTTTCTGGCCAATTGGGATATTTTCTCCTTTATCTTCAAGCTATGGGATTTATCTATGATATTCTTGGGAGTTTTCATTTGATCTCTTTATAAAACCAAGCCTGAGTGGCTTTCCAGAGAACTGCTGCTGTGAACAGCTTTAAGGTTCTGATCACATAGTATATAGTGAACTCTCTATTTATTCAGCAATAACTTAAAGTAAAACATTTACAGAAACCAAAGTATAGCATACAAAATGTTATAACATAACAACTTATCATTAAAGTGCCACATAGTTTTCAACAAAGTAGCCACATAGTTTTAAACAAAAGCCATCTTTCAGTAAGTCCTTAACTCAGTCATCTTTAAGGAGCAATCATCCTTAAGGGACACAAAGTACAAAGGTCAAAGTTCTCTACCCCTAGGTCACATTGTCTTAGTCTCTCAGTCAAAAAGTCTTCTTTCTTCTTGATTGGAGATTAGTTTCCAATCTTCCTTGACTCAATCATTCTTAAGAGGTACATAGTACAGAATACAAAGTTCTCCTACCCCTAGGCTGCAGTAAATCATGATCTTCTCAGTCAGCATTAAGTACCCAAGGAAAACTATTTTTATCTTGACTTGAGCCTGGCTCTCAAATCCCATAGTTCCTCTTCTGTGGGTCCAGCTCCTGCCTGAATTTTACCCAACCATTCCCTGGATTCACAGGTAGACAGCTCTCAGCAACTCATCCAGTTCCTTGTCCTGCTCCTTGTCCAGTTCTATATTAAAGCTCACAGTGTCCAGTCCACCTCAAGTCCTTTGCAGTTCTGTTTCTGGGAATACAAAGCTTAAGAGAGCCAAAACAACATTATACACATTGTTGGCACCACCATCAATTCACTATGTGCCTGTGAAATCAACAGAGACCCACAGAAAAAGTCTGAGAGGTCAACACAAATCATCAGTACAGTCCCAGGCCTTCTGGAACCCTCCTCCAGGACTTCTGTAAACAGACAAGAAAATCCTCTTTCAGGGCTTCCATTAAGGTCCCAGAACTTCTGTAGAAAGTATTACAAACACAAATCAACACAAGCAGAACAGATAAATAGAATGCCAAGATACCACAAGTTTTCTCCTTCTCAATTTTGCCACCAGAAGGGTTCCCTTCTCAGTTCTGCTCTCTCCCAGCTTGTGCTTACCTTTTTATCTGGTCATTAGCTCCTCCCTGTTCTGCCCCTCCCTGTCGCATCAGCAATTTTCTCCCACTGTGGGTTTCACAAGTTTTGTTTCTTAACAAAGACTTGATATAATCATGGGAAGGTGAAAAGAAACTTGAACTGAAACAAGGTGCTAAATAATTAAATGAAATAAGGCTCTAAGTACTTCTTTGCTTGCCATTACACTGTTCTAGGAGCATTGGTGGATTCTTTCAATTTCTATTTTATGTCCTGGTTCTAGGATATCAGGGAAGTTTTCCTTGATAATTTCTTGAAATATCATATCTAGTGTCTTTTTTGATCATGGCTTTTATATAGTCCAATATCTCTTAAATTATCTCTCCTGGATTTATTTTCCAGCGCAACTTTTATTTTTTTTTAAATTTTGTTTTATTGTTTCTTAATGTCTCATAAAGTTTCCATATGTTTCCATTTACTCAATTCAAATTTCAAGAATTTTTTTGTTCTGTGAACTTTTGTACCTCCTTTTTCATTCAGCCAATTTCACTTTATTTTTTAGGAGTTCTTTTTGACAGTGAATTTTTATACATCTTTTTCCATTTAACAGTTTTTGCTTTTTAAAGAGTTATTTTCTTCAGTGATTTCTTTGGGCACCTCTTTACCCATTTGCCTTATTCTTTTGTTAAAGTATTATTTTCTTCCGCATTTTTGTGCCTCCTTTGCCAAGCTGTAGATGCTTTCCCCTCTGATTTTTCTTGTATGACTCTCATTTCTTTTCCTGATTTTCCTCAACCTCTCATTTCATTTTAAAATCATTTTTGAGCTCCTACAGGAATTCTTTTTGGGACTGGGACTAATTCATATTTTCCCTTGTTGCTTTGCATGTAGATGTTTTGACATTGTTGCCTCCTTTTGTTTTGAGCTTCCAATCACCATAGTAACTTTCAAAGTTTAGATTCTTTTTAGTTCTTTGTTCATTTCCCCAGGCTATTCCTTCACTTTTAACTTTGTTTTAAAGTTGGATTCTGCTCCTGGGTTGGGGTAGGTGTACTGTCCTAAGCTTCAGATTTGTGCTCTTTTTTTTTTTTTTTCAAATATAGTTTTAGAGGTTAATAAGTTTTTAGTTCTTCCAATGTGGTATGAGTTAAGGAGAGCTATGGTCACTGCTCCCTTGTCCTTTGCTCTGGTCTGTGAGTCATGACAAGAACTCTTTTCTCCCTCAAACTGTGTTCAATGTCTTCACTCCTGCTAGTGTTCCTCCTTAACCTTGAACTGTGGGTAAGGACCATAGTTAACTAGGACCATGTCTGGACAAAGCAACAAAGTTCTGTTCCAAGTGCCAATGAACGGTCTCCTGAAATCTCCATATGACCAAATGAGTGAACTCCTTACTATCTGTGGTATAAGAGTTTCTGGAAGCCTCTGCTGCTGATTTGGTTACACCCAGGACCTTATACTTCCTTGTGCTATTTCCTTACCTCAGTGAAACAGGCCTTCTTTGCTATTCTTCTAAGTTTTCTTGGTCTAGAAAATTATTTCACCCCCTCCTTTTGTTGGTTTTGTCACTTCAGAATTCATTTTGTGGCATTATTTTAATGCTGTTTGGAGTTAAGTTTGGGAGAGCTCAGGTGAATCCCTGCCATTATTCTACCATATTGACACATGTAAAAGATTATAGAAATATTTCCTTCCAATATAGAAGCATAGTAAGTAAGCTTTAATGATTAAAAAGACACATCTCCAAATATTCAAAAATTATAAAAATATTATCTAAAGTTTAATTTATGAACATTTCTTTATAATTGAAATTATATTATATGTAACATTTATTTAATATTTCATACTTTTAATACCACTTTCTAATCCCATCTCATTTGCTCCTCACAATAATTTTATATGAATACATTGGCTGAATTTTGTGTATAAAGTTTGAACTCAGAAAATGGAATGTTTAGCTTGTGATTGGAAATAAATAAGAAGTCAAGTAACCAAAGATTAGTGACCAAAACTAGTTCCCTAACTTGTATCCTCTATTGCTTGAAAGGAGCGCATCTGAAATCTTATAATAAACTTCTCTCATATAACAAGGGAAGAAAGAAAAGGAAAAAGATGAGAAGGATGAAAGGAAGGTAAAAAGATAGGAAAGAAGAAAGAAAACTACAAAGCAAGAAATGAAAGAATGAAATAATATTTCAAAGTTAATGTAAATTTTCTTTAAAGTTGAAAGTCAGAGATCAGGAGAAAATATTTAATTTTTTTGCTAGAAAGTGTCTAGCAAATTATATCCTTACCTAACCTTGTAGAAGTTTCAAGAACGAAGAATAAATTAATCACAAGCTGGTTTAAATTCTAGCTGACCTTTGAAAATGCTGCATTTTATATATAGTACTGAAGGATTTTCTATTGAGCTACTTATAATGTTCTGCTTCTAGTTACTTGCTCTCTCCTTTCCTTTTTTCTTTCTTTTCTTCTTCTTTGCTACTTGGTTATATGCGTCTATCTAATGCAGTCATTCATAAAATATAGCACGTTGGAAAAGAGACATATGGGTCTCTGTACTTGGAAAGTATGGACTTAATTGTGCCTTAAAGGTTTATTTCTTTATAGTCAGCCATATGTTGTATTTAGCTTTATGTATAATAATAAGGTCTGAAATAGAAAAGACTGAAAAAAAAAATGAATTTGTGACCATAAAAACAGATAGAATTCTGTTTAATAAAGTTAAAGGTACTATAGTATTCCCCCAACAGTGGGTTTTCTGTGTCATTATTTCCTAGTTTTGTGACTTCTCTCACATTTCTTACCTTTGACCTCTAATTTTGGTGGAGAGGTTTTCTTTGGAAATTGAGAAAATACAAACATTTCTGTTTGGTGTAAGTGGATTTATAATGAGGTATTGAAGAGTCTAAGGCCATGATTTAGAATCAGGTGTCTGTGATTGTTCTGATTTTGAGTATTTTTGCCGGCTGTCTCATATACCTGGAATTTTCTCCCTTTTCATCCAGGTTTCCTTCATGGCATTTCAAAAATTACATCTTTCTGCAAGAAGCTATTATTAAACCTCTTTAATTCTAGTGTCTTACTTCTCTTGATTATCTCCAATTTGATGTATATATTTCTTGCTTATAAATATTTGTTTGAATTTTGTCACTACCATTTGACTATAAGCTCCATGAGAAGAGGGACTGTCTTTTATCTTTCTTTGTACGCCCAGTACTTACCACAATCAATTGATCAATCAGTGTTTTTAGACCAAGAATAAAAAGTCCTTGGAACTGTATTGATGTTGCACAGAAATCATCTGAATATCTGCTGGGGAACTTTTGTGTAGACCTAGGGCAGAGGTGTCAAGCTTACAATCCAAGTTTCCCACAAAACTCCCAAGTGGGGCCTGAGAAATATTAAAATGTAATTTAGAAATGTATAACAAAATAAACAAAAAAAAGATACAAAATGGATGATGTTAATTAGGGGTTATCAAAGTTAATATGAAATGAAGCCTACATCCAGTTTTTTGGTTTTTTTTTGCTTTTTAGAGGGCAATTGGGGTTAAGTGACTTGCCCAAAATCACATGGCTAGTAAGTATGTCAGTGTCTGAGGCTGGATTTGAACTCAGGTCCTCCTGACTCCAGGGCCAGGGCTCTATTCACCGCACAACCTAACCACCCAACTTACATCCATTTCTTATCTGAGCTCATCACTAGTGCAGAAGGTGTCTGTGAAATATCAAACTATTTTAGAACCTGGGTATGATGTCTGGTGAAACCTGTTTGACCAAAAACTCTTAACTTTGGCCTTAGCCTACATCTATTTCTTCCCCTTCCTTCTCCTCCTGACTCCACCACTTTTATGTTGGCCAGAGAAGGCATTTGCAAGTATTGATGTGTTTGGAAGATTTAGAGTTCCCATCAAGTCCTAGAAGTATGCCCAGATTTTTTGATGCCAATGCCTACGCTGAGAGCCAAGGACAAAACGAACATAGATTCATGGCTCCATAAAGGGTCCAGCAAAACATCTACATCATGCTCAAGGGGAAATTATTAAGCATTCCACGGAAAGGAGAAAAAGACTTCAAACAATCAGAAGCCATAAGTTGCTCCTTTGCATCGTTTGCTTTCTAAGCTTGAGCCATGTTCCCCTCTGGAATATTATAAACTATTTTGGCAGGATTTTCTGAACCCCGCCTTCCTTACATTGCTAGCTTAGTAAATATAGGTATCAGTAGGAGTTGGAATATGTATTTCAGAACATGTATTACAAATGGTTTTTGGAAGAATGGCATTCAGTTTTATTTTTTTATTCTAAAAATTACCTTCTTATTAGCTGTTTCAATTTTTTTCTTTTTTGATGTTGTACTTGCTGCATTTGGTGGCCTATTTCAAATTTTTTTGGTGAGAGAAATATGACCAAGAATATGTCACACTTGTCCATCTCAGGATGCCCACTTTTAGTTACACTAATAAAAACATACTGAAGACACACTGTAAGAAGCATGTTCGTGACTACCAAATACCAGAAAATGCAGCATTATATATTTAATTATTAATCATGCAAGTTTTGAAATGTTTCCATTTTATTTGCCACTTATCTAATAGTGACAGTAAACATACTCATTCTCATTACAAACTAATTTAGAACAGTAATTTGCCAATTTAAAAATGTATACCAATGTAATATATGCCCTTATGATAAAATAATTATAATTACTATTAACAACTTTAGAAAGAAAACAACGAAGTTAGTGGCAAGTAACCTAATGAAAAAACTAATGGGCTAAATGGCAGAAATTGACAAGCCCAATTCCCACAACAAGAACAATTTGTTACTGATGATGAAATTGAGTAATAACCAGGATGGAAGTCATGAGATTATAGTGAAAGCCCTCTAGGGTAAAATTAATTCCTTTATAACAATTTAAAGAAGCACGCAAGGAAATTGTTTGTGCCAGATGGGACAAGGAAGGCATCACGAATAAAAATGAGCAGCATTCTTTTTCTACTTACAAATATTTGTATTAAGATGATGGCAGCATATCTAATTAATGGAATGAGGGTGCTGGTGCTTGCACAAAATTTAAAGATTTTTCCATCTGTATAAATAGATTTGTGGGGAGGGAGTGTGGCCGCATTTCAATAAAGTATTAACGCTTACACTTGATTGGAGCATACATTTTATTCTTGCTGCTTCATGCTTTAAGGGAGCACATGAAGAACCTTTTTTTTATGTGTTGTTTAATGTTGAGAAAAGTTTTTAGAATCATTCGTGATTTACTTTTATCTGACCTGATTTAGTTGTCAATGCTGCAGCAAACAATTTTCTCCATATGACGTTATTATTATGCATATGACTTTGTATCATATTGCCAAAGTTTCAGTGTACAAAGATCTTACCTTCTTCCAAATTCCTGAAGCAGATTGTCTATACCAGACCTGGTCTTTAAATCCTGTCTCAATCATTTACCATTTCTGTGACCTCAGACAATTCATTTAACTCTAAGCCTCAATTCCCTCATCTGTGAAATGGGGATAATAATGGTGCCAACTTAATAGGATTATTGTGAGGATCAAACAGAATGACATATTTATGCTTTAAAAGTGTTAATATAAATGTTAGTTGTTTAATCAGTTACTGGATTTAGCATATAAGATGCAAGGAGTGCTCATTCACAGTTGGTGTCCTTTGTTCTTGAAGAGGACCAAAATACTGTGTTGGAGTCACAGTACAGTGTGTCTAACTGTGATGACCAGACCAATCTGAACTTGGAATGCTCTACCACAGATCAGACACAAATAGTCCATGTGCAGATACGGAGTGGAGATCTTTCTAAATTTGGGCATCTCACATTTCTTTTGAGATGCTACACAATTCTGCTTCACTCATAAAGCATAGCACCTTCATTGATGTGGGCATACCATACCATGAATTTAATTACTGGAACTCATGACTAAAAGAAAAATTGAGCAAATAGCAGTGCACCCTTATTACTGAGATTCCCCAGCTGTTCCATTGGCCCTTATATTTTTACTGCCTATGATCTAAATTTTTTCTCAGGTCCTAAAGAAATTCTAAGCCTGTGGGTGGGGAGGAGTTTGAGGAATAAAGTAGTCCTGGGTGAGGGACCAAAGAAGAGACATCAGCTGGAAGAATGCTGAGGCAGAGTACCAGTAGAGTCAAGAAGGAGGAAGTTGTTGGAAACAATACTTACCAGTTTCCTTTTTTATCTTCTCTTGAGAATTATTGGTCACCAAATCTACCCTACTACTTCATCTTCCACCATACACGTTGATCTCCCCTTTAACTCATCTTTGTCTCATAAGATTTTTTTTTCTTTCACCTCAAAATATACATTAAAACAGATGCCTCTAGATCAGATGGAGGTTCCTGCCAAATTCATTCTTCTTGATCTTCACTAAGTATGCTTCACTATGTCTGCTAGGACCAAATTGGACTTGATTTCATTTGAAAGTAAGATTTATATCAATGAAATGAATATGTCTCAAATATTGTAGAATGAGAGAGCCCTAATTTCTTAACAAAAATCTAGCATTCAGACTCTTCTTGAATAGTAAAGCTCATTTCAGCTATCAAGAATAAATTAAGTGACACCTCTAAATTTCTATAGCCCAAGGCATTCCTCCATATATGCCAAAATCCGTCAGAATTATGTAGGATATGAACCTTTATTTCAGAAATAAACTTAAGCTTAAACAGAATAGAAGCAGCAAAGGTGAGCAATATTTGTAAATTATTTCAGATTATGTGTTAGTAGAGTACTTCCAAATAACCTCACCTCAGAACCTAGCAAACCTCTCCTTATACATTCTTTTTCCCTTCTTTATTTTTGGTCATCATCTGTATGTATGTATGTATATATGCATACATGAATATAATTGTCTCACTTTAATCTTCATCTCTCTCTGTCTCTCTCTCTCTCTCTCTCTCTCTCTCTAATATATACATATATGCACACACATGCATATATATATCCCCTTATCCCATTTTTTCCCCTTTCTTGGCTATATTTAATTTGCCATAATAGAGGTTAGATGTACATATTTTCTTCAATATTAGGCATAGCAAATGTAAAAGGTATACAATAAGTGGAATTTTTCATGTTTCTCCTTAGTAAAATAACTGAAGTCAAAAGGGAATAGTATTTTTGTCATTTTTTGTGGGTTTTTTTTTTTAGGTGGGTTTTTTTTTTTTTGGTTGGTTTTTTTACATTTCATAGATCACTCAACCAAGTTTTTGTTTTTAATTTTCTTTGAGTCAATAGTCATTAGCAGTATAAAAACCAATCATACTCTTCTTCTATAGTTTTCAAAGAAGTCACACAAAAGTAATACTTTTGTCATGAAAACCACCAACAAATCAATGTTTTCTGACTTTATGATTAAAATTTTCTGCCAGGGGAATGTCTTAGAGGCATGACACAAAATATAAAACCTTGGTAGAAAATGGAACATGTATTCAAAAAAAAAATACAAAGAAATTCGTCAGTTGGAGAATTCCAGATTGATCATTTACATGATGACTGCTTTCCCATAAAGTTGGTAAGGAATTTTTGAGCTGTTGTTGTTTGGTTTGTGAATATGTCTCTGTATGTATATGATAAGTTTAACACTTAAAATACAAATGTTTCATTTTAAAATTTTCTTTTGATTTCTTAAGATGTCTCCCCTGTACCTGGACAAGGAGCCATCCTCCAGAACAAAGAATGAAATGAAAAGAAAAAAAAGCCTTTTCAAACAATGAAAAAGTAAACTGATTTTTACACTCTGTAACGATACTAGGATTTGAAGATCTTCCACGCCCCTTGAGCTTGCTGATGTAGCAGAAAGGGGTGGAGCAAGAGAACGCCGGAGCCAAGCTAGTCTCTGTGCGGTGCGGACTGGAAGCGGCGTCAGAGGCAGTGGCTGCGGCTGCAAACTCCTTTTGCTTTGAGCGGGCCAGAATCTCTGCTAAGGACTCCTGCTGAGGACTGCCTGGAGCAGGAACTGCCAGGGGCCGGAGCTGCTGGGACCAAGCTGCCTGGATGCTGAGCAGTTGCGTGCGTGAGGAGAGGAGGATCTTTGCCTGAGGTAGCCTGTCCTGTTTGAAGGCTTGAGGATGTGGGCGTTTACTACT
>CM053590.1:79633539-79673886 GCA_028646515.1 Pseudochirops corinnae | reverse complement strand
TTATCCTGATTGTGTTTCCATAGTATTCAAATTGTTTCTTGGCAACTTGTAATATTTTCTCCTTGATTTGGGAACTCCAGAACCTGGCTATAACATTCCTAGGAGTTTTCTTTTTGAGATCTTTTTCAAGAGGTGATCAGTGAATTTTTTGAAGTTCTATTTTGCCTTTTGGTTCTAAAATGTCAGGACAGTTTTCCTTGAGAATTCCTGAAGGATGACTTCTAGGCTCTTTTTCTGATCATGGCTTTCAGGTAGTCCAATAATTTTTAAATTTTCTCTCCTGGATCTTTTTTCCAGGTCAGTGGTTTTTTTCAATGAGATATTTCACACTGCCTTCTATTATTTCATTTGTTTAGATCTGTTTAATAGTATCTTGATTTCACATAAAGTCATTTGCTTCCATTTACCCCACTCCAATTATGAAGAAATTATTCTCTTCAATGACCTTTTGATATTCTTTTTCCATCCGGCAAATTTGACTTTTTAAGGCATTCTTCTCCTTGTTGGCATTTTGGGCCTTTTTTGCCATTTGAGTTAGTCTATTGTTTAAGGTGTTATTTTCTTCAGTCAGGTTGTTGACTCTCTGTTCATGATTTTCTTTCATCATTCAAATTTCTCTTCCCAATTTTTCCTCTACTTCACTTACTTGGTTTTCAAAATCCTTCTTAAGCTCCTCTGTCACCTGTAATAAGTTTATATTATTCTTGAAAGCTTTTGATGCAGGAGTTCTGACTCTGTTGTCTTCCTCCTGATCCATGATTTGATCATTTTTGTTGAAAAAAAAGGAATCTAAAGTTGGGTTGCTGTGTTTACTTTGCTTCTTTTGCCTGCTCATGTTGCTAGTCAATTACTTGCCTTTTAACTCTGTGGAACTCTGCTTCCCAAGGGGACAGATTTGTCCCAAATTGCTAAGGTTTTCACAGCTGCTGGAGCTATTAGGAGGCTGCTGTCTCTGCAGCCCTCCAGCTTTGGCTCACTCATCGTGCACCTCAGGACGACCAACAAAGACCACGATCCTGATCAAGGCAGGTTAAGGCAAGAACACTTAGCTTCTGAATGATCTCTTGGCCCCCTGCAATCTGCAGGCTGAGAGTTCTGAAGCAGCCATGTGGAGGTGCCTGCAGGGCTTCTGCTTCTGCTGCTTTCTTCCCCTGTGGGCGGATGGCCAGAACCACTTTCTCCTCCAAAGTTAGCTGAGTTCCACTGACCTTTCAATTTGTCCTTGGTTCTTATGTTGATAATTCTGTAAATTGCCCCAGCTGCTAGTTATCCACTCTCTGGAATGCTCCAGTTGCAGCTTGTCCTGACCACCCTAGGGTTACAGCCTGGGCTGCTCCTGGCTCCCTGCACACATTGATGAGCTCTTCCTATCCTGCCTGACGGGCTGCCTTCAGTGAGAGCTTTATTTCTCTGTACTTTTGTGGGTTCAGGAGCTCTAAAATTTGTTTAGAGTCATATTTCATAAGTACTTGAAGTGGTTATGGGAGTAGCTCCTGGAGTTCTCCTGCTTTTGTGCCGTCATCTTGACTTTGACTCCTAACATTTTTATTGTAATACAAGTTTTCAGTCTCCCCTAACCTGTGTTTGTTAAAGACTTTTTGCCTGTATGTTGCATATTGTTATTTATAAGTGTAGTTTTAAAAGAATAGTTTACAAATGGATCATATATACTTTTAAACCATGACAAAGTTGGACAATTATTTGGAATAGTAAATAGATTGCTGGGCCTGTGTAAAGCCACTCATAAGCAGTTTTCCAGAGGACTGCTGCTGTGAACAGCTTTTAAAATTCTGTTTACATAGTAATAGTGTCTCTACTTCTTCCCAGATCCATGGCCATTTAAATTGAAATTTTAAGGCTAAGGATCCTGGAGGGGTGGAATGTAATGGTAATGTAATTTGAATTTGAAGATCCCTTTGTGTTGACAAAGAGCGCAGGTACTTAGCGCTTAGCAATTGATCAAGTCTCTGTTGGAAACTGAAGGTATGAACTACTGCTTCCTGGTGCTGACATAACAGAAAGGGGTTGGCTGAAACAGGAAGCTCATTCTGTGTGATATAAGGAAAAGCCCCAGAGAGGGAAAGTCAGAATTTCTTCGGACAAGGATCTGGTGGCAGAAGCTGTTCTGCTGGAGGGAGACAGAGTTTCTCTCAGCAGCATGTGGAGGCTGGGCTGCTATTGCTAGACTGAGAATTTAGAAGAGATATGAGAATTGAGAACTGAGTCAGAATTTCATGGGACCAGCATCTGGGGACAGAGCAGCTCCTGGAGAGGCTGAAGAGTAGCCGAGGAGGCTGAAGAGGAAAGCAGAGTAAAGCCCTCCTACTCCCCACCCCCAGGCTGAAGAGAATGGTTTTGATTCTTAAAATCTGGATGGAGTGATTTTGATTCTGCAAGCCAGCTGAGATTTCTTCTGGGTCCGAGGGCCAGCTGAAGCTGCCAAGGGACTGAGGAAGCATGACTGTGATGCTGAGACTTTGTCTGTTTGTGGTTTTGTTGGGCCTTGACTTCCTGGGGGTGGAGACTGCGAGGTATTTGAAATGGACTAGATATCGTGAACTTCAATATGGAGTGGGAACTGACTGGAGAACTGGACAAGGACCTGGGAGTTGTCTGCCTTTGAACCCAGGTGACAGTTTGGTGAATCCAGGTAGGATCTGGGACCATGAAAGGGGATCCAGGGAATTAGAGAAACCACCTCCAGTTAAGCTGAAAGAAGACTTTACTTGGATACAGTGTATTGACTAAGAATATTATAATTTACTAGTGATCTAAGGGCAGAGGTTCTCTGTATTTTCTGATGATTGAATGGTGAATAATGAAGAATGATTGATTGACTAAATGATTGTATTTAGTGATTGATAACAGAATAAGTAATTGATTTGTAACCTAATATGCCACATGAGTGGAAAACTTTGACTATTGTACTTTGTGATTGAATTAAGGATTTTGTGAATGCTTGAGTTACTAAATGATTGTTCTTGGTTCAAAATTTTGTGACCACTTTCACATTTTCTGTGATAAGTTATTGTGAATGCTTATTTTAATTACTTGTGATAAGTTGTGATATTCTGAAAGTTGTACCTTGATTTCTGTGAATGTTTTGCTTTGATTTGTTATGGAATAAATAGAATGTTCACTATACTGTGTAATCAGAATCTTAAAAGCTGTTCACAGTAGCATTCTTCTGGAAAGCTGTGCGTTCATGGCATTACAGCCTGGAGTCAGGATGACTCCTCTTACTGAGTTCAAATCTGACCTCAGATACTTACTAGCTGTGTGACCCTGTACAAGTCACTAAAGACTGTTTGCCTCAGTTTCCTTGTCTGTAAAATGAGCTGGAGAAGGAAATGGAAAACTACTCCCCTGTTTTTGCCAAGAAAACTCCAAATGGGGTCACAAAAAGTCAGAAACAACTGAAGAAAGACAATAAAAATGTTTAACTCTCTCCATTACTAAATAAATCATTCATTTACAATACATCAAAATATTACATATGTGATAATGATAATTCAATAAGTTAAGGATAGTTCAGAAGATTATTTTATATCAAACATTTTTATTATTAATTTAACAAAAATCATAATAAACACTAAATGCAAAATTAGAAATGCAATTTTGTATAAAATAATAAACTTCAAGCTATCCACATCATTTAAGTGGATACATACATATAGACACCTATGTGTATGTGTATATACACACATATATTACAGATACAATATATCTAAATTATATAAGAATTATATCTAAAAATAAACTTTATGTTCATAGTAGCATTAGTACCTTATTTGATCTGTGACTCTTTTCCATTTTTTTCTGTTGTTTTCAGATTAATTTATTTAAAAAAATTCATTTGCATAAAATTAGTATTGCTCTCAGTGATGCCTTGGAACATAATTAGCTTCTGCAACAATCTGGAAACAATGATTTGCCATTTCTTCATTAATGAACTAAAACTTTCAGAATTGTATTACCATGAACTACATTCAATTTACTCTAAAGTGAGCTCTTCAATTAAAAGATTAATAATTTCAACTGCTCGTCATCCAGAGGGTGCCATGGCCCACTGCACCTTTTCCATAGTATAATTATTACTTATAACTAGGGATTCATCCTTTTCTAAACAAAATTTATGATGTTTATTCCAGTGTACTCTACCATGTAGGTGAAGTTACCACTTATACAAAGATAAGGGAAAGAAGTCAAGTATTTATGGTCATGGGTTTCTCCTTCATGTGATAGCATATTAGAAAGTGTATTGTGCAGGTTTCTTGATTCAAAAAGAAATTAGGTAATTGATCAATTTCATGCTGGCTTTCCCAAGTACCTCAATAGTGACTATATGATGATTGTTAATACAATAAAAGAATGGGAAAAATAACACTGAAAACATGCCCAGAATAACTAAATTAGTGTCAAAAACTACTACCTAAAACATCAAACGTTTATGAGAGATTATGAACTTTCTTGTCTCTTTGTATTTAGAAGCTTTCAAAGACTGAAAGTCTGAAGGTCTGGATTAGAGTTCCAACTCTCTCATCCAATCAATCTGGGGTCTTGGGAAAGCCATTCAGTCTTCCAATCTTCAGTTTCTTTGGTTATAAAGAGAGAGGGTTTGACTGCAGGGCTACCTTCCTTTGCCTTTTGTGGGGGCAGTTAGGCTATATCCAGTTGTTGAACTATATTTCTGGGGCATACGCTACTTTTTTTTTTTTTTTTAACGCTACTTTCTAAGGGAGATCAGGCCAGGGGAGGGTACCTGAAGACAAGGAAAGAAAAACATATATGAGATATAATCTCATCAAAGAGAGATAACTAAAACAACCAAAATACAGACAAGACCTGAGAACACTAAAACAGACTTAAATAATGAAGAAATAGAATGAAGGAGATGTATACAAATCTTGGTCAGTTGTGTCTCTGTAATTGTGCAGGTAGAAACAGTTTTACAGTCATTCCTCATTGGCTAAGATAGAAGTTAGCTGCATCGTGGAGATATACAAGGAAATCTATTCTTTCTGAGTATTAAGGGATTGTGCTTTTTAAAAAAAATCATATATATTGCTTAGAAGGCAAATCTTCAGAGACCTCATCACGTCTTAGATATACTCTATCTTGGCCTCCATGTGGTACCAGGTTCAACCATAGACTTGGACAAATACAAACATGCCATCTGAATTCTTAGAAGACCTACCTTCTTACAATTAGTATATCCAACGCTATACATGACACTGATGGAGACAGAAGGGACAGTCTTGGACCACAGTGGCTAATTTTTCAAAGACTTTTCTTTATCCTCTTCTCTCTTTTCCCACATAGTTTTGATTCTTATCAGTTAATTTTATTTTAGCGAACATTCATCAAGTATCTATTATAAACAAATCACTATGCTAGACCCTGAGAATATAGAAACAAAAATGAAATAGTTACTGCCCTCAGGGAGTACTAACACATAACTGATGATCTAATCAATGTAAGTATTACCTTCTGTAATACAAATCAGAATTCATGTCCATCCTGTGTTAATTGATCCATTTTCTTTTAGATGTAAATTCAAGATGCTGAAAATCTTCTTTGCATTCTTTTGACATCATAGGAATCCTAATGAGCCACGAGATCAATCTCACTCCTTAAATGGCAGGCCTGTCTTCCTCATTCATCAAATTATTTGATGACTTCCTTTATAAACATTAGCTTATTTAATAATAAGGGGCAGCTATATGGTGTAGTAGATAGAGTACCTACCCTGGAGTCAGGAGGATCTGAGTTTAAATCTGACCTCAGACACTGTTTGCCTCAGTTTCCTCATCTGTAAAATGAGCTGGACAAAGAAATGTCAAACCACTCTAATATGTTTGTCAAGAAAATCCCAAATGGAGTCACAAAGAGTTGGACGTGCCTGAAATGACTCAACAAGAACAACAAATGAGTTGAAAACTGCTTACATCCAGCAAGAGCTTTTCCATTAGCCTCTAGGTTAGCTTCAATTTTAATTATTTAAACACATATTTTATGTCTTTCATAGCCTTACAATATGTCTTGTAAAATATAGGTATTAAAAATGTGGACCTTTGCTTCCAGGAACAGTTTGGCATCATTAAAATAACTTTGCAATTTCCCAAAGGTAATCCAATCCACTTTTCATATGCTGTTCTATGATTCCATGTTGACCATGCATTTTTACTTGCTCGTTACCCTTCCACATTGATGTATATGGGGGAAAGTAAAATTCATATTTAAAGTCATAAGATTGCTTGGGAGTTCCTCTTAAAGATGAGACTATTTACTGGAATAATCACAACACCTTTTTTGAATGTGGTTTGATAGCAGCTCTGTCTCCATTTGCCAGATCTATCATTGCTACTCTCACAGTCTGAAAATTGATGAAAGCCCAAAATGAATAAATTGAGGCTACAATTGACTTTGAAATGAACCCCCTTGTATAAATGTGTGTTTAAAAGTGTGTTTAACCTATAAATAAATGTCAATTTACCTTGGAGAAAGTATCAAAATGAAATGATCAAAAATGATATTTTCAGTATAATCTTTTTTTGAAACATGATTTAAGAAAGATGAGGTGAATATAAATGAAAGTGGTGATTTCTCCATGAAAAATGAAAACAAGATGGATATCTTCATATAAAAATAATGTGAAGTGGCTTTAAAATCTAAATACATCTAGAAAAGTTACTCAAAATGATTTAATTTTATCCCAAGTTAAATGAGAACTGAAATATAAGTCAAAGTCAGAGGTGAGAAATTGGTGTTTGTTTAGAAAGATGGTAAATAACCAAAAATATCCATTTGAAATATTTATCAAGAAATTCTGAAATTCAAGTGAAAACCACAAATACAAAAAAATATAATATAGATACTAGTACCTGGCCAGAACCAGTCAAAATGTTTCAGTCTTCATCGCCAAATATCGGAGGACACTTTGATTCAAGCAGTAATAAAACACATGGTGACGGAATTATAGAAAAGATCTCAAGGGAGGTCTTTTGGAAGGTGCCTAGAAAGTTAAAAAAAAATGCACAAAGTCAATATGTTTGGATAGAAAACAATATATGAAGAAGAGATAGAGCCGTTGTGTCTCACTTGATAACAAAAATAAAAGATGGAATAGCACTACCCAGATACTACCCAGATACTACCCAGAACACTCTCCGGGGCTTATTGAGCTCAGAGAAGCTACAATAAATCAGGTAAGTTATTATTGATAATATCAATAATATCAACTATCAAATCATATCAAATATAAAAAAATCAATAATAATAAACAATATTATTCAGCATTTTTAATACCTTTTCAATGAGCACCATTCATTTTTGTTGTTGACTCATTTTAGTCAAGTACAACACTTTGTAACCCCATTTGGGGATTTCTTGGCAAAGATACTTGAGTGGTTTGCCATTTCCTTCTCTAACTCATTTTTTACATATGAGGAAACTGAGGTAAACAGGGTTAGATGATTTGCTCAGGGTCACACAGCTTATGAATGCATGAGATCAGACTTGAACTCAGGTCTTCCTGGCTCTAGGCCTGGCCTCCTAACCCCAGTGCCACCTCGCTGCCCATTTATTTTTGGGCTCACCATCCTCAGTGTCATTTGCCTTGATTGTATAGCAAAATAAATAGAACACCTACATTACACGGTTCAGTAAACTTTAATGCCACCTATATGCCAGACCCATTCTAGGTGTTATATATACAAAGACACAAGTCAAAGGTCTCAATCAATATTGTTTATAAACCTACCTTTGTATATATTGTCTCCCCTTAGCATATTTGTAAACCTTCTTAGCCCATTTCCTGGCACATAGTAGGCAATATATAAATCTTCTCTTCCCTTCACTCTTTTGTTGTAGAACGTGTCCCTTGAGGACAGGGGCTATTTCATTTTTGTCTTTATTAACCACATTGTACAATATAATTTCAAGTGGAAAGGAATTATACTAACTGAAGGGATCTTGTAGGTGATTGCACCTGACCCTATGTTTTTCAGGAAGCTCGAGATTCCAAGAGGTGGGGCTAAGAGAAAATGAATTCCAGATATGTATGACCGTGCTTTGTCCCAATACATAGAGGAAATAAATGTGATGAACTTCCTGAGAAACAACTGCCAGATAACACAGAAATCTTTGTTGAATTGGTACTGACCCTTTTTTTGTTGTTGCTTCTTAATTTCACTTGTAAAATTACATCAGATACCCTGGATTAACAAAAATCAAAATAGGTTCGTAATTTTATCAAGAATTTATAGGCATTCTGTATCTAGACCTGAGGACCCTCAGTTTTTAACACCTTTCTTACAAAAGAAGGAATGACAAAGAAGTGCATATGCAGAGCAATTATTCATTCCATACACAGTCTGTGGTAGAAACTTGGAAGGTTGGTAGAGGGAAACTGAGTGTGTTGTCATTGAAATATATGACAAATGCACAGACATTTTGAAAATTTCCGTATTTTCCAATTTGCAAAACAAAAATGTCAGAAAAATAAAGAAAGAGGAAAAAATGCTTTAGCCTACACTTAGAGTTCATCACTTATCTCTTTGGAGGTGGATACCATTTTTCATCAGGAGTCCTTTGGATCTGTCTCATTCACATAGTCATAATTGTGAGCTGTGATCTATTGTGTGTTACATTTAGAAATTTGAACCCAGAACAAAAGGGATATCATTTGTTTACTTAATTTTTTAAACTATTTACTAGTCTGCCAACTGTTAGTGTGCACATGTACAGGCATCTGTGTGTGTGTGTGCCCATCCCAGTGGATCATGGACTTCCCAGGCTGTCTACACTTTCATCTTCATTATACAATTTACATTCTTTTAGAACTGTAAGTTGTTTGAGAGCAGTAACTGTTTCTTTTTTTTTTTATCCCTCTATCTAACACATTGCACTGAACCTGGTAGACATTTTCCCCCCATAATTGAATATGGTGACCTACGTATTGCAGACTACAATATATTTTGGTATGTAATTAGCACTGTTGACATTTCATGATATACTCGACTTTAGAACGTTCACTAATGATTTGGTTTCATACTGGCTAGAGATAGGCAGTGCTCTTCCTGCCAACTTGAACTTCTTATGAGGAATGATTGGCTAAAAAGCTATCTCAGAATTTGACCCCTTTCATATTCCCATTTTGAGTAAGAATAATATTCTTTCAATTCAGTAAACCTCCTTAATGCCTTTTTAAATACAGTGATATTTTCTGATTGATTGACCATAAGCAAATCGATTAATCTCTCTGAGTGGTTTTCTCTGCTGTAAAATGTTCGCAATGGTACTTGTAGGCCTACCTCCTATGATTATTTTGACAAAAGCATTATGAATAAATAAGTAAATTAATTAATTAATGGATGGATAAGCAAATAATTGAATGAATAAATAAAGTGCTATGTAAATGTCAGTTGTTACTGCATCCAAAGCTTACAACCGGTTCTGGAACTCTATGAACTGTATCCTGAGGTCCTTTCAAACCCTGTTGTTCTATCATCAGTCTGAAATTCTTCTGTTTCTGATTCTGGAGAAACTGGTAAAGTGTGCTTCTAATGGTGTGGTTCTAATGGACTTAATGAAGTTTCTTGAGTGGCAATTGAAATAAAAAAGTAGTTGGAGTAAGCGACAACAAAAACTGGGCCATGTACTTCATTCCATTCTGTCTAGTTTCTCATGTAATAATGCCTTGGCAAAGTATACATCCTAATATGTGAATATGCGTATTATCTACCACTTTTTAAACTGTAAGTGCTATCTTTCCTTTAGTGAATGAGTTGATTTTGCTTTATAGAAATTTCTCAAGGGGAATGTAGTATAATCTCTATTGTACTTTCACTAAAGAACATTTTGGCCAAGTTTTTAAAGATGAAAGAACTGTTAAGAGTTCAGTTTCTACTGATGGTATGATTTCCTTCTTCCCTTTGCAAGTTATTGGTATTTTACCATTTTTATTGTCCTTCTAACTTCCTGGGAAGAGGTTTCTGTTTCCAAAATTTTGACACTTCTCATCATCACCCCAATTTAACAGTCACTCTTCTAGTATCCTTGAGAACTAGGATGAGACAACAACAACATTGCTGGTGTGCATCAGGGACTATTACTTCTCTGAATAAAAAGAGAAACTTATTGAGTTATATTTGCTACTAATACTCAGACAAAACAATACTCAAGTGCTGGTTTTCCTCTCCTCCAATTGGTCCTCAATGTTGGCACCACCATCTTGGAGTGTTCTCACTCTATCTTTAGTGCTACAATCGTCTTAAGATATCTTGTAGTTGCCTCTCCATCCTCCACTATCAGATTTGGGACCACAGTCTCACTGTGCTTTATAATTAGTAATCCCAGGATGAATTGGACAAATCCCTCACAAGCTCAGAAGAGCTGATTGTTAAAAGTACAGTGTAAGTAAGCATAGAGAGAAGAAAAAAAAGAAAAAAACTTAATGGTAACTATTATATATTTAAAAGAATTAGAAAGGTGCTTGTAAAAGATTTGTAGCTTCACATGCAATCTTTTTTTTTTTGTATCCTACTATGTTATAGAAATGCTTGTTTTATTTCTTAAATTCAGAATAAAAGAATACAATATTAAAAAGTACAATGTCACCATGACTTGAAAATGGGCAAATGCTACATATCAGGGATTGGTTACATTAAGTTATCTTCCTTAAGATTTTGTATTCCTTTTCTAATTAATTTACTTTCTTTTCATAATTTTCTTGAATTGCTTTTTTTCTAAAATTTTCCTCATTTTATTTTATTTGATTTTTGAATTCCTTTTTAAATTCTTTCAAGATTCTCTAAGCCCCAGTCATCCTCTTCCAAAATTGTTCCTGCTCCCTGTGGTAGGGTGGTCCAGTATTTGTTAGTTCTGTGAAGTCTAGCTAGAGGTGTTTATGCTTCACTCAGACCAAACCTCATCTCCTGCAGTTCTCTCTGAGATACTCTCAAGAGGGCATCCTAGGACGATTGCTTTACCCATTTATTTTTGCTGCTCCACTTTCATTTCTTTGTGATTTTCTCTCTTTTTTTCAATTCCTTGTGATTTTCTGTCTTTTTGTGGAGGAAATCTGGAGAGCCTGGAAATTTCTGACCTACTCAGACATCTTCCTAGAATGCCCTCCTCCAAATATTATAGATAGATAGATAGATAGATAGATAGATAGATAGATAGATAGATAGATGGATGGATGGATGGATGGATGGATAGATAGATAGATAGATAGATAGATAGATAGATAGATAGATAGATAGATAAATAGATAGATAGGTAGATAGATAGGTAGGTAGGTGATAGATGGATAGATAATAGATGATAGACAGGTAGATAGATAGATAGATAGTTAGATAGATAGCAATCCCTTCTAAATGTAGAAAGTAATGCAACAAATAGGAGAATCTGATCCATTCTCCTCTTAAATTGCTTTTATTAAATTTTATTAAATTATTTACTCTTATGTTGTTGATTGCTTACATTTTGGAAGTGATGTAGAAAACATGAAAAATTTACATTAAACTTTAAAAAGCATTTTTTTTCCTGTATAGCTTGTTAAACACTATAAAGCAGAATTTTGGCTTTGGGGGAATTGCTCATATTACTGCCATCCAATCTGTCCTGCTACAACTCGTTGTTCAGTCATTTCAGACTCTTCTTGAGCTCATTCGAGTTTTTTTTTGGCAAAGATACTGGAGTAGTTTTCCATTTCTTTCTCTGATTCATTTTACAGATGAGGAAATTGAGGCAGCAAATAGGACTAAGTGACTTGCCTAGGGTCAGACAGCTAGGAAGTGTCTGAGGCAAGATTTGATGTCATGAAGATGAGGCTTCCAGGCCCTGTGCTCTAACAGCCATGCCACCTAGTTGCGTTGCTGTTACAACTAGCAACTCCCATTGAGAAGCTGTCTCTTTCCTATTCTTCACCCATTCCTATTAGCTGATCTGAGCTGACAGACGTCACAGCAGGCAAACACCGAACATAAGGCACAGTCATTCAAGCCGTCCACTGAATACAAGCAATATCCTTCAAAACACCTCATTATAATAAAAATTTATATGTGTTTGGATTGTTTCTTCCCTGGATGCGGCAGTTAATTTATCACAAAATTATTTATTTAGATGAAAAATCCTTCTAAATGTATGAAGTAAGGGAACAAATAGGAGAATCTGATTCATTGTCCTCTTAAATTATTTTCTGACCCTAATTCATTTGGAGTTTAAAAAAAAAAAGAGTAACATACTAAACAAGTAGTTAAGGCCCAAAAAGAATTCACTCGAGATAACTATTGAAATAGAACCTGTATACTACTGAGTTTGCAGCTTCTTAGAGAAATTCCTTCAGTAAATGAGAGGGCCATGATAGAAAATGCCATTTCCACATTAAGTGTGAAAAGCTTTTAAAAAAATAACTAAAAAAAAGACGGAAACTTAAACCAAATATTAAGGATACCAGACATCTATGGAAAGAGAAAACCTCCTAGAATGTTGTAACTCCATGAGAAAACCAAATCATAGTTGTCAATAGGTTATCTGCATTCCTTTTTTTCATTTCCCAGTATCTATACTTTTAGATATATTAATATTTAGATATGTTACTTTCTTTAGATATATCTGCATCTAGTATAGCTATTGAAAATTAGATAAAATAAACAGAATTAGATATAGAAAGTATATATATAGAAGTATATTGATATCAATAATATAGATATAGAGACATATATATGATATCAAAATCAACGATATCTATGAATTTCTTATCCTCCCATTTCTTCTTCTACGTTACTTTTAAAATTGTTCTTTGCCCTTAACACAACCTACATTAGTCTTCATACTATTTTACCCTTTCTCAATCCGTCATGTCTGCTTTGCCCTCAGGTATGGGCTAGTAACTAGAGGGCATGTAATTGTTTGAGGAAGTTGTTTGATGCCAGTAGTGGTAGTATTTGGTGTAAAGGAGTACTTGATTAAGATTATTTTTAAAAGTTTGAATGTGAATAACTGAGTAGAGAGGATGATAATGAAAATATAGGAACATAAGAGGGGATGATCAATGGAACAAGAACCTAGAAGAGACTGGAGGGGACTGAATCTAGAAGACATATAGAAAGGATAGAAAGGAAGGAAAACCACCTCTCCCTCTGACACCAAAGGAAAACGGGTGTTGGGGAACAGCTAAGAGTGAATTTGAGCTATGAAGGAGAAAGGTTGAATGAACTCACATAGCAGGGCCTTGTTCTTCACAGGAAAGTAGGATATGAAGTCATCTATTAAAGGCAGAATTTAGGTTAAGAGCTAAAGGCCCTCACTTTGACTTCCTTTTAGACCATGAGTAAGCCTTTTCAGCTCTTTTGGCTTTGGACTATATGAAGTAAAGAGATTAAAGAAGGTGATATTTAAGTTCTTTTACGCCTCTAAAAATGATGATCCCCATGAATGATGGGTGTTGTGACAAATGTGACAAAGGTAGAATTGAGTCCAAGCAAGTCCCAGTGAGGACCTAGATGAAGTCAAACACTATGAATTTATATCGTTTGTATACATTTGACTTCATTACGATCTCTCTTCCAAGAGAAAATTGCTTCCACTTCCTAATTTAGGAAATCTACAATGCCTATGAAGTGTTTATAATGAACATATAAGTTACCTATTCTGTACCAACCTGTATCTTCTTCAACTAGGAATATTCAAACATGTATATGAGAATCAACTTCACTGGAATCAATAATATGACTTTAAAAAACAGAATGTTTATTAGATAGGAGTCCATGGATGACATATAGTGGAACCCACTCATTTTAAAGAAGAAAAATCTTAAACCCAGAGAGCGAAGTCATTGTGCAATATGGAGGGCAGCAATTACATGGATATGTGATTTTGGTCAGGTTATTTTTCTTTCTAAGCTTCAGTTTTACTAACCTAAAAAAAAACCTCTGAGGTGCCTTCCAGTTCCATTATTCTTAGATTCTGAGAGTAAGTATCCAAGATATTTATAAATGTCAGAAAATTGGACAATGACATCAGAATTACATTTCTTGAGAACACTGAAATTCCCTAGCATGTTTTGTAAATATGCTATTTAGATTCATGATCTTCATGGAGCAGAGTCATAGCTAGCTACACCCATATTAAATTATCTAAAGGATTTATTATATAATGTATAACAACAACAAATTATTGATGTATATATTCATAAAAAATAGAAGGTGACATTTGTTGTTTCTGCTTTTCCCATTCATTCCTAACCACTGGGTCCTTACCTTGGGTTGACCAAAGGAAATGAACTCATGAATTTAACTTCTCTAAGAGCAGCACTATTCCAAAAATAACAGTGGATTGTGTGGTTTTCTAGTGAGGTGAATGAAGGGTGGCAGTAGCAAAGACAAAGGAATTCCTCAGACTGCACAGCTATAGCAATGATATTCATCTCAGGAAAAAGACAGTCATTGTGTATCTATTGGTCACATGGTTGCTATGGGCATGAGCACACCCTCTAACCTCTTCCACAAAGTTACAAGAAGGGAGGAATCAAAGCAACTTGCAGCAAGGAATTTTCATGTTTCCAGGTTATTTATTTTTTTCAAACATAAGTTTTCCACATGCATTCCATAGAAAGAGAAAAGGCATTTTCTTCCTTTTTGCCTATCATAAGACATCAGGATTTTAAATATAATTCCTTCTTAGAACATCACTGTGAAAAAAAAAAGATAGGCACAACTTATTATTGCACGCTATAGTTATCTGTGTTGTCGTCTTATTCCTGTACTAGACGATTAGCTCCATGAAGGCCTAATGTGTATTTATTTCTTCAGCACTAAGCATTAGAGCTCTGCATCTAGGAGTCTCTTAATAAATTCTTGGTGAAACAATCTGGATGGAGCAGAATATAGGTACTATAAATGCTAAATTAATATATTCTAGCCCTTTCCTAATGTGTGGGTCAGAAAGCCACTTACCCAAAGGTAATCAGCAGAGGCATACTTGTGGCGAACAGGAATAGATTTATTTCCAATTCCCAGGAATGGAGGCATCTTTCCCCAAGGCAGGTAAGCAGAAGGTGGCAACCCAACCCTCTGCAGAGTGGACTTTTATACCCTGAGTTTTGTAAGGATACATTCCTTCATCGTCCCTGACTTTTATTGGCTAAGAACAGGGGTTACAGCTCAGCATGGGAAGAGAACAAAGGTCTGAGGGTGAGCTTTAGGACTGCCTTTAACTCTCCTTGGTAGAGAGGTGGAGTCCTATTTAGGTGTAAATTCACAGAAAGGAGTCTTGGAATCACCTTATCCTGCTGTCCCTCACCCCTGTTTTTATTGGGGGATATGATGTACATTCTGACATAGGAGCTGCGGTCCCCTGTTCTCATGTCTCACTCTTTGAGGTAGTTCTTTCCGGGTTAAACTGCCCCTCACTCTTGCTTATACAAAGGATCCGGCTCACATCATAAAGGGAAAAGAAATATATATTGGTACAGAGTTATATATACATATAATTTGTCCACAACTATAGGCGAAATGGTGAGTTGGAAAAGAAAGATTTAAAAAGATTTTTAAAAAGATTAAAAAAAAGATTTACTCCCTCCCAAAAAGGGAGTAAAGAGAGAAGGGGGGGGGGCTGGTCTTGAGTTCTGCACTTCCACTAGGAAGCCTCCCCCTTTGGCAGCCTTTTATCTTCCTCTTCTTATTCCTGGGGAGTCTTCACTCAGTGCCCCCCATTTAGTAAGAAAGAGGCTGTCTTTTTGGGGGGAGGGATGAAAATCTAAAATCCTTTGAAAAGTTCTGTTTCTTCACTCTACCCACTAAACCATTCTTATAGCCAGAATGTTTTGAGGTTTAAATTATCTGATCTCTGAAAATATTTTCACATTATTTAATTCAATATGTTTTTAATATATTGAAGTTGTTTGATGCCAGTAGTGGTGGTATTTACACTTACATGTAAAAATAAATTAAAATGTCTGTTTTTAAAACTTTGAGTTCCAGATTCTCTCCCTTCTTCTACCAAGCTCTTCCACTGAGAAGGTAAGAAATTTGATATTGGTTATACATGTATAGTCATGTAAAACATTTCCGTATTAGTCATGTTGTGAAAGAGAACACAGACCAAAAAAAAAAAAAAAAAAGAACTCTTAAGAAAAATAAAGTAAAAAAACAAAGTACGCTTCAGTCTGTATTCAGACTCCATCAATTTTTTGTCTGTAGATGGATAGTATTTTTCATCATAAGTTCTTCAGAGTTGTCTTGGATCATCATATTGCTGAGAATAGCTAAATTGTTTATAGCAGATTATTTTATAATACTGCTATTACTTTGTGCACAGTACATTTCACTTTGCATCAGCCTTTGCAAGTCTTTCCAGGTTTTTCTGAGAGTATCCTGCTCATAATTTCTTATAGTACAATAGTATTCCATCAAAATCACATAGCAGAATTTGTTTAGCCATTGCCCAATTGATGACCATCCCTTCAATTCCCAATTCTTTGCCAGAAAAGAATTGCTATAAGTATTTTTGTACATATAGGTGCTTTTCCTTTTTTTTTTTTTCTTTTTAATCTCTTATGGGATACAAAGGGAGTAATAGTATTATTAAGTCAAAGGGTATGCATGATTTTATAGTCCTTTGGGCACAGTTCCAAACTGCTCTACAAAATGGTTGATTTAGTTCACAACTCTACCAACAATGCATTAAATTCTCATTTTTTCCCATATCCCCTCCAGCATTGGTCATTTTCCTTTTCTGTTCTATTAGCTAAGCTAATAGGTATGAGGTGGTACTTTAGAGTTGTTTTAGTTTTCATTTCATGAATCAACAGTAATTTAAAGTATTTTTCCCATATGGCTATAGATAACTTTGATTTCTTCATCTGAAAACTATTCATATCATTTAATAATTTATCAATTGGGAAATGGTTTTCATGTTTTATAAATTTTACTCAGTTCTCTATATGTTTAAGTAATGAGACCTTTATCAGAGAAACTTGCTTCAATTTTTTTCAACTACTATTGCAAACTCTATTTCGCTCTATCATATTCTCTCCACCTTGTTTAGTCTATTCCCTTTCCCCTTTCACCCTGTGTCTCCTCAAAAGTGTTTTGCTTCTGACTACTCCCTCCCCAAATCTATCATCCATTCTATCACCCCTGCTCTTCTTCTTATTTACTTCCACACCTGCTTTCTTGTAGGGTAAGATAGAATTTTATGCCCAATTGAGTTTGTGTATTATTCCTTCTTTGAGCCAGTTCTGAAGAGAGTAAAGTTCACACACTTCCCCTCACTACTCTCCTCTTCCTCTCCACTACAAAAGCTTTTTCGTACCTCTCTCTTTCACTTTCTCTGAGTACATTCTTCTCTCATCCCTTTATTTTATTTTTTAGATATCATCCCTTCATATTCAACTCTCACCTGTGTTCTATGTCTATATGCATTCCTTCTAACTGAACTAATAATAAGAAAGTTTTATCAGTTAGAAGTATAATCTTTCCATGTAGGAATGTAAACAGTTTAACCTTATTAGGTCCCTTATGATTTCCCTTTCCTCTTTAACCTTTTATGTTTTTCTTGAGTCTTGTATTTGAAAGTTAAATTTTTCTATTCAACTCTCATCTTTTCATCAAAAATTCTTGATCCTCCTCTACTTCATTGAATACCCAATTTCCCCCCTGAGGGATTATAATCAGTTTTATTGGGAAGGTGATTCTTGGTTGTAATTCTAGTTCCTTTGCTCTCTGGAATAACATATTCCAAGTCCTCTGATCCTTCTATATAGAAGCTGCTAAATTTTGTGTAATTCTGACTGTGGTTCCATGATACTTAAGTTATTTCTTTTTCACCACTTGCAATATTTTCTCCTTGACTTGGGAACTCTAGAATTTGGCTGCAATATTCCTGGGAATTTCATTTTGGGATCTCTATGAGGAGGTGATCAGTGAATTCTTTCCATTTTTATTTTACCCTCTGATTCTAGACTATGAGGGCAGCTTTCCTTGATAATTTCTTGAAAAATGGTGTCTAGTCTCTTTTTTTGATCATGAGTTTTAGGTAGCACAATAATTTTTAAACTGTCTTTCCTGAATCTATTTTCCAGGTTCATTTTTCCAAGGAGATATTTCACCTTGTCTTCTTCTTCGTTTTTTTTTCCCATTCTTTTTAGTTTTGTTTTATCGTTTCTTGATTTTTCATTAAGTCATTAGCTTCCATTTGCTCCATCCTAATATTTAAGGAATTGTTTTCTCCAGTGAACTTTAGTACCTCTTTTTCCATTTGACCAATTCTGTTTTTTAAGGAGTCTTTTTGTTGTGTTGTTTTTGCGAGGAGGGGTTCCTCTGGTGAATTTTTTTTTGCCTCCTTTTTGATTTGGCTAATTCTTCTTTTTAAGGCATTCTTCTCCTCATTGATTTTTGGACTTCTTTTACCATTTGACCTAGTCTGTATTTTAAGGTGTTATTATCTTCAGTATTTTGTGTGTGTGTGTGTGTGTGTGTGTGTGTGTGTGTGTTTCTTCTCTTCCAAGCTGTTGACCCAGTTTTATGATTTTCTTAAACCACTCTCATTTCTCTTTCCAAATTTTCCTCTACCTCTCTTTCTTGATTTTCAGAATTCTTTTTTGAGTTCTTCCATGATCTTTTTTTTTCCAATTTATTTATCTATTTTTAGTTTTCAAAATTCATTTCCACAAGATTTTGAGTTACAAGTTTTTCTCCCTGTCTCTCCCCTATCCCCCACCCCAAAATAGTGGGCCTACTGAATACCCCTTCCCCCAATCTGTTCTCTCTTATATCCTCCCCCATCCCCCCAAAACTTTCTAGTAGGGCAAGATGGATTTCTGTACCCTGGTGCCTGTATTTCTTATCTCCCAGTTGCATGTAACATGCCCTAACATTTGTTTCTTGAAACTTTGAGTTCCAGAATCTTTCCTTTCTTCCCTCCTTATCCAACCCAATGGGAAGATAAGCAATTCAACATAGGTTGTACATGTGTAGTTACACAAAACATTTCCATAGTAGTTATATTGTGAAAGACTAACTATATTTCTCTCTGTCCTATCCCATCCCCTCTTATTATGTTTTCCGCTTTGAACCTGTCCCTTTTCAAAAGTGTTTGATTCTAACTACCCTCTCTCCCAATCTGTCCTCCCATCTATCACCCCTCCCTCTTATCCCCTTCCCCCCTACTTTCCTGTAGGGTAAGATATCTAATTGAATATGTATGTTATTCCCTTCTTATGCCAAATTCAATGAGAGTAAGGTTCAGTCACTCTCTTTCACCTTCCTGCTCTTCCTCTTCATTGTAAGTGTTCTCTTGCCTCTTTTATATGAGATAATTTACCTTAATCTGTCTCTGCCTTTCTCCTCCCAATATATTTTTCTCATCTCTTAATTTTATTTTTAAGATATCATCCCTTCATAGTCAACGCATCCTGTGCCCTCTGTCTATGTATATATGTACATGCATATGCATATACTCACATATATTTATATACCCATATACTCTCCTATACATATGTACATATATATATATATATGTATACATATACATTCCCTTCAACTATCCTCATATTGAGAAAAGTCCCATGAGTCACAATTATCATTTTTCCATGTAGGAATGTAAATAGTTCAACTTGAATAAGTTCCTTATGATTTCTTTTTCTTTTTTACATTCTCATGCTTCTCTGGCTTCTTGTATTTTAAAGTCAAATTTCTGTTCAGCTCTGGTTTTTTCATCAAGAATGCCTGAAAATCCTCTATTTCATTAAATGACCATATTTTCCCCTGAAGCATTATACTCAGTTTTTTCTGGGTAGGTGATTCTTGTTTTTAATCCTAGCTCCTTTGACGTCCAGAATATCATATTCCAAGCTGTTTGATCCCTTAGTGTAGAAGCTGCTAGATCTTGTGTTATCCTGATTGTGTTTCTACAATACTTAAATTGTGTTTTCCTAGCTGCTTGTAATATTTTCTCCTTGACCTAGGAACTCTGGAATTTGGCTATAATATTCCTAGGTGTTTTGTTTTGGGGATCTTTTTCAAGAGGTAATTGGTGAATTCTTTCAATTTTTATTTTGCCCTCTGGTTCTAGAATATCCGGGCAATTTTCCTGTAGAAGTTCTTGAATCTTGAATCTAATTTTGAAGGAATTATTCTCTTCAGTGAATTTTTGAAATTTCTTTTCCATCTGGCAAATTTGGCTTTTTAAGGCATTCTTCTCATTGGATTTTTGGGCCTCTTTTGTCATTTGAGTTAGTCTACTTTTTAAGGTGTTATTTTCTTTGAAATTCTCTTGGGTCTCATTTAGCATGCTGTTGACTCTCTTCTCATGATTTTCTTGCATCATTCTCATTTCTCTACCCAGTTTTTCCTCCACTCCTCTTACCTGATTTTTCAAAATCCTTCTTGAGATCCTCCATGGCCTGTGAGCAATTCATATTTTTTTTTTTTTTTGAAGTTTTCGATGCAGGTGTTTGGACTTCATTTTCCTCCAGTTTCATGCTTTGATACTTTTTATCTCCAGAAAAGGATTGTATTGTCTGATTGTGCTTACTCATCTTGCCAGTTACTTGAGTTTGAGCTCTTTGCCATGGTAGAACTCTGCTTACAGAATGGAGAGAGCTTTGTCCCTAATTGCTGGGGTTTTCACAGCTGCCAGAGTTATTGGCTGGGCATCCTCTCTATAGCTCCCACAAGCTCTGGCTCACTGGCCAGGACCACCACCAAAGACCACTATCCAGATCCAGGCACATCAAAGCAACAGCAATTACCCTTTGGTCACTTGGTTCCCTGCACAATCTGTAGGCCAGGAGCTCTGAAAGCAGCCACGTGGCACCACTGCACCTCCTGCGACTTCTCAGCGCAGAGTCAGGGACCACACTGTGTTGTTCCTTTACCCTTCCAATAGAATTCCTGACTGATGTTTTATTTTCTCTTTGTGTTTATGGGTTAAGAAGTCTGGAAACCACCACAGCTGCTGCTGATTCACTCTCCTAAAGTCTGCTCTGGCTGGTCTGGGCACTGGTTGGGGCTGCTCTGGGGCCAGAAATGTGGCTCACTAGGGACTGCACTCATCTCTTAGCTTGCTGTGATAGACCTTTCCTGTCTGCCTGCCACCCTGCCTTCAGTGGGAGGTTTGTTTTTCTCTCTCTCTTTGTGGTTTCTGTAGCTTTAAAATTTGTTTAAAGTCATTTTTTTACAAGTATTGGAGATGGTTGAAGCTGGAGCCCATGCCAGATTTGAGCTTTTACTCTACCATCTTGGCTCTGCCCTCTTCTATGATCTTTGACCAATTCATGCTTTTCTTGATAGCTTTGGATTTAGAACTTTGACTTTGTTATCTTCTTTGGAGTGTCTGTTTTGATCTTCACTGTCGCCATATTAACTTTCTGTAGTTAGATTTTTTTCCTGTTGTTTACTAATTTTCCCAGCCTATTACTTGACTTTTAACTCTTTATTAAAGTAGGGGTCTGTTTCCAGGGTGGAGGGTGCATTGACCTAATCTTAAGGGTTTTTTGGGCAGCTGTTATCTGAGATTCTTCTAGGGACCTATAAGTTTTCAGTTCTTCTAAGGTGGTATCATCCAAGGAGAGGTGTGTTTCCTGCTCTCTTGGCCTGTGCTCTACTCTGTGAGTGACCATAAGCTCATTTCCCTGCCTTGGAATTGTGATGAGGGTCACTGTTTCCCTCTGGCTGCAAGTTCTGGTGTGCTATTTCTCCTCCTCACTCTGGGACTGCCACCCAGGACTATGCCCTGGATCTGAGTATGAAAAGCAACAGGGACCTGCCTCAGGGCTAGCAAAAAGATGCCTATAATCTCCTTCTGACCAGTTTTTCAACCCCTTTGCCATCTGTGGACTGATATCAATGGAAGTAGCTGCTTCCACTGCTAATCCATGGTTCCCAAAATCTGCTCTTGCTGTGCTGGACTAGGGCTGTGCTGACAGAATCTGTGCAGTACTATGTTCCACTTCCACCCAGGTGTGATAGATCTTTGCTGTTGACCTTTTAAGTTTTGTTTGGCATCTATTGGCTGAGAGGTCTAGAAACCTCCACCGCTGCCAGTGATTCAGTCACCCAGAGGCCTGCTTTTTGTTTGCTGGGGCCTGGCCTTCACTGGTGAGGCCTGTGCTAGACTGCACTTCTCTCTCACCCTTATGCAACAGACCTTTCCTGTTGACCTTCCAAGTCGTGTTGAATTAGAATATTGTTTCAATGTGTCTTTTTGTGGGTTCTGCTGATCTAGAATTTGTTTAAAGGTTTTGGAGTGGTTTGGGGAAGAACTCAGATGAGGTACTGCCTTTACTCCTTCTTGGCTTTGCCCCCCAATTTAGTATTTCTTGATGTCAAGATTTTCTTCATTTCCATAATCATCAGAGAGTAGAAAAGAGCATGTGTTTGAGCTCATGTAGTTCTCTCAACCTGCTCATGCATTAGCCTTGCTAATAATAAGCATTGCACAGTGCGGGATATTAGAAACCTATTGATGGAAAGAAGAAAACCTCTGAACTAGTAGCTTAATCACTCAGTGCTTAACCTCTAAAATCAAAACTCAGACCCCTTTCTGAGTGAAGTTTTGTTGAGAAAAAAGACACAATCCTATTTATGGCCTCATAACCCTTTGAGGACTAAACTTTTAGTACATATGACAATGACTAGCTCTCTTAGGTGTTTTTTTTCAATATATCAGTATTAGGTACACAAATTGTGTTGAGAGAGGTTTTATAGTTTGAAAAGTTATAAGAGTTCATGAGACTTTTGGAACTGCTAAGTTTATGAAGTAAAATTTTATTATAGGTACTTTCTGTAAAAACATCTTATTTTAAAATGATGTCTCAATTTGAAATATTTTCATTTTCAAAGTCCTTCAGGGTTGTGCTATTAAGTTTCGCAGAAGTTTTTTAAAATTTATTTATTTATTTTCCTATGGAGTTAATACATACACACATATATACACACATATAACAATATGCATATACACACATATATAACACATATGCATATACACACATGGGTCCATACATATATACATGGACATATGTGTATGTGTATAACACAAGATGGGGGTCACCTGGGAAGGAAGAGCCTAAAAATATTTTAATTTTGTTTTGTTTTCAATTATTTTCTAGAGTATCATAGAATCCCAGATTTCAAATCCAGTCTCAGACACTTAATACTTACAGGCTGTGTGACCTTGGGGAAGTCACTTAACCCCAATTGCCCTGCATTCCCCCCTCCAAAAAAACAAAACAAAACAAAACAAAAAAACAAAGAGGATCATAGAATCATCAATTTAGAGCTCTAACGGATCTTAGAGTTCAGCTCATCCCACTGCCCCATTTTACTGAAGAAGAAATCAACATGCAGATGTGTTAATTGACTTGCCCAAGATCAGACACATATAGTAAATGGTAGACCTAGGATTCAACTTACTAATTAAGATAATGGTAACTATTGATAATTAACCTTATTCTCTGGAAGAAGATGTCTCATGAAACTGGCTAGCATATTGTGGTATTCAAAAAGAAACACATTTATTTCAATATAAAATACTTCTCTGGGTTATCTGTTAAATTTTGTAGCAACTTACACACATCTGACAGGAATTTTCCCCCTCTACATTTAGGACCCAAAAGGAGGGAGGATTCAAGCTGTCACCTGAATCTCCAATCTTTTAGTTGAATGTTGAAAAAAAAAATGTGTGTGTGTGTGTGTGTGTGTGTGTGTATCTTCAAACTATTTTAATTTGTGAGATTTAATGTTAGAGATCAGACAAACATTAGTCCTGAGATGGTTACACAGGTCTGAAATTCTATACTCATAAAACCTCTTTTCATCGGGAAGGACCACTTACAAACTGATGAAAATATCCCTATATACAGCCTTTAAAAGGAAGCATTTTGGAAAAGGGAACAGAGATGGATGGAATTAAAACCAGCTGTGTTTACACTTCTACTGGCATGTTTGCAAGCTATGGGATGAGCCACCTAGGATGTACTTATGGGCAAATGAACACTAGGGCATTCCCTTAATTGCCTTGCTTTATGCACGCAGAAGCCAGATAGTTTCCAGGTTGATTGAATAAAACCTCATCCCAAGCAATCAACCCATATATTTTAAGCACCTACTATGTTTCAGGGAGCAGAGTATATGTTCAAGTCACAAAAACAACAGCATTGGCACTCATAAATAAATGTATACAAAATAAATACAAAATAGATAAAAGGAAGTTAATTAGAATATACTCATGGCGCTGAATGAGTCGCCAGGCAGCCTTCAATATGCTTATACCTCTACCCCCAACTTTAAAGAGGAATTTTACAGATATTACACTCTTCAGTCCCCACTACAGCTCTAAATCCCACAGATGCTATTATACCCATAACATAAATAGGAACATTTTCTCAGGGGGGAAAGTAATTTGCCTAGAATGACCCAGTTAGTGCCTGAGGTAAGGAGCTTGGGTCTTCTTAACTCCAAATCCATCATTGTATTCACTCTACCACATTGCTTCTCAGCTAAGCTTTAATATTCTCATCTGAAAAAAACATGGGCTTTTACTTAAAGACCTCCATGCTTCCTTGGAATTATATAATTGTGATGATGGGAAATACTTTTTTAAGTATAATAGCAAGGGGCCTGAATGCAGGCCTGAAAGAATCTTGAACAAACTTTGAGAACAAACATGAAATGTATTCTTTTTCTTAAAAGCATAGAATCAGACTAATAGAAGGATTTTTAAGATAACCAAAATTCATCATGAGAGTAACAAATCAATTCTGAACTCATGGCATTACCCAGAACGCATGGAGCAAATCAAATACGTTTTGAATAGACTTGTTTTCTATGCCCCTGCCCCAGTGGAAAGGATTTTGGCTTTAGAAAACAAACCTGAAGTTTCCCTGGACTACTTGTTGAAAACAATGCCTGACTGAGGTCAAGCCACCATTTTATAAAAGCCATTCCACTGTGGTTGAGTCATTATTTTGCATCTCCCACAAGTGGGAAAGCAATATCTTTTCTTTGATTGCCTGTGATTAGAATTTCTGCCACTATGGCTCCTTAGTCAGCTATTGTACCTTTGCAGTAGTTAAGTTGGTCACCAGAGAGGATGCCAAAGCCCAACTGCTGTAAGGTAGAACTCATGGCAGAATTGTGTGTTTCCCAGTTGCGCATAAACTTTAATTGTTCTGAGATGAGTCCCAGCCTTCTCATGCCTTCTTTTATATAAAGTACAATAAAGAGCCACTATACCTAAGCAAAAACAATTATTTTGAAGATACTAGTTCTCAGGAATATTTGGCCACAAGGTGGAAGTATAAGTTCTCTCAGAAACACCAACAGCATTTTTCTCTGAGTTTAATTTTTCCCCCTTCTTCTCCCCTCTCTTTTCAATTCTCAGGGCACAGCATACTTATCATGCAGTCTTCCAAATTCTAAAAATATCACATAGAATCTTTGCTCAAGAAACTTGACTGAAGCCGGCAGGCATTTTACCCTGAGCAACATACACAGACTGAGGCCACTGGTGTAGCCCTGACATTGTGGCCTTCAGTTCCAAACTGTTAATGGTGACTGTGATGACACATTTCAGAGTGTCTGTTAACTGGTTGCTGTATATCTGCTGAAGGTCTCTCAGTTCCTGGATACGGAAGATGGAAGTTGTTCAGGTGCTGTGGTTCTGGCAATCCTTTGTGACTGCATAAATTTGCTCCTAGACTAAGGATACATGGCAGCTAATTCTATTCCCTGAGCAAAGCTGCAAACAATATTCTCTTCATAGAATGGCTCACAGTTCTTTGAATGGGAGTCTTGTGTGTGTGTGTTTGTATATACATTTGTGATATATGTATATGCTTATGTATGTATATATATATATATATGCACATGTTTATGTGTAGATATAGTTTGTATATAAATTTAGGTATATACATACATACATATATAATTCTTAAAAATAGGTAACATTGTTTTAGTTTAGAAACTGAATTCCATAGAATAATAATAGCTTGTATGGGGTCATGAAAGTAGTGTCAGAGTAGGAATTAAAATTCAGATCATTCTCATTGATATTTTGCATTATAACATTTCCCCCTAATATTGTCACTTTCAAATCCCTCCCTCCCCAAGTTTGCCATCCCCACCCCTTCCTCCGACCCTATTATTTTCTGTGCTTTCTTAATTGGCCCAAGAAGCTGCTTTTGTATATCAGTGCTTAAATGTGTTAAATGACTCCTGCTAATACTTTCTCTTACCATTAATCCCCAGATTAATTACTTAGTGATAATGGGGCAATGGGTAATCAGTAAACAAGAAACTAGAGTCCATAGACTCTTTGGCATTAGGGCCCAACTGAATCATGGACAATGGTTCCAGGTTTTGGAGAGAGAAGTGATAGAAAAGAAAAATGAGTGAGGAGATGTTGCATTGTAGAAACTGAGGCAAGCTTTTAGCTTATTCAGGTGACTATGAAGAACTAAGTAAAGGCTAGTGTTCTTCATGGACTAAGAAAAGGGTCAGGAAAAAAGGTATCCTTGTCCTGTGATTCATATTAGGACAACATTTCTTGGTCTGTGTGGGGAAAATGAATGGAATTACACAGATTTATTGTATTATCAGAAACAGGATGACTTAAGAATGGTCATGAAATGGGACCAAAGAAAGACAAAAAGAAGGGGAGGATTTCATGCCATTTTGTATTCCTTTAGTAAGAACTCTCCATGTGCAAGGTACTATCCTGGGCATTTGAGATAACAAAGATGCACACACACACACACAGAGACATTTTAAAACGTATCTGTAAATGTGTATGCATGCATGTACCAATATATTGTGTGTATGTGCATGTATCTTTGTATATGTGTATATCTTTGTATGCATGTGTCAACACACACACACTCACACACATACATACACACACACACACACACACACACACACACACACACATATATATATATAAATATATAAAATAAACTTCACTCTCAAGGAGCTTATATTATATTGGGTAGAAGGATACAATGGAGAGTTTCAGGAAAAGTGTTATGAGAAATTTGAGATGACAGCCATCACTCTGAGCTGAGTCTTGCAAGTTAAAGTGAGAGTAGGTGACCTTCCCAGGCATGAAGTACATTATAAACAAAGGTAGAAGGCCAAGGAGAGAAGGACAGGAATGGGAGAGGGCATAGAGTAATAGTAAAGCAAATAGTAAATATAGAATAATAGGAAAGAAGGCTAGGTAGCTGGAAATGAACCAGACTGTGAGTGGCATTGAATGAAAAAGTCAAGAGTGGGTTTGTATGTTATTCAATAGGTAATCAGGGGTTAGAGTGAGGAATAGAAGGGTTGGGTATTTTTGGGAGGAGCAGGGTTATTTGTTTCCTTTTTTTTTTTTTTAAATTCTTTTGTTTCAGAAGAGTGGCAGGATCTGAACAGTGCTTCCAAAATTACTTGGATCTGTAATGGATAAATTGGAGAGACAATAGCCTGGAAACAGGCAGATTAATAAGGAGTATATTTCAATAATTAAGCAAAAGAGATGAAGGCTTGAACTGGAGAGTGGAAGTTGAAGTGGAACCAGACATTAGATGATAGATAACCAAAATTCTTTGGAAATTGATACAAGACTTTGCCAAAAAAAAAAAAAAAAAGAACACCCCACCACCACCACCACCTTAACGCTAGATTACATGCTCAAGGAGTACAGGACTAAAGTCCTGACTGATGAACAAAGAAATCATAAGACTCTTTCACATTTTTAGAACCATCCCAGTTCAGGATGACTCTGTCACAAAACTTTATGATTTCCATTTGTTACCATCTATTTGTGAAAACAGAGTTCCTTGGTTATAAATGCAAATTGACAACGACCAGAGCAGGGTCTGTTTACATTTTATGGTCTCAGGATGTATGTTCTGCTCTCATGTGGAGTAAGTCCCAAGATAAGGGAAATCTCACCTCTGGTCTTTGAAGTTACAGACACAGGGAAAGGCATTTTTAATCAGAGCAGTTTGTTTGATTAAATCAGACATTAGCTAAAATATGATATTAAAAGATTATCTATATATACATATATATGTATGTGTGTATGTATATGTATATCCATCTATCTATCTTAGATGGAGTATAGGAGAAGGTAGACTGAGATAACTTTAAGATTATGAGCTTGGACTGGGGCAAGGGAAGAATTAACAAAAAAATAAAGAAATTAAGAAGTGTCCCCCAGGTGATGGGGAGGAAGTTAAAGGACAATGAGTTCGGTTTTGAAGGTGCTGTTTTTGAAAAAACAAAATGGTGGAATAAAGACCAAATGATATTTGAACCTAGAGTAAATAGAGCAACACAAGTAGTCTCTTGAGTAGGGGAGTGAGTGACATGATTATACCTGCACTTTAAAAAAATCATGTTGGCAGCTTTGCAGAGGATGAATTGCAGAAATGATAGACAAAGTAGGGAGATAAAATAAGAAGTTATTGCAACAGAATAGGGGAGAATTAATGAAAGCCTAAGCTGGCTTCGGAGAGAAGGAAAGAGAGAGGAGAGATGCATGCATCGAAAAGACAAGATTTGCGATTTAATTGGGCATAATTGGGAAGAGGGAGGGTCAGGAGTCACAGATAACATCAAGACTGTGAATCTGGTTAATTATAAAGATGAGTTACTTCCAGAGGAATTGGGAAGTTTGGAAAAGAGTTGCTGTTTTTCAGTAAGATAATTTAATGAGACCTGCAATCTGTTGAAACCAATCCAAACCTACTCATTCTGTGCAACTCCCTCTCTCTCTCTCTCTGTCAACCAAAATGAAAGGGGGTATGGAGTAGGTAGGGACTCACTCAGTCTCTTTCCCAGCACTGACTAAACTCCAGGGGGCATCACCTGTAGCCATCAGGTGATCCTGGAGTTAGTCAATGAGTATGTTGGAGGGAAAAGGGATTTTTCCTGGTGGCACCTGTGCAGCTATGCATAGGCTACCCAAAAAAGGATACAGGGGTGGGGAACCTGCAGCCTTGAGGCCACATGTGGCTCTCTAGGTCTTCAAGTATGGAGCTCTGACTGAATACAAACTTCAGAGCAAATCTCTTTAGTAAAAGGATTTGTTTCATAAAACTTGGACTCAGTCCATAGGCCATACCTTAGAAGGCTACATGTGGCCTTGAGGCTATAGGTTCCCAACCCCTGTAAAACTACCCTGAGAGGGGAATGCCTAGATCAAAAAAAGTATAGATTGGTATTTTGCAAATGAGAGAGAGGACATGGAGTAAGGGAAAGTAGAAGTAAAGGCAGAGTGGTTGTATTGGAGATAGAATTCAAGACTGTCCATTGCAAGGAGAGTGGAATATAATATTAACACCTACACATATTTTAGCATATACATACATGTTTGCATGGATAAGTATTCACAAAATAAGTAGAAAAAATAAGGTCATTTTAGGGTGTGTGTGTGGGAGCCCCAGGAGCAAAGTGAGAGAGAGAGAGAGAGAGAGAGAGAGAGAGAGAGAGAGAGAGAGACCAGGAAAGACCTTAAAAAGGAGGTAGCATTAGAAGTGGGCTTTGAATGAAATTAAGGATTCTAGAAGGCAGAAGTAAGGAGAGAGCACATACCAGGCATTTTGGACAGCCTATGCGAGGTGAAACAAAAGATAGAAAGTTCACCCATAAGTATAAGGAGGGGAGTTGAATGGATTACCAATGACAATTCTTATAATGACCGCTAGAGTTTCTCTGTAAAAAGGGCTTTATTTTGAAACAAGTACAGTATCAATGATCTTTTATGAATATTTCATAGAAAGGACAGGTCTCTAGGAGAGCCGTGTATCATAGCTATAGCATATTAAAAACAAGGAATTGTGTAAGAAAAGATGCATAAAAGTTATAATAAAAGAAACATATTAACAAAGAAAAAGATAAGGCCAGTCATATCATGAGAAAATGAGAAAACGGATAGGTACTCTGAATACTCCAGTAGTACCCTCAGGATGGCAAGAGAAAGTGAGGAAGGTACCATAATACATTGCATATACTTCCTGTGGTAAACTTAGAGTAGAGAATGGATAAGATTTTTACAGGGTGCTTAGGCATGGATGCCTTATAATCTAGCTGTATTTTTGGCACTATTTTTTTTTATTTTTGCTTTTTTGGAGGGGGAACACAGGGCAATTGGGGTTAAATGACTTCTCCAAGGTCGCAAGGCTAGTAAGTGGTAAGTATCTGAGGTCAGATTTGAATTCAGGTCCTCCTGACTCCAGGGCCCATGCTCTATTTAGTGCACCACCTAGTCACTCCTCTATCTCTGCATTTTGAAGAAATGTTTGAGATTACAGCTTGATTGGAACATTGCAGTTACTAGCAATTCTAGATTTATTTTTCCTATCAAATGAAACCCCCAATTAGTTTTATTGAAATGTCTTTGGGAACTCATTATTCCTTAGACAAATGGAAAAGTATTTCAAATCATTTATAAACCACTCTATATTTCTAAGTTGTATATTCACATCAGAATTGAAAAGAGAATACATTTTGTCTGTGTGTATATGTGTATGTGTGTGAAATATTAGGTAGTTGAAATAAGGAAATAGAGAAAATAAGTGAATTTATGTGTATAACAGGAATCTGTTTTTCTCTGCTCCATTCGAACCTATGGAGAATCAAAAAGCAAGATTTTTTTTTCTTCAGGGCAATCTTATCTATTTATAACCAAAATCACAAAGTAAGTATTCTAAGGCTCTGAATACATGTTAAAATGTGGGTAAGATGTTCCCTAAGCGTAGTCCTGGACAAAATTTATTGTTTTATCCTATTCTTTGTCGTATTTGAGAAAAACAAAATTTTATGCCACTTTTCAAAGGTTTTTGAAAGTATAATATTACTTTTAATTTTCACAGGAGGTTTGTGATTTAGATAATGTTATTAATATCCCCCCTTCATAGATAAGGAAACTGATTCTCAGAATGATGAAATAATTTATCCAGAGCTAATAAGTGACAGAACAAGAACTCCATCTGAATTAATTTGAAACTTTGCCTAATATTTTTTTGTTTTTTGTTTTTTTCTGCTTTTTTTTCAGGCAGTTGGGTTAAATTACTTGCCCAAGGTCACACAGCTAGTAAGTGTTAAGTGTCTTGAGGCCAGCTTTGAACTCAGTTCCTCCTGACTCCAGGGCTGGTGCTCTGTTCACTGTACCACCTAGCCGCCCCATGTCTAATGTCCTTTCAACAATAACATTCTTGGGTAGATAGTACAAGTGTTATTATCTCCATTTTAAAGATGGGGAAAGTGAAACTCAAAGAATGAAGCAATGATAAAGTTGTTTATTCAACAAATACTTTATTTGTTAGCAGAAGGAAGCTCTTTCTTAAATTCTGAAATTATCATACTAAAGTTGACCACTGCATCTGATGAAAATCTCACTGACTTTTTTCCTTTTTTTTTTTTTGCCATCATCCAGTCTTCTTTTAACACTATAGTTGGCTTCAGCTCAAGAAACCTTCATATCTGAGGCAGCCATTTAGCAAGTACAGTCATTTATAGAGTCTTCTTATCCCAAAGGCTTCACACACTTGACAAAAACTAGTCAAGCAAGCTGCAGATGACACCTCTGTGAAAGAGGAAGGTTCAGTTTTTTCCCTAGACTGTGTAGCCTCATGGTTATTCAATTTATTTTGAGGAATTATCTGTTCTTATTCACTGGATTCTACTCTTCATAGTATTTGAAAGGAGAAAGGTCAGCAGCAGGTCTCTGCCATTCCACAGACTAACTTTAGACAATGGACATTATCAAAAACTATTCTCCTGAAGAGTTTTCTTGAGATTGATCCAGTACTCCTGGGCTCATCCACTTCTTTTATATATCTATTAAAGACAACAACTGTCACTGATAACCTGTATGAGAGGTAAATGGTGCTTGTGAAAGGTTTTTCAAATACAAGAAAGCTACAGAATCTCTTCCAATGAATGGAACTTCTTCCTAAAGTGAAACTGAGGGTGAGTACAATGGAAGGTCCATGCTTTTAAAAACAAAGGCTTATGATGTTTGAATTCAACAGACTTCATATTTATGGCAGTTTGATTGCATTGTCTTTAATGATTAGAGATGTCAGACTAATAAGTGGTTTGACTCCGTTTTTTTTTTTTTCTTTCTTTCCTTATTCTCTGAATTTTAGAAGACAAATATGAGAAGTTAAAGGGACTGGGGCCAAATTGACTACATTCAAAGAATTGATTAAATTGAGTACTTGATTTATTTTCTGAAGACTCACTCTAAGTGTGATAGATTTATATTCCCTAACTGATAGTTACAGATACTTAGAAATAAAGCTAAGGAATTTGGTTTAAAAATTAATTCCATGGGCAGCTAGTTGGTGCAGTGAATAGAGCACTGGCCATGGAGTCAGGAGGACCTGAGTTCAAATCTGGCCTCAGACACATAACACAAAAAACTAGCCATGTGACCATGGGCAAGTCACTTAACCACAATTGCCCTCCAAAAAAAAAAAGGCAAAAAAAAAAAAGGAATATAACAAGCTTGACCTTAAAGAAGCTGGTCTCATAATAATTAGATCTGAAAATGAAAATACATACGATATCTTTAATCTAAGAGTTAACCAAAAGAGGCTTATGTAGCCATAGCAAGATAAGGATGTTCAGAAAAGGAAAGAGATAGTCTTCCAGGATAAAGCATTGATTCATTTGAGTATAGCTTCTCCGTCTTGTACATTCTGTATAAAGACACCCAGCCTTTTGTTACTGTGCAGTTTTGTACACAGCTGGTCAGGAAGCTACATTAACCCCTGAAACCTTACTCCCCTGAGCAAATCAAATGCGCAGGACAGATTCAGTAGCAATAAGGAAAATCCATCCTAACTTGCCTAGGGAAGGAGGTATTAGGATTTTATTCCTACCAGAATAGTCTGGCTAAATAAATTATGGTAGTCAATATAATGTATTGCTATAAGGAATTGACATCTATAAAACTGAGGAATAAAAATTTGTTACCCTACCCACCCCCTCTTATGAACTCCATTAGAAAGCTACCCCAGAATTAATACACATTTGTCAGAAAATACTCAATCAGAATTCTACTTCTGCAGATCACGTATAACTGTCTCTATCTAACAGATGAGTGGTTTGAGGTTCAGAGAGATTAAAAGAATATTCAAGATGGCATAAATAGGAAGTGGTAAACCCAGGAGTAGTACTCGGAGTGTTTTGACCCCAAATGTTGTTTTCTCTTCACAACTTGCCTATCTATAAAGCCTCAGGTAGCTCAAATAGGGGAAGACCATGCTATCAAACAAGACAAATAAATTATCAGAATTTAGTACGGTGCTAACAAGGCAGAGTATTTCCAGCAGTGTACCGATAAATGTTTGAGCAACCAGCCCTCCAGAACAAAACAATAAAACGCGTACATACATACACATATACATACATATATGTGCATTTTTAGGTTTAATCTGAATTCTCAACATTTTCTCCATCTTTTTCTTAAGTCTAGACGTTAAGCCCAGATTTATAGCATTTTCCTATTTGTGAATTTTTAATATTCATGCTGAAATTTAACAATTGGCTCTTATAAGCCATTATGAAATGATGACTCCAGAGCTTTCTTTCTGGAGCACTTTCATTTCTTTGCACTTCTTAATATCAAGTTAACACTTTCTGTAACTTTAGTCTACTTCATTACTCTGTGTCAGTCTCCTAACTTTTACAATAGGGAAATTAGCATCTTCGTAGGTATCTCAGGTGGCAGAACATGTGGCTCTTAATCTCAAGGCTAAGAGGTTGAGTCTAATATTAGGAAACCCTTTGTATTGGTTTTTCTTTTGTTTAAGAAGCACTGTCATACATGGGAGATAGTGTGTTATAGAGTAGAAAGAATTCTGAATTGTGAGTCAGTTTAATCCCCTAGCTTCATAGAATGAAATGACATTTGGATTTATCAAACTCTGTTAGGGTCCTAGTTTTGATATTACTTGATAAGTGACCTTGTTCAAGTTGTTTCACTTTCTTTGTTTCATAGTCTTATATCTAAAATAGAGGTAATAATGCCAGTGACATCTAAGTTACCTCCCTGCCAAGGAATGTTCCTAGAAAAGTGCTTTGGAAGAGGTAAACAAACATAAGTTCTTCTGAGCACTAGGCCTTAGTTTGACATCCTTTAAAATTTGGGGGGTGGGAGGAGGTGATCATCTTTAAGGTCCTTTCTAGCTCTAAAATTCTGTGATTTGGGGACAGTTAGGTGGCACAATGAATAGGGCACCTGCCCTGGTGTCAGGAAGACCTGAGTTCAAATCCAGCCTCAGACACTTGACACACTTGCTAGCCATGCAACCTTGGACAAGTCACTTAACCCCAATTGCCTTGCCTTCCCCCCCTCCAAAAAAAAAAGGAAAAAAAAAGGTTCTGTGATTTTATATCTCAAGTGGTTATTTCCAGAATTAAGAGACTCAAAAAGAGACAGACCATTTACTGCTGTTCTTAGGCAGTGATGGTTCCAACATGCAAGTACCTGAACTGACATCTTAATGCCAAATAGAGCACTGGGTTGGGAATCAGAACTGAGGAAGCAGTTTGCAAGATGGAGAGAAAAATGAACTCAGTCACAGAGAGAACTAAGGACCAAATACAGATTTTACCATTTATTACCCTAGGACAATTCACTTCTCTCTTGGCTTCATTTTCCTCATATGTAAAATAATGTATTTGAATTAGATCTTTTAGCTCTAAATCCATATAATCCTATAAATGGCTCCTGTCTCTTTCAGCTTTTTTGGCTTTGGGTAAATCCTGTCCCTTTACTGGGCTTCACTTTCCTCATCTGTAAAATGCTAATGTCAGAGTACATTATACCTAAGATTTCTTTCAGCTTTAACAATTTATAAAACATTTTATAAGTCAAGCATTTCACTAGTAATTAGAGTTTATGTATTATAGATAACCCCAAGTCCTGAGAGCCAAGTACCCATTTGGGAGTTATCATTTTTTGAGGCACAGGAAGAGGGTTCATATTGGAAGAATGGTACAAGGTCTCACAATTCATTTAGCATTTTTGCTTCTTCCTCACACCTTGATTACAGTTCTAATTCACATTGTTTCACAGTTGTCTCCTAGATTGTCTGAGTGCAGCTAGAATTTGACTTTTGTTTCAAGGAGACACTACAGGCCAAATTGATTTATGTGCAGCTGTGAAGAGACTTGATTTGAGGATTGCTTTCCAGAGCTGAGTATACATGACACTTCCCCAAATCAACAGGGGACTCTTAATATGCAAAACCAATCATCTCTCATCCAAAGCATCACCAAGTAAGTAAAATGACAATACCTGCCATTCACTTAGGACAGCGAAGTTTTAACTCCTTGTCAACAGGTTTGATAAAAGTACCACTGAGGGAAGGACCTGGAATTGATTGAATACAAGGAGTCAGCTAGACAATCTCTGGGTTTCACTGATCTAGAATTTGCATAGAAATTCACAGAAATAGAGAAACTATTTTTAGGATCATAAAATCATGGAATGTTAGAGCTGAAAAGGAAATTGCAAGATTATTCCAGTCAAAACTCCTCCATGTACAGATACAGAACCTGACACCCAGAAGAGGGAAGGGCCTTTCCCAGTTTTCTGACTTTCGAAATTCCTTTTGTTAGTTTTGAGAAGATATAAATCTCTTTGGAAAACTGTTCCTGGTTTTCCTTCTGCCCTTCATTTTTCTTCCTTTCTATTCTTTTTTTTTTTTTCATTTTTCTATAATTCCACAAAGCCCAAAGAAGTAAACATATTATAGACATAGTTAGAATTAAGGGGACCAGGTTGATGAAGGGGAAGCTGTTCTATTATTTTGTTTTCAACTTAATGAGTGATGTTTTCTATGTTCCACATGATTAAACAAAATCAGAATGACCACATAGAATCTCAGAATATCAAAACTAAAATGGACCTTTAGTTCAAACCCTTTGTTTTACAAAATAAGGAAAACAAAACTCACTAATTAAGTCATAGGTTCAAGAACACATAGAGAATTAGAGCTGTGTTGGAACTTGAAAAAAAGTTTCTTGATTCATGTTTCCGTGTTATTTCTACTGGACGAAAGAGACCAAACTGAAATAACACTTACCTTAACTCTGTGTGACCACAGAGAAAATAGACTGCTCAATCCCTCTGGCTGATGTCTTCAACGGAGGTTTGCAGGTGTGGGGCAAACATTCCCCATGCTTATATTGCAGAGAAACGTAGGTTACTTCCTCTAAAAGGGATTTCATAGCCAGCTGCATTTGTTTCGGTGGGAATGGGAGATGGAATTGGAAAGGTCAACCTGATTTCCCCCTTGTCATGATGAACAATCACTGCCTGTGCCTCAGTGATAAATTTTCTCCTCTTAAACCCCATTGCTAGTGGATTGACAAAGATATGTCCAGTCTCTCATTACCACTAGCTCCTGTTACTCCTCTCCACCGATGCTATGCTCTAGCCATTTCCTGAACTGAATCTATATTTTCTGAATATAACCAGTGTTTTCTAACATTTGTGATTTTGTTTAAGATGCTCCCTATTCAAGGAACCTTCCTTTTATAAAATCAAAGGTTCTAGATCTAGAGATAAAGGAGACCTCAGTGGGCATCTAGTCATCACTTTATAGATCAGAAAATTGAGGCCCAGGGACATTAAATCAATTGCCCAGTTTCAGTTCTTCTTCACCTATGAATTCCTATCCTTTTCTTTGAAGAACAATGAAAATTCCACCTCCTCTTAGAAGCTACTATGATTCATCCATTTGATAATTATTCTTTCCCCCGTCATAGAAGACAGATTTAATTTTTTTTACCACTATCATCTAGTACTTAGCATATAATATCATTTATTATGAGATTTGTTAACCTTCATGATGCTTGATCTTTATTTCTCTACTCTCTTGCACTCAATCTCTAGTCTTTCTCTACCATCCCATAGAAAATTCCCTGGAAGCTCACCTTATCCTGACCCTCATGAATTAAAACTACCTTCTACTTTATAGCCTCTATTCCTCCCCCTAGAACTTTCATTTTAAAATGGAAAACCTGGCCAATCATGTCTTCACTGTGCAGCAAGCCATACTCATGACTCTGTACCAAGGAATTTCTCCCATGTCCCTGGAAGAGCCTGCTACCTTTATCTGCTCCTCATTTCCCACCTTTCAGCTTCCTTTTATGTGTTGTCTTCCCCCTAAAAGGTAAACATCCTGAGGATGGGGACTTTCTTTCTTTCTATAATTATTTGTATTCACAGTGCTTAACACTACTTCTTTCACAAAATAAGTACTTAATAAATACTTGTTGACTCAACTCAATACTTTTCAGAATTTAAGCAAAGATTGTGTCTTATTTAACTATGTACATATATTGATGTTTTTGTGACCTCCACTTCCAAATGTTTAAGATGATGTCTGGGGATGCCAGTCTGGTGCTGGGGAGAGAAACTCCTTCCATTCCTCAAAATTATCCTTGCTCCTTGATATCCATCTTTTCAAGGAATCCCTTTCTGTAATCACTTGAAGCAATATTATGATAATGCAAAGACCATGGATTTTAAGAGAGCACCAGTCTTGGCTTTTGGTGATGTCTTCAACTTATTGAAAATCCATCAGTGCCATTGCAAAATGCTTCAGAGCCCTGGACTCAGCCATCTTTTCTGTAGAGTTGGATGTGACTGTTTAATATATTTCCCCTACTCTGAAAACCTTCCATTAATCCTCTGCCCTTTCATTGATTTTCTTTCCTTTAGTCTTAGATGAATATGGTTAAATGTTAAATATTAATATTTCTCCATGTGATACTTTGACTTCTTTAGAGGGAAATTTCTCTAAATTTTATAAGAGAAATTCACTAGCTTTTGAGCCTTTTTTTTTCTTTACAATTCTAATAGAAAAATATTCTGCAATCCACATTCAGGGATATGGAGTGTGAATGCAGACTGAAGCATGCTATTTTCAAGGTTTCTATTTTTTATTTTTTTCTCATTGTTTTTCCCCTTTGCTCTGATTCTTCTTTCACAACATGATTAAAGTGGAAATATGTTTAATATGATCATGCGTGTATAACCTAGATCAGATTTCTTGCTGTCTTGGGGGAGGAGAGGAAACTGAGAGAGGAAGAAAAAAATTAAAATTCAAAATCTTACAAAAATGAATATTGAAAACTATCTTTACATGTTATTTTAAAAAATAAAAGCTTTTAAATGCGAAAATAAAAGCAAAAGTATACTGCAATTTCACATTGAGATATTTAGTTTCTAAGTCTTTCCTTTTATCACTAACAGCCTGATCTATGGAATTAGTGGATTGTATCAGATGTTATCTATTCCTTGCATTTTTTAGCTCAAACAGTTGAGGCCCGGGAAAGTTAACTAAGTACAGAATCATAATTTGAACTCAAGCCTAGTAATTCTAGATTTAATATTTTTTTTCCACCTAGAATCAAAACCTTCCTTAAAATTTCCCCTTCCTACATTTCTACCTCATATCATAGCTTATTTCCATATATTATTTTCCTTAGTCCAATTTGGACTATAGTTAATCCCCTGAAAATGCTTTGTAGTTTACTGCCTGTGAGCCTTTTACTTGGTCTATGCCTAGTGTTCAAAATATCCTATCCATTTATCTTTACCTATTGAATTCCTAACTCTAACACTTGGCTATAAAGCTACCTGTTCCTCAAAGCCTTATCTGATCTTCCCCATTCTTGAATTTGGGAATGACTTTTCTGGTACTATGTTTACACCTTTTATGTGATTTTATTGTATCTATTATATTTATCATGCATTCTTTTGTATTGTAGCTCTCTGCCTTTGTATCTAGGCATAGGGGGATACCATTCCCTTTTTTTTTTTTAATTTATATATTTTCTTGTTTACATCATTAATTACCACGAGATTTTGAGTTACAAATTTTCTCCCCATCTTTCCCCTACCCAACACCTCAACACAGCCATCCCACTGCATAAACCCTCCCCCAATCTGCTCTCTCCTATGTCCTCCCCCTCACCCCTCTCATTTTCCAGTAGGGCAGGATGGATCTCCCTACCACAGTGCTTTGTATCTTAATTCCCAGTTGTATGTAGTTAATAATAATAATAATAATAATAATAATAATAATAATAATAATAGTGTATATATATATATATAAATATATATTTTTAACATTTGATTATAGAACTTTAAATTCTATATTCTTTCCCTTCCTCCCTGATCACCCACCCCCACTGGAAGGACAAGCAATTAAATACAGGCTAGACATGTGTAATTACGCAGAACCTCTCCACAGTGGGCATATTGTGAGAGACTGATTATATGTCCCTCCTTCCTATCCTGCCCCACCACTTTTTTGGGGATACCATTCCTTATCCTACTAGCTCCAGGAGAATAGGGGCTATATCTTGTCTAAGTTTTGTGTTTCCTCCAATATAATATATTTTGGGGATTAATAATTGTTTCAAAATTTAACAAATTTTCTGTATTGAATTCCATTCATTTAGCAGTGGGGCCATATTCTTCTTTATAAGCAGCTTCATTATATTATACTTCATTAATATTTCATGAACCCTAGAATTCTTGACATCTCTTGGAATCAACATTCCTGTTTGATCTCCACTTCTGCTTTCTTGGGTCTTGATCTGTGACTGTTGAATGTCAGTAGAAAAGATCAATAAAATGGAGCTGATTTTCCCCCAATATAATTCCATAATACATAACATCAGCTAGGCTTTTGCAGGCAAATGGGAAGCCTTCTACTCAACCTGTTTTGACTCCTTATTTCATTCTTCCCAGTAGTCATCCTTATTTCTGAAATCCTTTCTTCTGACAAAGGCCTTGTCTTATATTTAACCTTATATTTATATTTAACTAACCCAGCACTTTTTCCCTGAGATTAACTCCTACTTAGTGTAAAAATCTTATCTGTATAACTATTGTTTGCATGTTGTCTACCTAATTAGAATTTGAGCTCCCTGTGGGCAATGAGAGTCCTTTTGCTTTTCTATGTATTCTCAATTAATCTGTCAATCAACAAGCATTTATTAAACAGTTACTATGTAAGAGACACTGTACTAAATGTTGGGGATACAAAAAAAAAAGGTGAAAGATAGTCCCTGTCTTCAAGAAGGATCAAAATCTAGTGGAGAAGACAACATCTAAACAAATTTATACAAACATGTTATTTACAAGATAAATAGGAAATAATTTTTTAAAATTTTTTTTATTTACTCATTTACTTTTAATTTACAACATTCAGTTCCACAATCACTTGAGTTTCAAATTTTCTCTCCTCCCTTCGCCCCTACCCCCCATGGTGGTGTGCAATCATGTATAGGATCTGCAAATACTTTCACATTG
>CM053590.1:79598804-79623591 GCA_028646515.1 Pseudochirops corinnae | reverse complement strand
AAGCCGTCTGCTGATCTGTTTTTCTGTTCGTTTGTAACTTCTGTTTGTATTCTCTGAAGTTCAGGGTGCTGACTTTCCTCCCTGAACTAGGTTTGATATGTTTGATTAAAGTAAGATTGTTAACCCATTTTGAGTTGCTTTCCTTTAGAAAAGCAGATCTAAGAACCTGGGCTAGTAGCCGCCCTAGGTATGCTAGGGTGCTTGCTGATACACATGCCCAGTGGAGAGGTGGAGTAATCATTTTTATTTTTTTAAGACAAATTAATTGTATAAGACAAAATTTTTTTTCCAATTAGATGTAAAAATTATGATATTCATTTTTCTTAAATTTTGAGTTCCAAATTATCTCCCTTGTTCAATTTTCTCCCCTCTCATTGAGAAAGCAAGCAATATGATATAGATTACACACACACAAACATATATATATATATATATATATATATATATATATATATATATATATACATACAGAGAGAGAGAGAGAGAGAGAGAGAGAGAGATATTGATCTATATTCAAATTCCATCAGAGGTAAATAGTATTTTTCTTCATGAATCTTTTAGAATTATCATAGACTCATTCATATTTGATCATTGTACAATATTGTTGTTACTGTGTATGGTGTCGTCTTGGTTCTGCTTTACTTTGAATCAGTTCATGGCTTTCTCGGTTTATTTTTTTTTTTTCCTGATAGCATCCTGCTCATTGCCTTTTTTTTTTTTTTATGGCACAATAATATTCCATTGCAATTACATGCCACAACTTGTTCAGACATTTCTCAGTTGAAGGGCATCTACTCAATTCTGAATTCTTTGTCACCACAGAAAAAATTGCAATGATTATTTTTGAACATATAGGTCTTTTTCCATTTTTTAAAAATCACTTTAGGCTACGGACCCATTAGTGCTATTACTGAGTCAAATGGTATGCACAGTTTTATAGTCCTTTGGATATAATTCTAAAGTTGCTCTTCACAATGTTTGGATCAGTTCACAACTCCACCAACAGTGAGTTAGTGTCTCAGTTTTGCTACATCCCCTCCAACATTTGTCATTTTCCTTTTTTGTGCTATTAGTCAATATGAAAAGTGTGAAGTTGTACCTCAGATTTTTTTCACATCACTATAAATAGCTTTATTTTCTTCTTCTGAAAACTGTCTGTCCATATCATTGACCATTTATCAATTTGGGGAGGAACTTATATTCTTATAAATTTAACTCAGTTCTTTGTATGGTTGAGAAATGAGGCCTTTATTAGAGCTATTTGCTGCAAATTTCTCCCTTCCTCCCCTCCCCCCCCAGTTTTCTGCCTTTCTTCTAATCTCAGATGCATTGGTTATGTTTGTAGAAAACCTTTGCGATTTAACAAAATCAAAATTAACCATTTTACATCCGATAATGCTCTCCATTTCCTTTTGTTCATAAATTCTTCTTTTATCCATATATCTGATAGGCATACTATTTTGTGCTCCCCAAATTTGCTTATAGTATCACCATTTGTGTTTAAATCATGTATTAATTTTGTCTTTATAAGACAAAATATATTATGAGTATATATTATGAGACAAAGTATATTATGAGATGTTGATCTCTACTTAGTTTCCCAGCAGTTTTTGTCCAATAGTGAGTTATCGTCCTAAACACTGGGTTCTTTGGATTTATTAAACATTAGATTACCATGGTCAATTACTAGTGTGTACTGTGCACCTAATCTATTCCATTGATCTACCACTATTTCTTAGCTAGTACCGGATTATTTGGATAATTACTATTTTTTAAGAGATTAAGATCTGGTATGACTGAACTACCTTCCTACACATTTTTTTCATTGACTCCTTTGATATTCCTTACCTTTTGTTTTGTCAGATGAATCTTGTCATTATGTCTTCAAACTATAAAATATTTTTGATTGCTTGATTGTTATGACACTGAATAAGTGAATTAATTTAGGCAGAATTATATTTTTTATTACATTGACATTGCCTACCCATGAGTAACTATTTTTTGCCCAATTTTTTAGATCTGACAATGTGAAAAGTGTTTTCTAATTGGTGTCCATAAAGTTTCTGGGTATGTCTTAGCAGGTACATTCCAAAGTATTTTACAAAATTTTAGTTATTTTAAATTTTAATTTCTCTTTCTTTCTTAGGTTGCTGGATTTTATCGGTAATATATAGCAATACTGATGATTTATGTGGGTTTATTTTATATCCTGCAACTTTACTAAAGCTGTTAATTTTTTCAAGTCATTATCTTAAGTTAATTTCCTATAATCCTCTAAGTACATTATCATATCATTTTCAGAGTAATAGTTTTGTTCCCTCATTGCCTATTCTAATTCCTTCAATTTATTTTTCTTCCCTTATTTCTACAGTTAGAATTTCTAGCAGGATCTTGAATAAGAGTGGTGATAATTGGCGGCCTTACTTCAACCCCGGCCTTAATGAGAAGGCTTCTAGCTTATCCCCATTACAGATAATGTTTGTTGATAATTTTAGAAAGATGCTATTTGTCATTTTAAGAAAATTTTCTTTTATTCCTATACTTTCTAGTGTTTTTAATAGCAATGACTGTTAAAATTTTAAACATTTTTTCTTGTACCTATTGGGATAATCATATTATTTTATTGCTTTTTAAAAATTATTAATGTGGTCAATTGTTCAGATAGTTTTCCTAATAATGCATCATCCCTGAATCCCTGATATAAATCCCACCTGGGCAAATTATATGTTATTTGTGATATTTTGCTGTAATCTCCTTGTTAATGTTTTATTTTCATTTTTTCATTAATATTCATTAGGGAAATTGATCTCTAGTTTTTATTCTCTGTTTTTGTTCTTTCTAGTTTAATATTAGCACAGTACTTGTATTGTAAAAGGAATTTGATAGGAATTCTTCTTTGCCTAATTTGTCAAATACTTTATATAGTACTGAAATTAATTGTCTTTTAAATGTTTTGTAGAATTCACTTGGGAATCCATCTGGTCCTGCGGATTTTTTCTTAGGAAGATCATTGCTGTATTATTCAATTTATTCTTCTAAGATAGGGCTGTGTAAGTATTCTATTTCATTTTCTTTCAATCTGAGCAATTTATATTTTTGCAAGAATTCATCCATTTCATTTAGATTGTCAGATATATTGGCAAATAATTGGGTAAAATAGTTCCCAATAATTGCTTTAATTTCATCTTCTTTGGCTGTAAATTCACTTTTTTAATTTTTGATACTGGAAACTTAGTTTTATTTTAATAAAATTAATCAGTGATTTACTTATTTTATTGGTTTTATTGATGTGATCATTGCTTTCCTCACCTGTGCTCTGGTCTATAAGAAAACACAAACACTCTTTTCCACCCTGGAACTATGACCGGGGTCTCTGCTCCTGCTAATTCTCCTCCTAGCGCTGAAACTGTGACCTGGAACTGCGTATGGGCAATGGTACTGTTGTTCTCATTTTGACGTTGAGGAAATGGAGACTAACTGAGGTTGTCACTTTCCTAGGGTCACACAGCAAGTAAGAACAGATTTGAACTCAGATCTTTCTGACACCAGGCCTCATGTACCTGTGCCGCCTCGTTACCTTGACTGTATTGAACATGGAATGATAGGAAGACACCTCCCTCTTCTCCCAGATCCCTCAGGTAATGACAGCAGCAAATACCATTTTGCCACATCACTTCTCTTGAACTACTTTGTGGCATCCTACTCCCCATAAAGGGGAGGGCTCTGAAGCATAAAAAACTCATTCCTGTTGCACTAGTTAGATCTGGTGATGCTGGCTATTATTTCTCTGAATTATTCCCTTTACCCTTTGTTTTTTCTGCTTTCATTTCCATGCTTATTTTCCCTTTCTAAGAAAGTGGAGGTCATAAGTTTGTGTTGTATGATTAACATTAGCAGTGCAAATAGTGATTTGGAGAAAGGAGATGTGTGAGTTAGGGTAGAAATCAAAAGTCTGTTTCAGCAGGAAATGGGGAAATGACAGAGATAATGACTGCCCTTTAGGGGATCACAAGGACTTGTGAAATACTTGATAATTTTACACCCAAGACATCTCCAAATCTAGTTAAAGGAAAGATCAAAAATAGAGAAAAATTAATAACCTAAAATGTATCTATATCTTTTAGGTCATCTTTTTTGATTCTTTGTTGGTATATACATACAAATATACATAGATACATACACAAACATATGTACATGTGTGCACACATAGGTACATACATACCGTGATATGTATGTATATGTGTATGTATACCATGCACTGATAAATATATATGGGTCAAAATGACAGAGTAAAGGCAGGAATTCATGTGAGCCTTCTCAAATTCATGTTCAAACAACATTAAAATATAGCTCAAAAAGAATTCTGGAGCAGCAGAATCAGCAAAAGTATAGGGTAAAACAATTTTCCACACCAAGACAACTTAGTTCCCAGGAAAGGTCTGTCTTACTGAGGTGGGAGTGGAATACAGTCTAGCACAGCTCTAGCAACTACAGGCCATTCCCAGGAAATCAGCAGCAGGCCTTTGGGAAGACTGAATCCTTGGAGTTCTCATTCCACAGATGGTAAGGGGGTTGCACAACTGGTCAGAAAGAGATTATAAGGCACAATTTTCTGGCACTATGTATAGGACTCTGTTTTAATAGCATCTATCTAACAAGTTTGTTGTGAGGATCAGATAAGATAATATGTAGAAAGCTCTTAACACAGTGCCTGGCACATAGTAAGCTGTTTATAAATGTTTAAGTACTACTGCTCCTGCTACAGTCTCTCAACATAGTCAATAGCCACAGGATGAGGAATGACTTGTCAAAAATCTTTGAAGAGCAGCAAACTAAAAATATTGAGGCCCCACTCAGCATTTCTCAGTAGAAAGTTCACACGGCCCCCAAGATGCGGGCTGACTTTCAAATGATAACTGGACTCAACTCTTTACAAATTTTTTTTTTCCCCTACCGGGGAATTTGCCAGTTTGAGAATTCCCTCCACAAATAGAAACTTTAACATTTCTTTGAGTGTTGCCTGAGGTTTAGATATGAAGAGCCATGTCTACAATCACACAGCTATTAAGGATAAGATGCAGGATTTGAACCAAGTTCAAAGCAAGTTCTTCTAAACTTATGAAAACTGCCATACTTTATTGCTTCTCTGTAAATTATAGTGCTTTCTATAGGTGGTCTGTTTGTTGTTACTGACAAGAGAGCAGGAGAGGAAAAAAAAAATCAAAAACCAAATCCAGTCCTCAGAAGTATGAGGCATTTCACAGTGTAACCTTCTGTCCGTTGCACAAGAATAAACAAGACATGAGTGAGAGGTGTGTGTGTGTGTGTATGTGTGTGTGTGTGTGTGTGTCTGTGTGTGTCTGTGTCTGTGTGTGTGTGTGTGTGTTCAGTTCATGGAAGGAGGTTTGTTTTCACGGGGAGAGCAGGGGAATTTATCATGGTTATCATGAATTTGGTTTTGTTTTCAAAGACAGTATCCTCAGAGCTAATCTCACATTTTACTAGCTAATTAGATAATTCAATTCAACAAACATTTATTAAGTGTTCATTATGTGCTGGACATTGTGTTAAGTTCTGGGGATACAAAAAGTAAGAAATGATAGCTTTTGCCCTCAAGAAGTTTACAAGAGAAGCAATAAGTACTTTTTTTTCTCCCTAAAGGGGTAGTGGAGAGGAATTGTTGGCATTAATTTCTAAGTGAATTCTCAAGTAACAAAATAGCCATCTCCTATTATAAAATGTCAGTTCTGATGTGCAATTTGGAGCTGTTGTATCATCCAAAACTCCTCTTTTAATCCTAGTTTTAAGTGTTCTCTTTCTCTCTCTTCTCACATTACCATTACCTCCTTTTTACTTAACTATCTACATATAATATGTCACCATCCCCTTTTCCCACCACCAAATACACACAATACTGATTTAGCTTTTTTTTTTATTCTTAGGGTCTAGAACATAGGGAATACTTAATAAATGTTTTTGTATGGATACAAGTTTAATTGTTTTAGATATCATGAATCCTTTACATCTAAATGTGGATCAAGTGCTGGTCTTAGCATTGGGAAGACATGCTCAAATTTGGCATCAGATTCTTATTAGCCATGTTACCCTGGGAAAGTCACTTAATCTCTCTCTATGCTTCTTTCCTCATTTCTGAAATGGGGTTAATAGTAGCATTGCCTCTCATGGTCGTAAAAATAAAATATGATATTTGTAAAGCACTTTACAAACATTTAGGTACCATCTAAACACTAGTTTTATTATTTTTTCATTGTGGTTGTTGTTATCATTATGGTGATGTGGAAAAGGAGGAGGAGGAAGAAGAGAGGAGAATGATAAGGCCAGATAAGCTAGCTAGAGAACTGGAGGGAATCACACCCAGAGTGCACAAAGTAGCTGAATAACAATGCAAACATCCCCACCGGTAAGGGGAATGTTCTTTCTTGACATAAACAGCCATCAGAAATATATTTGTCAATGGTAAGTATTGACTGATTAATAAAATGACTGGTGAAAAGAACAAGTTGAAGAAAGAAAATGAACTTACATAATAATTAATTATGGGTAATGATATTGATCATGTTGAAAGCCACGAAGGTCATGATTTCCCATGTTTTATATTGTCTATCATTGTTACTTTGCCTGGATCATCCTTAGGTTACTCCGTGTCTTTCTAAGGGGTTTTAATTCAAAAGCTTCTCCCTTTGGTTAGTCAATTCACCAGAGGTACAACTTGGGTACTAGCATAATAATGATGATACTAATACCTTAGCTTTATATTGGGCCTTCCCATATGTCTACTCTGTATGAAAACTTTCCCACTGTGCTAAAAGGGAGTAAACACATTAATAAACTCTGGTGTTGTTTTATGCCTAGCACAATTTATCTAAGGAAAAACAAAATGCTTTCCTTAACTCATTAGCCAACCAATCCTCCAGGGCAGAAGGAAAAGTGATTAATATTATCTCTGTTTGCAAATGGAGAAAATGAAAGAGAGAATAGTTAAGTGGCATGGTTTAAATCATTCAGCCATGCAATGTGGGAGTTAGAAAAAAAAAAAAAACTGAAAATTTGTGACTTCTATTCCACCGTTCTACTTCACAAGTATTTAGCAGAAACACCACTGATGTGTAAAATCTGGAAATATCCTGAAATAATCAAATTTTCAACTTTAAGGACCTTTGATGACTATCTAACCCAATTCTTATTTTACAGAGGAAGAAACTGGTACCCAAAGTACTGAAACTGGTGCCCAAGGTAACAAAAGTAGTAGCAGCACTCATATTCAAATGCTTATCCTCTGTGTTTGAATGCATTGCTCTAAAAATACCAGATTTAAAATTTTCTTACATCAAGAGTGAAGTTATCTTGTTACAACATCCCTTACTGGGTCCTTGTTTTACTCACCAAAACTAAACAGAATAACCTGAATCTGTATTTTGAATGACAGCTTTTCAAATTCTTTAAGACCCCTCCGATGGCCTTTCTAAATCTTCTCCAAGATAAGGAGACCCAGCTTTTTTTTCAATAAATTTTTTATATGGCATGTTTTCTAGTCTGATCTCCAGTCAAATTGCCCTCTCTCTGAACAAATTCTAGCTCAACGTCCTTTATAAGAAGCCCCCAGAATTGTAAAATTATTCTATTTGTGTTCATACCAGGATACAGCAAATTCCAGATAGAAACTATTTCTATTAAATAATCTATCTGTTAACATTTACTAAGTGCCCACTATATAATAAGGGGCATTGTGCAGGCTCAGGTAAAATTTGCCTTTTTTTTGGCTGCTATAATATCATCATCGCACCACTACCACAACGATGATAACAACAACTACTACTTATGATGATGACGATGGTGATGATGAGGATGATGATAGCATTTATATAATGATTTAAGGCTTCCAAAGTACTTTACAAATATTATCTCATTTTGTCCTCACAACAACTTTGAAGGTAAGTAGCTTATTTTACAAGTAAAAAATAGAAACATAGAATGATTAAATGACCTTTTCTAGGATCACCCAGGTAATAAGTATCTAATCCCAGATTTAAACTGATCTTTCTGACTCTACTCCCTGGACTCTATCCACTATTCCATCTCAGCTTTTATATCATACTCTGGACTTGAAGCAGGTACATAGATTTGTAATGTTGTCCAGCCATCTTTTGAATAGTTTAATACAATAAACATTTATTAAGCATATAGTTACTATATGCTAGACACTATGCTAAGCATTGGGGATCTAAAAATAGGAAACGAAAGTCAGTTCCTGTCTTCAAAGAGCTTACAGTCTAATGGGTAGAACAACACATAAAATGAAGATGAAACTAGGCATTGTGGGAAGGAAAAGGTAACCAGTGTGGGAGCGTGATTATGGGGAAATCAAATCCAAGGAATGTAGCTACTGGGAAGAGACTTCTCTTTCAATGGAGGCTATAAGAGAAGATTTTTGCTCCATTTGCCAGCCCTCTAAAAAAATAAGTCTGAGGCAATTGAGGATGCTGATGAGCACCAAAGCTGATGCAATCCCTAGAATAATGAGTTTGCTGGTGATGAGATATTCTTGGAGACAGGGTGCTGATAGTCACAGTGAGGTCAAATACAAGAGGTTAAGTGAATTTTTGCCTTAACTTGTCTTTTGCCTGTCTACTTGTATAGTTATTCTAACTTCATTCTTATCAAAATTCACCTTCATAGATTCACTTCATCAGTACAGAATTTTTGAGATAATTATGGATCTCAGTTTTATTAACTGCATGTCAGCCATCTATCCCTCTCAAATTTGTGTCATTCACACATAATAAGTATACCTTTTGTGCCTTTTCCTATGCAGTCAATAATCTAGCACTAGAGTAAGTACTGAACCAATTATGTAAATAAAATGATTGTTTGACTTTGAATGCATTCTACCCTTAATGTACGGTTCTACTTCACAGGCCTAGAGATTTGTTTAATGGTTAAATTTTTTTTCCTCATCAGTAAAATTTTGCAGGTGCATGCTTCCTGCTGATATTTGACAGTAAAACCTGTCAATAGGCACAGGTCACTATCTCATATAACTTCTTTACAAAAATATATTTTTATATTTAGGGGTTTTGCTTGGATCTATTAATGACCCAGAAGCAGCTTTTATATTTTAAAAGGAAGAAGGCAACTTTTCAGTCCATCATTTACAATGATCATAAATGCTTCTTCAGGAGTTTTGATAGGGAAAATTTCAGCTGCCTTCCATTTAGCCTGAACTGCAAAGCCCATAAAATGTCATTGCAAAGAGAGTACTCATATAAAGTAAGAGATGAGAACATAACCACCAGATGGGAAATGTATTTTCAATGCCTGGGAAAAATGCTGTAAAACCGACATAGAAAATGCTGAACTGTAGGAACCCAACAATAGCCATTACAGCTTGCTTGGCATTGGGCACATATTTGCAGTGTCATTCATAAAATTTTAATGAACAGCCATTAAATGGAGCACAAAAGAGATATTGCCATGGTCTGCTAAGTATGAATGCTGGATTAATACCTATCATTAGGGTCATGAAAATGAGAAAAACTCCAAAAGCTTCAATGATTGATGACAACAAGGCATCAGTGAGTGTGTAACACAAGTAGCAGAAAGAAACCAAGTAGGAATGAAAACAAATTGTTCCATATGGCCATTTGCATACATGGATCTACCAACAAGCTATACCAAATCATCAAGTCAACAAGCATTTGTTAAGTTTTGAGGTTAAAAAGGAGGGCAAAAAGAGACCCAGGCTGCCAAGAGCTCCGGATCAAATTTGGAGGGGAAGGGTGGGAGGTAAATGCAAACAATTATGTACAAAGAAGCTATCTCCAGCATAAGATTGGAAAACATTTCAAAGGGAAGGCACTAACATTATAGTGACTAGGCACTCTACACAAGTCACTTCATTTCTCTATTATTTCATTTTGTCATCTGTAATATGGACACAATAATGACACTTATTTCCCAAGTTAAAGGAATAGATCAAAGGAAGTAATGTATACAAAGTACTTTGCAAAGCTTCAGATAGAATAAACATGTGAGTGATTATGAGGGTGGTGGTGAAGATGATGATGATGATGATGATGATGATGATGATGATGACAGTATATAGTATGATCTGTCAATATCAAGATTAAAGTAATTTTTGGTGTAGTGGTTCTTAATCGTGTGTGTGTGTGTGTGTGTGCATGTGCATATGTGATGAATCATTTTTCCATTCTGATGAAGCCTGTGAACCACCTCTCAGAATCCTATTTCTAAATGCATGAAATGAAATACTAACATAGCAAAGCATTCAATATGCACAATATTCAAGCATATTGAAAAGCAGCTATCAAAATTTAAAAAAGAAATATTGATCCCTAATTAAAACTCTCACTCAGTGTTTTGGGAAAGAAATCATGCTAATGATTGCAAAGTTTTGAATTTAAGATGTTCACTGAAATTCAATTTGAGATGTCTGAAAGGCAGTTGGATATGTGAGATGAGAGGTGAATAGAGAGATTAGAGCAGGACAGTTGGTTTTGAGAATTATCAGCATAGAAATGATAATTAAATCCATAGGAGTTGATGAGATCACCAAATAAAGTAGTATAAAGGAAGAAGAGAAGAGGGTCCAGGATAAAATCATGAGGAATAACTACAGTTAGAAGGCATGATTTGCATGAAAATCAAGCAAGAGACAGTGAAGAAGATAACAGACAAGTAGGGAGAGAATCAGGAGCTAGTAAGGGCTCAAATACCTAGAGAGAAGGTAGAGTCAAGGAGGAGAGACTGATTGACAGTGTCAAAGGCTGCAGAGACATTAAGGAGAATAACAATTGAGAAAAGGCCATTGGATTTGGCAGTTTGAAGAGAGCACTTTCTCTACAATTCTATGGGTTGGAAGTCAGATTTTCAGGTATTAAGAAGAGTGTGAGAGGAGAAAAATAGTCCAAATCTCATCTGTAAAATAAGCAGGAAAAAGAATGGTAAACCATTCCAGTCATTTTGCAAAGAAAACCCCAAATATATTCTTGGGGAGCCAAACACAACTGAAAGAACTGAATGACAAACCGTAGAGAATCTTTTGAAAGAATTTAGCTATGAAGGACAGAAGAAATCTGAATTAAAATTGGATTACTAGAGCTTATATTACCTACTTATGGTATTGTGCAGTCAATATAAAATATCCTGAGTTATTCCCAGCTACTCAATCTGGGTAAGGTTATTCTTGGGTTTTGAACAGTGCATGTAAAGAATTAAAGACTGCGGCAGCTAGGCGGCACAGTGAATAGAGCACCGGCCCTGAAGTCAGGAGGACCTGAATTCATGTTCTGGTCTCACAAACTTAACACTTACTAGCCATTTGGCCTTGGGCAAGTCATTTAACTCCAATTGCCCTGCCTTCACCCCTCCAAAAAAGGAAAAAAAAAAAAAAAAAAGAATTAGAGACTGTTTCTAAATTTCTTAGATAGCTAACATTATAATCGCTTTTGCTCCATGTTTCGGTGCCCTAGAAGGGCATCATTCAGTGGAAGACATATCTAATACAGAATGAGGAACTGAGACAAACAATTTGGGGTAAACACACCTTCCTGTCACCCTCACCAAACCTGAACTGACCATCATGCCAGAGACATGTCATCATGCTGTCTCCTCTTATGAGTTTCCTTCCCTTAACTTCATTTCCCATAACTACCATATCCCTCCTTATAGTTGTGATGGTAAAAGACCATAAGTCATACAGAGGAGCACATGGCCTGAACTCTGAGACATGAATGCCACAGGAATAAGAATTTCTAGTTAGAGCTCTTCAATCAGCTGCATAGGAGGGCTTCTTTATATAATCCATCTTCCTCTCAATTCTATGTCAGTATCATAGATTAAAATGAAATGGGGGGAATTCACCACTCCCTGGCTTCAACTTAAAATCCCACCTTCTATAGGAAAACTTCCTCAGTGCCTCTTTATTCCAATGCTTTCCTTTTGCAATTTTTAATTTATATATTAATTCATTCTTTTTTAATTAATTAATTATTTATTTATTTTGCCTTATATGTGGTGAGACTAGGTAAAGGAGTGAATAGAATGCTAGGCCTGAAGTCAGGAAGATTTAGCTTCCTGAGTTGAAATGTGGTCTCAGATACTTACTGTGTAACATTAGACAAGTCATTGAAACCTGTTTGCCTCTGTTTCTCATAGGTAAAATTAACTGATGTAGGAATTGGGAAATCACTCTTTGCCAAGAAAACCCCCAATTGGGTCACAAAGAGTCGTACACAACTGAAAATATTGAATAACAACAACCAGCATAGATAGATAGATAGATATAGATATAGATAAAGATATAACTAGCATATATATATATATATATATATATATACATACATATACTTATATACATACACATACTCATACACATATACACATGCACAGATGTGTGTATTTATGTCTGTGCATGTATATAAGTATATGTATGTATAAACACATAAATATATAGTGCATGTATGTTTATATATATACGTGTTGTGTCTACCCATCTATACCTATATATATATACCTATAATCTATCTAGCTATCTATTTACTCCTGAAGATGTTAAACAATTTGCTGCTTTAAAAAAAAAAAGATTATCTACAGACAGAATTCTATTCACCTATTTCTCTTAGTCAATATACAGATCAAATAATAAAAATATCTTACACATATAAGAATATAGTTCTTACTTCAAGGAAAATGGAAATTCGCCTGGAGAAGACGGGAAAATATCCCACTCCACAATACCCTGTAAGGACTATTCCTCCTATGAACATGCCTAATCATCTAATTCCACTGTTCAAAATTCTTCAATAGTTCTCTAATTACTAGTTAGCTATTAGAGGGATTATCAAGGGCACAGCCATAAAAAAAAAAAAAAATCCTCTTAAAGAAACAAGACTTCTCTAGTCATGAGTTGAACAAAGAGATTCCTGTCATGCTCGTCAACCCCTTATGTGAGCAGTTGTGGAACTACAGTTTTCAACCTCTTTATTTTTCTTTCTGGTCTCTTTCATTATTTTTTTTTTTCACAACTTCCTAGGTAGGTGTTTCTGAAAGATCTGCCATCATATCTTTTATTTTTTTTATACCCTTTCATTCATGACCATCATTCATTCTCAAGGTTTAGATGATCACTATACAAAGAGGATTCCCAAATCTCTATTGAGAGCTTCTGTCTCACTTGCAAATTTAAGATCGACAAATACCTGCCACAGTTTACAGGACATGTCTACTGGGACAAACTACACATACAAAAGTGAGCTCATTCTATTCCCTCTCATATTTGTTGGTGTTTTTTTTTTCCTTCTGACTTCATTATATCTTTCAAAACTACTATCATTTTCTCCGCATCCCATTCTTGAAAACGTGTTTGTTTGTTTTTTAACTCTCTCCTCTCCCTTACTTAAAATAGTCATTCTACGAATCCTAACTCCTCTTTATCTTGCATATCTATCCAACTGTTTTTTATTCCCAATAATACAACTCTAGTATACATCTTCAATTCTAACCACCTGGACAGCTAGCATTAGTACAAAAATAGATCTGCTCACTTCTAATTTTTCCCTTTCTAATTCATCTTTTATTCCACTGACAATATTTTTTTTCTTATTCTCAGATATATATTTTTTTCATATCAGAAACCTTCAATGGCTGCCGATTGAGTATTGAGTAAAGTTAAACCTCCATGCCCTGGCATTTAGATACTTATACACTATCTTTACAGTTTTTTTTCTAATACTATTCTCCTCATTATTCTATGCTATAGGGAAACTGTATTAATCACTACCCTAAATATATGGATTTATTTCACTTATATTTTATTTTCTATTTGCTCTTAATATTCCATAAACCTAGAATGTCCTTTCTGTTCTTTTCTACCAGTTGTATTAATGGGTATCCTGTCTCATTCCAACACCATTTCTTTCATGAAAATCTTCCCCAATCTCTCTTACATTTGGTACAGTTATTCATGTTTTTTTTTAAACTTCTCTCTACCTCATACATTATTTTAATTCAATTCAATAAATATTTGTTAGCTTATTATTTTGTGGTGTGTGTGTGTGTGTGTGTGTGTGTGTATACGTGTTGGCTATAGTTTGCCAAAGAACATAAAGTGAATGGTGTCTTGATCTTCTCCATTAAGGAGAAAAAATATGTGAAAGTTTCTCTTTCAATGATTTGTTATGGAAATAAACATTTGAGACTAGGTAATTGAGTAGCAGCATGAAAGACTGTCTAAAGCAAGATTCTTAAAGTCAAAAGACCTAGGATTAAATACTGCTTCTAACACTTACCAGTTGTGTGATCTTTGACTAGTCATTTGATTTATTTGAGTCCGTTACATCATCTGTAAGATATATATTTGCAACCAAATATATTTGTTGTCTTTTTCTTATTGTGAGAAATGTTTTGTAAAATTTGAACCACTCTATAAATGTGAATTATTGTTATTGAATTCATATGAAATTGCCTTTAAAATCCTTTTCCCTCTAGTAGCATCAGCTGTTTTTCTTCAGTTCAGAAAAAAACAATGCCATTAACCATGGTTTTGCAACCATAAAGCTACAAAATAGGGTAACAACAAATAGCAAGTTAGTCCACGGTCTATATTAGTATGCAGATGACATAACTGAGCAATGTGTATATCGAGGAATATAGAGCTAGAAAGGAATTTTAGAGTATACATATTCAAAACCTTTTTTTTTTTTCAAAGATGAGTTCATAGCATCGCAGAGAAGCGAAAGAGTTTCTCTAAGGTAGTGGTTCTCAACCTTCCTAATGCCGGGATCCTTTAATACTCATATGTGGGTGTATCTGCAGGAGGGCGAACACTCTTGGAGACCAATAGAGGAGCCGTGTCTCGGTTCCTAAGATCATCAGAAATATGTGTTTTCCAATGCTCTTAGGCAACCCCTGTGACCCCCGTAAAGGGTCGTTCAACCCCCAAAAGGGTCACAACCCACAGGTTGAGAACCACTGCTCTAAGGTCAAACAAATTCAGTTCCTTAAACAAGATTCCATACATGTCTTTTGCTTCCCTTACTGCCTTGGGCACCTTCTTTTGTAATTCTTAAGCTTATCAATTTCCTTCTAAAAATTATGTCACCTGAACACATTACTCCAGGGGGTTCTGACTAAAGCTAGATTTCTTGGGACTAATAACTGCCTAGTTTTGGACATTTTGAATTTCAGAGCAACCAATTCAGTCCCTTAAAATACATTCAATTATCGATGAAGCTCAGAATATGTCAAACAGTACTAAAGTAGTCATTGGGAACATATTATGACAATTTAAGTAATTCCCCATCTTCCATTGGAGCAAATTGTAATTCATGCACATCATCTTATCCTATATGATTTTTATTCTCATCCATCCATAAACTCTCCTAACAGTTTTCTAGACAATGTTCTGAATATCTTTTTCTATATCTTCAAATATTTCATAGATAGCAACAGAACACACAGGCTGTCTTTTGTACTCTGTTCCAACATCTTAAACTCACTTCTATTCTGGATCATGAATGATTGATAATGTTAGAAGCAAATGGTATAGTATAAAGCAGGCTGAATTTGAAATCAGATGATCTGGGTTAGGGAAGCTTGATATGTTTCTTTATTCCTATCTGAAGCTGAACAAGGCAAACCACTCTTTAGGCTTCAATTTGCTGATCTGTAAAATAAGTGGGAAAGAACTGGGCATTCTCTGAGGTTTCTTCTGTCACTTATCCAAGGAGTCCATGATCCTGTGTCACCAATGTCACTTCTCCAACACAAGTCATCAATGATGTTACACTGAAGCCTGCTTGGTATGCCTGCTTATCTTTCCAAGATTGTGTCAATCTGTAGCTGAAATAGAACCAACTGCTTTTTATATTGCCAACTGAATAAAATATAAAATACTTCTCTTGAAAATTTCTGATTTTTCTGAGATCACGTAGTACCTTATTTGCAGTAATTCCATAGTAAAAATACTGGTATTTTTGTCTTACCATTAGATTGTTACTTCCAAGAGGATGGAAAAAGGTAAAAAGACTTTATTCTGTTGTCACTGTTTTAATGCTTATTTATTTTTTTTAGTATTTAGCATAGAAAATGATATAAAGGAGTGATTAATAATTGCTCACTGACTGATTATTTTTTAAAAAGATGTATTTTTTTTTGGCAAGAAAATGTCTGAGATGATTGTAAGTATTGTATATTTCCAAATGTAGGGAGTCATATATACTTTTTTCATTCCTGATCGTTGTACCTATGGGATATTTGTCTAAGATACTTGAACTAATGGAATAACTCATTTGACTTCCCATCTAACTGCATGTCAGAATCTGAACAATATAAATCACCTCATTGTTCTTTGCTATGTGAAATGTTAGGCTGATTGCCTTTAAATAGCTGTAGATTTCATCAAGGAGGCCTTGTAGTTTTTGTGGCTCAACGTAATCAGCAAAATGTCATGCACAAAGAGACATATCTGTAAAACCTAACCATTTATAGGAAATACTCTTATTGGAGTAGACCATCTTCCATGACATTGATTAATATCTTTGATCAACAACATGACTAACTTGTTCAATGTTTTGTTTGATATTTATAATCAAAACAGACTTGAACAATTTCTTTTTTTCTGTAGTTTAATTTATCAAAGAATCTGAGTAAAACATCTAAGGATCCATTTTTTCTTTTATAGATTATTTAATTCTAAGGATGAATTGAAACATTCCCTTCCATAAAAGAATTTATCATATAATTGGGGGGGAGGGTTAACATACACACAAATAATTCAAGACATTGGGAAATAAATGCAAAGTCATGATCTAGAGAAGATTATTTGCAAAGCTATGTGGGATGAGATCACTGTTACCTGGTGGGATTAGGAAAAATGTTATGAAGATCTGAATGGGATCTTGAAAGAAGGGAGGTATGTTTATATGGATTGGTCCCTATTAGTGAGGATAATGAATCTCATAAAATTATTGCTTTATTTGAATTTGTACCACATGATTCCATTAGGATGGAATCAATTAACATATTTTATACAATTATATCTTTAATTAATGTGAACTCAAATACAAGCAACCACTTTAAAGGATTCGTTATTCTAACTAATCCTAACCTCCCTGCAAAAAGAAATTCAAGATGAGTCCTTTAAAACTATCATGGGACCCTTTGACCCAGCAATATCACTCCTAGGATTATATCCCCAAGAGATCATAAAATTGAGAAAAGGACCCAAATGTACAAAAATATTTATAGCAGCTCTTTTTGTGAGGACCAAGAACTGGAAATCAAGGGGATGTCCACCAATTGGGGAATGGCTAAACAAGTTGCATTATACGAATTTAAAGGAATACTATTATGCTATAAGAAATGATGAACAGGCAGTCTTCAGAGCAACCACAAAAGACTTTTGTGAACTAATAACGCTGAGCAAGGGGAGCAGAAGCAGGAGAACATTGTACACAGTATCAGCCACAGTGTGCAAGGACTGATATTGATAGACTTTGCCCTTCTCAGCAATGTAAGGACCTAAAACAATTCCAAAGAACTATGGAATCATAATGCAGAATGAAACAGACTATTTTCTTTTTTGTTTTCTTGTTTTTTTTTCTTTCTCATGGTTTTTCCCATTTGTTATAATTCTTCTATGAACCAAGACTGATGTGAAAATGTATTTAATAATAAAGTATGTGTAGAGCCCATATCAGATTGCAAGTTGTCTTGCGGAGGGATGTGGGAGGGAAGGGGAGAAAATTTAAAACTTATGGAAATGATTATTAAAAATGAAAAATAAATACATAACAATTTTTTTAAAGAAAAAGTAGAGTAGGCGTATAATGACCCAGATATGACGAGCATTTTTTTCTTGAAGTGTAACAGTTCAATGGAGAGGAGCACAATAAGATAAGGCTGGAAATAAAGGTCAAACTAAATTGTTTTTTGTTTGTTTGTTGTTGTTGTTGTCGTGTGTTTCTTTGCTTTTTTGGAGTCAGAAGGTAGGGCAATTGGGGTTAAGTGACTTGCCCAAGGTCACATGTCTAGTTTGTGGTGTGTGTGTGTGTGTGTGTGTGTGTGTGTGTGTGTGTTAAATGTCTGAGGCCAAATTTGAACTCAAGTCCTCCTGACTCCAGGGCTGGTGCTTGATCCACCAAGCCATATAGGTGCCCCTAGGTTAAACTAAATTATGAAAACCTTTAGATATCCGGAAAAGGTTTTCCTGTTTTTATTTAGTAGTAGGTTAGGAATAGCTGATATTTTTAAAGCAAATAAAAGAACATTAGAATGTTATATTGTAATGGTAACTCATACTGTGGCATGATAGATGAATGGAAGACAAGAAGAAGCTAGCGATGGAAAGATTTGTTCATAGCTTATTGTAGTGGTCTTTCCTCTTCCTTAATTTCCATCTCTTTTGTTGATCTTCATCTCCCTTTTTTTCTGACTGAATGAATGAGTCTGACTTACAACAAACACCAACTTTATCAAACTACATGAAAGTACACAGTACCAGACAATCCATTAATAAGAAGTAAGTGTAAGATCCAAGTTCAAATTTGGCCTCAGACTCTTACTAGCTTTATGACCATGTATATATATATATATATATATATATATACATCTCAGGATTAGTGTGAGGATCAAAAGAGGTAATAATTGTAAAGTGCTTAGCACAGTGGCACATAGTAAGTGTTCTATAATTTTTTTTTTTTTTTTTTGCTTTTTGGAGGGCAATTGGGGCAAAACTGACTTGTCCAAAGTCACATGGCTAATAAGTGTGTCAAGTGTCTGAGGCTGAATTTGAACTCAGGTCCTCCTGACTCCAGGGCCGGTGCTCTATTCACTGTGCCACCCCGTGTTCTATAAATTCTAAATATAATTAAGATCAATATAAATGGAGCATTTAAAGTGGGGATTATACTGGTAGGGCATATGATGTACAAGAACTAGTAAACTCTTCATCATTAAAAGAATGAGGCACCTATAGAAGAGATAATATATGACTATTTCAGTGAAATACTTGATGAAATCTATTCTCCAAAGATATCATTGTGGCTAAGATGTTGAAATAAAAGATCGACAAAAAGACTGGTAAATTTATAACAGATTGAACAGACATATTCAACATAGCCAATTGATTGATGTTCTGATCCATCTCTGAGGAGAGCCAGGCATCAAAGAAAGAATGCTAAAATGCAAGCAGAGAATTTTGTGGCTCTAAAAATCTAATTTCTTTTAAGAATGTAGATGAGCTGGTTCAACTATTTTGACCTTAGTTGTTTGTTTGTAAAATGAAGGTATGGTTACTAGATGATATATAAGGTCTATTTCACACTTCAGTTTATGATTCTATACTACTGGCTATTGAATGGCATAAGGCATTTTAATGAAAGGCATAAATCCTTTAGACTATGCCCAGAGAGGTAAAAACGAATTAGCAGAGGTATGCTTTCCCTTTCCCTTTCCCTTTCTCTTTCCCTTTCCCTTTTCCTTATCTCTTTCCCTTTCCCTTTCTCTTATCCCTTTCCCTTTCCCTTTCCTTCATTCCTTCTTCCTTATTCCTTCTTTTAACCTTTGTAGTCCAGAGCTCATTGTGGCCCAAGGAAAAAGCTATCTCTAGGGTTTTTCTCCCCAAACCATAGAGCAAATTATTCTTTCTGCTTCTATTTGTACAATGAATTCCTCATCTCCACCCCTGGAGGAGAGAACCCAGAATTCTTGAACCACTCAGTTCCTCTGGCACACTCCCCTTTTTCTGATGTTGGTGAGCTGTCTCCTCCCTCTTCCCCCACTCCCAAATAGGGTACATGACTGCTTATACCACCAAAATGAACTGGGAATAAATGCCTAATATTCTTCTAGTAACACTACTAGAAATTACTATTTGCCCTTCCCAAGCCTGGACACTACCAATTGACTTGATGACATATCTTAAGTACTCCAAATTCTTGCCATCCACCCACCACTTCACATTTTGGACTTCAGGACTACTCAGTTCTCCCTGCAACTCAACTCTTCTCTGCGGATTGACTCCCCCCAGTGAAGAGCATGAGCTTTCTGAGGGAAGGAGAATTTCTTTTCTTTCTTTAACTTGTACCCCCAGTGTTCCACACAATGTTTGGCACAAAGTAAATAGTTAATAAATTATTTTCCCATCAAATGATTGATTGATTGATTCATCAAAAAAAAAAATACAGCAATTACTAGTTAACAGAACACTCCTTCCATAGTTCAATGAATTATTTAGATGGCACACACCTGGTAGAGGCCCTTTCCTTTAAATTGCTAAATGATACAAGTCTATGAATTTAACTGCATCTTGGAAAATATGCCTTTCATGATACAAACTAGTGAAAAATCTGAGAGTCCGAGTCTCTTGACCCCAGTTATGAGTTCCATTTCCCTCATAGCCTGTCCAAGAAGCTTTCTATTGGCAGTTTGCTTAACTGCGATTCTAATGAAAAAAGAACTCTAGTTCTCAGGAAATAATGAAGAATTTTTTTCTAGCCAGCTTAACTTGAATTAACTTCAAGGGGCACTGTCAGGGTCTGGATTTTCATACCAAGTCACCTCCTGGTACATAATTTGATGCTGTAATTTATTCATAGTTATTTCTTATTAAATGAAGCCTGGTGGCAATATTAGAGTAATAAGGAAAGAAGGCAAAGAAGGCAGTGCTTGTTTTATTGCCAGGAAATGTTCACTGAGAAGGAAAAAAAAATGAGACTTACCTATGATCTGTTAATATACAGGTAATTGTTCTGTGGAGTTCTCAAATTGAGCTGCTATAAGAGTTCACAAATTGAGCTGCTATGAAATTCCACTCTGATTTCTACTTTATTACACTGGCTGTTTGAAGATGAGATTCAATTAGAGCTTTGCCCTTCCATCCCAAACTCTGGAACCAAGTTAGACAACCCATTTAGGCCCTTTCAGTTACTCCTGCAACAATCAATGATTCCATCTACTCTCATTCTGTCTTGATCTTTTCCTGTACCATGTATTAAGCACAGTGAGGAAGGAAAACCTTCATTATTGATAAAAATGGAATCATTTTATTTACATTAAACATCCCCTTCTTATGTCTAAAAAGGATTTTCTATGTAGTATTTTACAGAAGCTATTCTACTGTGTGAGCCTGGGCACATTTATTCATTCAACAATCATTCACTAAACATTATGTACCAGAGACTGTGCTAGGCATTGACACTAAAAAGATAAACATGAAACAAGCCTTTTTTTTCAAGGAGCTGACCTTCTCCTGGTAGAGTTAGAGGGGAGTGACAATATGCATACAGATTGTCAATACAAAATATATACAAACTGATATGATACCTGGAATTGAGGAAGGAGAGATGGAACAAGCATTCATTAAGGACCTGCTGCTATATGTCAAGCTCTGCACTAAGCACTTTATAAATGTTTTTGATTGGTAGTGACTTTTTGATAGCTAGTGTGTAGGTAAATCTTTATAAGCCTAGTCTAGAAGATGACTCTCAAGTTGATATTTGAAAGAAGTTAAGGCTGGTACCAGATGTGATAGGGATTCCTTCTATGTACAGTGGATGGCCTGTGCAAAGGTATAAGACAAGATAAGATGATATGATAATAAACAGCCAATGGACCAGTGTAGTTTCTGTCTAGGGCATGCAAAGGGAAATAACCTGCAATAAGCCTAAAATGTTAGGCTGAGCATAGATTGCAAGGAGTTTTAAGTCATGTATATACTTTATCCTTTAAACAAGAGGAAACCTCTTGAGGATGGGAGCAATAAGTGTTAGAGATTTAAAGGGTCTTAGATATCATTTTGTCCAAATCTTACAAATAATAAAACTGAGTCTCAGAGTAATTAGGGGTCTTACTCAAGCTTACCCAGGGCCCCTGGCCTATATTTGTTCCTAGCATCTCTGACTCTAGAAATGGGACTGTTTCCACTATGTTATGATACTCTTAATATTAATATCGAATGCCTTCTATTACCCTAACATTTCATCCTGATCATATTTCTATTTATTTTTTGTTCCAAATAATAAAACAAGTCTCTCTCCTTCAAGGATGTCCTGATGTTTAAACATGTTCTAAACAATTTATTCCAGAATCTAAAAGTTTATTAGCAGGTCCCTAGAAGTAAGATTTTAAATGTGGTATAAAAATGGACATATATAGTGTGTAGTACAGCATGATCTTTAATATATGCAATGTAAAAGAGTGAATTTTTCCAAAAGCAAGTCAGGAAAACTCTTTTACTGACCTTAACCTTATCATGAACAACAAGTACTATTTTAATATTAGTATTTCACCAGTTTTGCCAAATGGCAGTGAAATGTAGAAAACTGAAGGCTGAAAGACTGAAGATGCATATCTCAGAGTTTGAAATAGATCAAGCAATGGAAAATAATATGGTAGGTGTGAAGAGGCTGGAGCACCTGTCCAAAGAAGAATCTTGAATTTCTATAAAAGCAAGAAATGGCAGGTTAAGTGATGACAAATTGATCATCAGAGGACTCTACTGGTACTCTAAATAATGTCAAGATAAAATGAGGAAATTCTCCAGCATATTAGGTATCATGCCTATTGCCAACTTTAGAGAGAATATGGACACAAGAAATAGAAGATAGACAATGTCTTAGGGAAAGGATTAGCAATAAAGAGAAGCAGGAATAGTTCTTTGGGGCTGGACAGTTGGAACATTGTTGGTCAGGTAATCAATAAGTATTCATTAAGTACTTATTATATGTTGGGGGAACTCAAATTGATTTTTCTTCACCTATGCAGTCTGTGACACTGTAGATTGCTCTTTCCTCCTTGATGCTTTCTTTTCACTAGGTTGTGGGGATACAACTCTTTCCTGGTTCTCTTATACAACTACTCTTTCTCTATGTCCTTTGCCAAATTTTTATCCATACCCTCTAGTCATAGTTTTCCCTCCAAGTTAAGTCCAAGGCCCCTTTCTCTTTGTCCCTATATCCTTCACTTAGTGATCTCATCAGCTCCAATGGATTTAATTACCATCCCTATGCTGATGATTCTCAAATCTGCCAATCATACATCATTTTCTCTTTTGTTATTCAGTTGTTTTTCAGTTGTTTCGAACCCTTCATGACATGACCCCATTTGAGGTTTTTCTTGGCAAAAAATACTGGAGTCATTTGCCTTTGTTTTCCAACTCATTTTACAGATGAATAACTGAGTCAAACAGGGTGAAGTGACTTGCCCAATGTCACATAGCTAATAAGCATCTGCAGCAAGATTTGAACTCAAAAATACACCTTCCTGACTTTAGACCCAGCACTCTATCTTCTATGCCAGCCAGTACTCTCCTACCTCATTCTGTTTTTTGACTTATAATCTCACATCTCCAACTGACTTTCAGAAATCTTGAATTGTAAATCCAGTAGACATCTAGGACTAAATATATCCAAATTTGAATTCATTATTTTCCCTGCAAACCCTACCCATATTCTACCTTTCTTATTGATATAGAATACCTTGTAATCCTCTCAGTCCCTGAGGTTTACAACCAAGAAGTCACCCTTGAATCTTCACTTTCTCCTCCCATTCTATCCCACATTTTGACAAGGCCTATACGTTTTGCAAAATCTCTCAAATATGCCCACTTCTCTTCTTTGACATTGTTACCACTCTAATGCAGGCCTTTAATACTTCCTACCTAGACTGTTGCTGTAGCCTGCTGCTGAGTCTACTTGCCACACCTCTCTCTCTGCTTCATTCTATCCTTCATTCAGCCAACAAAGTGATTTTCCTCAGATTCAAGTTTAACCATGATACGTGCTCCTTCACACCTCTCCTCCACACACACACTCAAAAAACTCCAAAGGCTTTCTACTACTTTCAGGATAAAATACAAAACCTTCTGTTTGGCATTGAAAACCTCTCATAACATCTCTTTCTTACCTTTCCAGTTTTTTATTTGTTTGCCTATTTATTTCTTCATTTATTCATTCATTTATTCATTCATTCATTCATTCATCCAGCCATCCATCAATCCATTGATTCATTAATTTAATTCTCTATGACATACTCTTTAATATAGTAACGCTGGCCTTATGGCTGTTTCATCTCTCATTTCAAGGAATTTTCTCTGGTACCTCTCTGCCAGGAAGGCTCTTCCTCCTCAAAATAGACTATTGAATTTCCTGACTTCCTTTAAGTCCCAACTAAAATCTCTCTTTTTTTAAATAGGAAACCTTTCTCTATCCCTCTAAATTCTAATGCTTTTTCTTTGTTAATTATTTCCTATTTAGTGGGGGACCTCAATCTCCCCCTTTCCAAACTTGATAAATCCAACCTCAAAATAAACAAGAAAGAAGTTAAGGAGGCAAATAGAATTTTAGCGACACTAGACATGATTGATCTCTGGAGAAAAATAAATGGGGATAAAAAGGAATATACCTTCTTTTCAGTGGTACATGGCACATAGACAAAAATTGACCATGTCCTAGGGCATAAAATCCTCAATATTCAGTGTAGAAAGGCAGAAATAGTAAATGCATCATTCTCAGATCATGATGCAATAAAAATTATATGCAATACAGGGCCATGGAAAGATAGGCAAAAAACTAATTGGAAACTAAATAATTTAATCCTAAAGAATTTGTGGGTCAAACAAGAAATTATAGAAACAATTAATAACTTCAGTCAAGAGAATGACAATAATGAGACATAATACCAAAACTTGTGGGATGCAGCAAAGGCTGTTCTTAGGAGAAGTTTCATTTCCCTGAATGCATACATGAAA
>CM053590.1:79573273-79598304 GCA_028646515.1 Pseudochirops corinnae | reverse complement strand
CAAACAGGACAGGCTACCTCAGGCAGAGATCCTCCTCTCCTCACGCATGCAACTGCTCAGCGTCCAGGCAGCTTGGTCCCAGCAGCTCCGGCCCCTGGCAGTTCCTGCTCCAGGCAGTCCTCAGCAGGAGTCCTTAGCAGAGATTCTGGCCCGCTCAAAGCAAAAGGAGTTCGCAGCCGCAGCCACTGCCTCTGACGCCACTTCCAGTCCGCACCGCACAGAGACTAGCTTGGCTCCGGCATTCTCTTGCTCCACCCCTTCCTGATACATCAGCAAGCTCAAGGGGCGTGGAAGATCTTCAAATCCTAGTATCGTTACAGAGTAGGGGTGAAGCAGGGGGCAGGGAACTTGTGTGTGTGTGTGTGTGTGTGTGTGTGTGTGTGTGTGTGTGTGTAGTAAAGCACACATTACATTCTTCCTTCCATATTCATATATTAAAGCATATATGTGATATATAATATGCATAGTTATACATGCAGTGTAATCATATATCATTATATATAATATAAGCTTTAAGTAATTACACATTCATACAAGTGTGTGTGTATATATATTTGTGTGTGTATATACATAGGCATATTTAAACACAGACAGATAGCTCCATGGTTCATATTTGGCTCTCCCCTAAACAGCTAAGTAAAAGACATCACTCACTGAATGCCATGAATCAGGTATGAGATGGGTAGTTTATTCCTATATAGAGAAAAATACTACACTCAAAGAATGAAACCAAATGCAATGCATAATTATTAGAAAAGAATTCATTAACTTAACCTCCAGTAAGTATTTAATCTGCTATGAAACGGATAAGTAAAGTTTCTCATGATGTAAAACAATTTTTGTAAGGCTATTAACTTGTTTTACGTTTTCATATCAGTTTTCTACTATCTAATCAAATAGCCAACGTTTGTCTTATTTCTTGTGGGCATTCAATCTGATGAGGATTTTGCCTTTCCTGTCAGTCCACTCATGCCACTGGTACAACTATCACTATTTTCATGGACACTACCATCAGAACTCATAGGCTTCCTGCTCTCAAGTCTGCAAGAATATCTATTGAAGGAAAACAAATATTCAAAAGTAGCAAAGGAAGCCTGGAGCTCCAGCACACATGTATCTCATTAAATTCCCCAGAACTAGTTCCCATGTGGGTAGTGACACTGTGACACCAAGGTTGAAGAATGGAGGCAGCTAGGTGGCACAATGGATAGAACACTGGCTTGGAATTAGGAAAACTCATCTTCATGAGTTCAAATCCAGCCTCAGACACATCCTAGTTGTGTGATCCTGGGCAAGTACCTTAGTTCCTTATTTGTAAAAATCAGAGAAAGAAATGGCAAACTACTCTAGTATCTTTGCCAAGAAAACCCCCAAATGGGGTCATGAGGAGTCAGACATGACTAATTGAGCAACAAGAGAAAGAGCCTGACTTTTTTCACCCCTTACTAAAGTCACATCTTATAAACTGGAGGCCTCCAGCCCAAAGAACACAAGTTGGAAATTGTTGTTTCTTTTCACAGTTCCCCTGAGTCATCCACTTTCCTGGCACGGTAGCCAATGATTTGACTCTCATTAACTCAGACATGGTTTGAAATTGGTCCTTTAGAGCTGAATTGTCTAGTAGTCATAGGCAAATAAAGTCTCCTTATGCTTTATACAAAGCCATCCTACTGAGAGTTTCCTGGACCCTAAGAGGTTAAACAACTTGCCCAGGGTGATCCAATGAGCATGAGAGAGCTAGAGCTTAAATAGAAGTCTTGCTTTTGAGGCTAGGTCTGCATCCACTATGTTCCCATGCTGCCTTTCTCATAAATATGTCTAGTTTGTTTAAATTTCCATCCCTACCTTGGGACTAGTTGGCAGTAAAATCTGAAGGTGATTTAAACACTGAAGTGTAGGAAATTGCAAACTTGTTGCAAACTGCCTTGCTGTACAACTCAGACAGCACTGAATTAAATTAATGTGGTACTTTAAGAAGCCACCAGTAAGTATGAACCCTTGATCACACAGCATTCTTCATCCTGTGCCTTTGTTTATTGCTTATATCAATGCTGTGAATCACCCGGGCTAATGGGAGACAGGTACAAATGGATTCACAGAAAGTTGGAGGGGGGAGACATTCATCTGAATTGGTAGTTTCCCTCTCTTTCTTAGTCTAATTATGATCAGAACTGCCAAGAAGGAACAAGATTGCTACTGTTAATTTTCAGTGGAATTAGGAAGTGCAAATTTGGGAGAGTATAGTCTGGGCCCAGAGGGGAAAATAAGTTCTCATACTTGAGTGCTACAGAAAAATTGTTAAGGAGAGGTAGAAAAATAATATCAGGTTAGCTTTCTGGAAAACTAGGAAATTGTTCTTTCTTTCTAATTACATGGGTTTGGAGGAACCACTAACCAATTCTACTTACTGACTTTAAACAAGAGATTTTGTTTTTGTTGATGTTCTGTTGACTTTCCACTGTCCTAAAAATCAGAACTGTAATTAAAGGGTTCATTTCCTATCCCCTTTCACTGGTCTCATTTTTTCTTTGGGGCTATGAATTAAAATAATTTTCTTTTAGAATGCTTAAGGAAAATAGATACATGATCATTTCCATACTCCTCAATGACAGACCAAAGATAGGATTATTTTTTTTCATTCCATGCACATTTCCTAGCATCTGATATATGTTAGTTTTCAAAGCTAAATTAAAATAATTTCAGGTACTTGTTTCTCATATTAGATTTTGTATGTTGAGTTTTCCCTTTTGTGCATATTAAATTTATTGTGATATGCATGGTGATCTTTGAGGTCCCCTCCATTGATACTACTTTTCTAGGAAGTATGTTTGCAAAGAATGAGAAATTTTCCCCCACATCGTTGTACGGTTTACACTCTCTTCTCCCAGGAATTTTATTCACATCCTATCTTATCTACTTGTATCTTCATGTTACATTAAATTTAGTGAATCTGCAAATATGTTGGACTTGCTTACAATTTCCTCCCACATTCTACTGGCCCAGGTGCTACTAGCAATGTTATCATAAAGGCATGAGAGTGCCTTTGCATTCTGATTTTATAGAATTATCAACTTGAAAGGAAGCATTGCATAGGCTGAGATCTGCATCAGAATAACCTGTGCTTAACTGCCTCTGACTAATATTGGCTATGTTAAATTGGGCAAATGTTCACTGCAGATAGTCTAAGTTCAAGGATCATGGCGATCTTTTAGATTTGCTCAGTTTCACAAAGGGAAAAATATGGCCAGTGACCTAAAGGATTTCACATAAAAGATACTTCATGTAAATAACTATGTGCATAGTACACATGCATACAAGTGTATGAACAAAACTAAAAATTTATATATGTATATGTATATGCATATGCACACATACATAAGCACAATACATGTGGAAATGAAAGTAAGGTCTCAGCAGAGGGAAGGTTATCATTGGAAGTAATTGGCGAAGGGAAATCTTCCTAAAAAAGGAAGGATTTGAGCTTTCCATATTTCAATTGTTATTTTTTTTTGTCCTACATTGATGATTTGTTCAGTGTAAGGAATTCCCACTACAGAAATATTTTTCTCCAATGCTTATCACATTTTTTTCTAACTTATAATCTCATGGCATATTTTGTGGTAAAGGCAGGACTTGAACTCAGATGTTCCTGACTCCAGGACCAGCCCTCTATTCACTATGCCACAGTCTCTAGCATAGTATTATATATAAACTTATTATGCTATTAAGACATTTGTAAGCATTTGATATTTAGTGAATACAGTACTTCCCAGCAACACATTCATTTCATCTAAAAATTAGCAAAACAGTTTTCACAGATAGATAGACTAATAAAAAAGGTAGTCATTGGTGCCCATTAATCATGCTGATAACTGTTTGAGATAGGGAATTTGTCCATGTTAACTAGAACAGCCAAATGACGATGATACACTAAGCTCGTATGGAAATTAACACTTTGTCATGACATAATTGAATGAAAAGCAATAGGCTAAGAGAAGATTTTACCCACAGCCCAGAAAATGTTTGAAGTAGAAGGAATCTTAGAAATCATGCAATCTACCTGTTGTCCATCTTGCTTGCAGATGAAGAAGTTGGAGCCAGATGGAATTCATGAACTTTGCAAAGTTTATTTTATGTGTTAGCATCAGGGTAAAGACTAAAAGTCAAGTCCTCTAACTCCATATGAGTTTCATTCATTGGGAAAATGATTGAGGAGTAGGGAATCAGTAAATATTCATAGTCCAACTGTATTTTGAGGTTATTTTTTGTGGGGAGGGGGGAAGGCAAGGCAATTGGAATTAAGTGATATGCCCAGGGTCACACAACTAGTAAGTATGTCAAGTGTCTGAAGCCAAATTTGAACTCAGGTCCTCCTGACTCCAGGGCTGATGATCTAGTCACTGCAAGATCTAGCTACCCCCAAGGTTATTTTCAATATAAAGGTGTCAGTTACTCATCTCTTCTCCTAAGACATGGGCTAGCCACTATTGATCTCTGTGGGGGTTTTTTTCAATTCTTATGGTTGGCAACATGTCATTTCTCCTTTCAAAATTATAAAATATTTTATTTAATGATTATAATATATATGACTAGTCAAAAGAAAAATACATATGTGACGATAGAATGAAAAAAGTGTAATGAGAAAATGAGAGAAGAAAAAAAACACAATTGTTCTTTGGTAATTAGCACAGTGTATGCAAATGAAAGAGTAGCAAAAACCATCCTGGAGTAATGAATAATTAGGTCAGAAAGAGAAATTGGAAATTGTCAAATCTAAAGGCCTTATTTTACAGATGAGAAAACTAAGGCCCAGAGATGCTAAGTGATTTTCTAGAACTTACATGACTAGAGGGAGAATTACACAATTAGACTAAAATCTAATTCTTAACTATGAAGATGGTTTTAACAATGTTGTTCAGTCTTTTCAGTCATGTCTGACTCTTCGTGACCCATTTGAGGTTTGACAGGCAGAGATATTAGAGTGATTTGCCATTTTCTTTTCCAGTTCATTTTACAGATGATGCAACTGAGGCAAAAAAGGTTAAGCGACTTGTCCAGGATCACACAACTAGTAAATGTCTGAGGTCTTATTTGAACTCAGGTCTTTTTTACTCCAGGTTCTATCCACTGGGCCATGTGGCTGCCCCAATGCTTACATTTTTTTTTCAAACCAAGGTAAATATCTGTCTCCACTCTTACCTTCTAACATTGTTTATATTTATTAATTTGCATAGCAAATTCAGTCTTTCTAGACTATACTGAAATAAATTTTAAGATAGATTCTAAAAACCTATGATTATAAGTTATTAATTAATAGGTTTTCAATGTGTTTTTTATCACCACCTCTGAGAGATGGAGACAGGTGGAATTCTCAAGTTCTTTCTGGTAACAGATTTCATTTCTCTACTTTGTCAATATAGTGATAGCCTAGGGCTGTACAAACATGTCAGTCAACCATTGCGGAATAAAGGAAAGTTGTGTGGAAAGACTATTCCTTGGAGAATAAGTAAGATTTTGATAGACAGAGGTTGGGATGAGGACCTCCCAGGAAGAATATTTATTTTAGGAATGGTACAGAGGTAAGAAAACAAAGAGCATGCTGAGGTCATAGAGACAATTTTGGTATTACTTCTTTAGATTATAAGAGAAAAGAAAATAGTGGAAGACAATTAAGTAAAAAAATAGTTATAAGTCAAATCACGGAGGGCCTTAAATGGCAGAGATAGGAATTTTCTAATTGTTTTGATTGTCGCAAGAAGACAACCAAGGCATACCCACTGCAGAGAGAAAGATTCCAATTCATTATAACTAAACACTTCCAATTAATTAGAATTTTCCAAGAGCAGATTGGGCTGCTTTGGGACAGGAGAATTTACTCATCATTGACATCTTCAAGAGAAGCATGAATAACTCCTTCCCAAAGATACTGCAGAGAGGATTTTTCATCATTTACGAGATGGACTAATTGCCTTATGAGTTCCCTTTTACCTATAAACTTCCTAATTTTGGGAGACTAAGACTAAGACACTATATTCAGTGGGATCCAGTGAAGGTATTGTGAAATGTAGATAGAAACATGAGCAGAGTTGGAACACAATCATTCAGCTCAGAGCTAGGAAAGGTAATAGCATGTCAGACATAGTACAGGAAATGATTGAAGAAGAGTCAAGAACACATCTTAATGGCAATTTTTAGAAATTTTACAGGCCAGATAAGCCACTTTACACTGAAGACTCCAAGTTTGTGGCACACAGTAAAAGGCAATGGGGGACAATGATCTAACTCCATGGCAGTGTTGGAAAGTCACAAATGCCTTGTCCTGGCTCAGGCTAAGCTCATTAAAAAACTGGCCCATTCTCCACCTCCTGAGGAAGTGTATAAATTACATAAGGAATTAAATCAGTATTCTCTACTAGTCCTCAAACATAAGTTATTGCCAGTCTTTGGGAAGTGACAATCTGTACACTGCTATAAATTCAGAAAAGGCTTTTGGCTGAGCTAAGTAGTATAATGCTGACATGTTGATATTGGGCTCCAATTGGGAAGATTGAGAGAGAAGCTAGATGGAGGAATTCTCTTGGAAGCAAAGAAAAATATGTGTAAGTCAAATTTGTTTTCTCTTAGATTCACCCGGAGTAGCAACAAATCAGTTTGTCGAAGGAACAATAGAATATCTGGAGTTGGTGTAAGAAAAAAAAAGAAAGAAAGAAGAGGAAAAAAAAAAAAAACCTCTGCAAAACTCTTTTGCATATATGATTAATGCTTATGGGTTCCAAAAACTCATTAGTGGAACTCATCAGGGAAATGTAGGTTTCATCTTGGCTCAGGATGGAAAGTATATTCTAAATATATACTGCTAGCATTTTGAGCAACCAGTGTATCTGAAAATGATGTGAAAAAAATTTCAGATGAAACAAATAGAAATGAATTCTTAATTTTAATTTCTTATCCAGCAGTTCTTGTTTTATTTGATATTTCCAATGTTATGAGATATACCAAAATAATCAATTAAAACCTGAGAATTTGGGGGATATATATATGTATTAAATTATGATAAATTTTCATCTCTGAGAAAATGAAAATGCCTGGTTCCAAGGGAATTAACTTTGCTTCATTGGACTATTTACAGCATGTCAAAACAACTGATCAGTTTAGTCAAATTACTGATCAAGTCAGCTATTGAAAAAATGAAATGATATAAAAGATAACAAAATACAAAAATGACCAGTCATTTAAATTCTATTCGCTAAACATTTATTAAACCTCCATTATGAGTCTGGAACTGTGATTGGCACTGGAGATATAAAGACAAAATGTAAAATAGTCCCTGCCCTCAAAGAGCTTAAATTTTATGGAATGTGATGGTTTTGGCGAATACTATATGAGCACAGAGACGAATGTAATTTGTGGAGACTGAGACTATAAACAAATAGGGAAATCAAGAAAGGTTTGCCCCTAGAGGTGGTAATCATGATGAACCTTAAAAGAAGCTGAGAGAGACAGACTGACAGACAGAGACAGAGAAACAGGAAAGAGAGAGAGAGAGACAGAAAGAGTAAAAATGAAAAATGGCATTCTAGTCATAAGGGTCTGGGTTTTAGCCAGTGAAAGGTAAGAGTCCAGGTTTCCAGCACTAGCAAATAGGTCAGTCTCCTGATTCTTTAACATCACATAGCCCAAGGATCTCCTTGTTTATTTGCAGATTTTCCTTCAGTTGCAGTTGACTCATTCATTGCCTGGGTTTTCACAGAACCATAGACATTGAGAATGAGGTAAAGACCCTTTTGAGGGAGGGGGGAAATGAACTAAAGACAACATCAGATATCTCATAAGCAAATTGAAAATGCTCCTTTGTCCATGCTCTCATCATCTTTGGCTTTGAATAAATGAGGAAATATGGTGGGGGGAGGGATATCAATAAAAACTCATGTTTTTAAAGTTCATAAAGTGCTTTCGTCAAAAAGGACTCTGTAAGCTAAGTAATTCTTTTTACAAAGAAAGAAAAAGTAACTCATAGATTTAGAAGGAAATTTATTTATTTTTAGTAACACCTTTTTAAAAATTTTACATATTAAGAAGCCAAGTTGTTCAAAGTCATGCATATAGTATATGGCAGCTGAAGATTCACACTCTGGCTTTCTGACTTGAAGTTTAGTCTTATTTTACTATAATAGTGTGCCTTTGAAGAACTTTCTGCAAAGGGCAAGCCAATAATTAATGGGAGAAACAAGATTTGAACTTAATACATCCTAATTCCATATCCAATGGTTTTTTCCACTGATAGCTCAGCCCATTTTCTACAGAGTAGCTTCCATGATCTGTAACTTCCCTTCTTCCACTCCTCAGTTTATTCTTTACCCAAGCCTGAAGTAATTCACCTTCTCTATACGTCCACATCACCATTCTTCTTTCCCGATGGCTCAGCAGGTCTCTGACCAGGTTGGTTCTACCTCAGCCAACCCAAAATCCTACTAAGGAGGTTTCATCTCTATTCCATTCATTATTCATTAACTTTTCACCCTGTGGTCATAACTACTTCTGGTGCCTGTAATGTGTTTTTGCCTCTTCACTCTTGAATTCCTATACATTTTTAAAACCTCAGTTGCAAACTTCTCCTTGGAGCTACATCCTCTCAGATAATAATGTTAGCATCCTTTAAACTTCTTTTACATTTTTCTAGTGTACATAGAGGAATACCCAAACATGTATTAATTACCTATAACATGGCAATCACTGTGCTAACCACTGGAAATACCAATGAGCATATAGCCCCCCTCTCAGGACAAAATGGTATGGGACTCCCTCACTGATGGAGATAAATGTCCTGCCTTGCATGAGGGTCAGGGCAGAGTTGCTGTGAGGCAAAAGAGCATCAGTTCTTGGCTATTCCCCTTCAGGACTCTTCAAGGTTAGTCTTCTTTGAGATTCATCAAGTCTGAGTCACATTTATCTCTTTAGTTTCTAACTTTGAGAAAGAAGATGGAAGAGGTCAACTGAACTTTGGATTGCTGAAGGAAAAATAATGTTTATGTAGACATGAGAGGAGCCAGCAGTCTCTCTCATGCCTCGATCTGTAGTTAGCCTAATCTAGAGATTGTGAGGAGTTTCTCCTTGGCTAAGACTGAAGACATTCTCTCTTGGTTGAATAAATTCACCTCACTCTTAATGAGATAACTCTTTCACTCTGAGTATATTCTCTCTGATTTTTGTTTTCTGTTATATTAGGACACATGAGTTTCATTGATATTTGCTATGTATCTCTTCATTGTGGAACTGGTATTTGGGGGCAAGAGGTCAAATTTTTTATATACATATACCTTCAGGTCATCCTTCCATTTATTATTGGGAGTTTCCCTTCCATTAATAATGACAAAATAATTTGAAGTTAGATGGAACCAGATCATATCCTCTACACTAGCAATATTTAAGGAAGTGTTGAGAGCAGAGTGGTGTCTGGTCCTAACTTGGTGTTTCCCCTCCCAGGGAGAACAAAAGTCTCCTTTGGAGTACAATGGATGAGAAAAGACTAGAGGTGTATATTCTCCCTTCCTTTGAGTTACAGGTCAGCCTTTCCAAATGGGTCTCTCTTTACACTTTGCATTTTCCTACGTAAGCAAGCAAAAATCACGGCTCTCAAAGAACTTACATTCTAATGGTAGAAGAAAACAAATAGAAAGGGTCTAGGAAATGATGGACAGAGGAGGGAGAAGGAAGAGTAGCAGAGACATGATTTGAAAATGGCTGGAAAATGCTGGTTTGGTTTCAGAAAAGATAAGATGAAGTTCTCTATCAGCATCCAGGATCTCCTGGGAAGAGTCTGAGTTCCAATGGCAGACAGTTAAGGAGAATGGCATATATAACATAATATTGCATATTCTAATTCTTTGTAGTTCTCCTACTGAGGAACTCCAGGAGTTCATGGTACTTCTTTTATCTAAACCCTGAATCTTTTGGAGGGCTAAGCACCTATAATAGTAGATGCATAATAAATATTTGTTGAATGAATGCATGACTGAAGTGTTGTTGTGGTTGTTTTTTTCCAAAACCTTTCTCCCCACTCCCAGTCTTGGAATGAGTTAAAATTGTTAGGTTAAAGAAGTCCATTGTTGAGACTGGTCCTCAGCTTAATTTGGACACTTAAATACAACAGTGACATACAATTAGCTCCACCCCAATTCAAGCAAGCAAGGAGCAAGCTTGGTGGTAAGAGTAGGTGAAGGGAAAAACATTATATTAGTACCCTAATTGGAGAGGCAACTAGCCAGGGTAGTAGAAAATAATAATAACAGCGCTAATATTAATAATAACTAATATTTGTGCAGTGCCTATCATGTGCTAGGCACAGTGCTAAACACTTTGCAGATGTCATCTCCTTTGTTGCTCACAACAATGCTGGGAGGGAGGTAGTTTCTATTATTTTCCCCTTTTACCAGATGAGGAATTAGAGGACAAAAAAAAAGTTAAGTGACTTTCCCAGGGTCACAAAGCACTAGACATGAAGTAAAACAAAACAAAACAAACGAATAAAAGCCAGAATTCAAAACTGACTCCTGATTTTTCCTAACAGTGTGATTCTGAATAAGTCACTTAAACTCTCTGTGTCTCTGGTTCCTCAACTACAAAATGGGTATGATAAATCCTTCCTTCCTTTTTGTATTTAACCCCAGGGCTTAGCCCGGTATCCAATACTTAATATATATTTTCCATTCATTCATTCATTCATCTATTTATTCATCCATTTACTGATTCATCCATCCATCCATCCATCCATTCATTCATTCATTCATTCATGACTACTTCTAAGTGATATAGATAGGCTTAGTCTTATAGTTTGACTCTATTTTCAAAGGGCCTGGATTCAAAACCTGGCTTCAATGTGTCTACCTATGTGATCTTGGCAAGTCACTTAGTTTCTCTGGGTCTTGGTTTTTTAATCTTTAAAAAGAAGAGATTAGACTAGATGCCATCTGAGGTTCCTTCCAGCACTGAATCTATGATTTTTGGAATGTCCTCCAATTCTGAAATTCTGTGAGTATGTGAAATGATCCTATGTTATTTATTTTATATATGTGGATATAGAATTTACACGCACATACATATATACAAACAAACATACATACAGTCACAAGCTGTCATTATTTTTTCAATGAGGTAAAAATGGATTATTAAAAATAGTAATCACTCATCACATGCTAAAAGGCCTTATTAGAATATAGTCAATGAAATAAGACATACACATGTGACTATTCTAATAATATAGAGTAGTTAGGTTAGGGACTGGATCTGTTATTTCACTTGTACAGGGAAATTCTGGGTGGGAAAACTCCCTCTGTCATTGCAGGCTTGCACCTTCACTGAAATTTATGATATTACAAATGCCTAGAATACTAAGAGGTTGTAACTTGTCCAGAATAACCCAGTCGATGTGTGTCAGAAGTAGAGTATGAACTCAGTTCATCCAAGGTTCAAGGCAAATATTATCCACTATATTATATTGTGTTTAATAATATGAGAAATGAATAAAAGTTATAGTATGAACTAACATTTTAAATGTGCTTATAGCAGGGAAAATGTGGAATGAATGGATGCATGAATGGATGGACAGATGGATGCATAAATGGAATGAATGAATATACTAATTGATAGGATATGTAATTTGGAGGTTCAGAGACAATTTTATGAAGCCTATGGGAGGTATATTGAGTATTGAAGAATGAATACAATCCGTGTAAGGAATCAGACAAAGGAAGGAAGTAAAGATGAGGAAAAGGTAATAACTTTTCCATTGAGGCAGTGGAATTTGTTGGTAGCTAATTTCATTACTGAAAATGAATGGGCTTTTGAATTACTGATAATAAGGAGGTCCTGGGGTCAAAAGCTGCTTTGTGGTACAAAGCTTTAAGCTGAGAAATTGTTGCAAATAACAACATTCGTGTTGTGAATTTTTATATTATGGAGGTACTTTTTAGGGAGTTAATATTCCCAATGACTGCTTTTAGTCCAAAAGAAACTGCCCCAAAGCTAATTATCATGTACTGTAGCAAAGTTAATAAAATTGCCTCCTAATGGAGCTTTCTCCTGAAGAAGTCTTTTGAATATTTCCTGCCTGAAGGGTCTTGGCATCAGCAATGATATATAATGTTTACAGTCTTGTTCATACTTTTAAAAAATGGGACCAGAACCAACCCCAGAACAAAGATACCTAAGCATTTGGAAAGCAACCAGGTCCATTTATTCTCATTGCAGATGAGAAAAGCAGTCATGCTGACAAGACCCAGGTTTTCTATACAGGTATATGAACATGGAGTTAGCAGTTTACTTTCATAGTAATTTAGGATTGATAGCCTGAGTAGAAGAATTTCTATCTTTTTTCTCCATAAAAGGGCATGCTCCTGAACAAATGTCACAGTTAATCAGGACACCTAGAAATGAATGATAAAATTTTAGTGGGAACATTTTAAGGCTGTTGTTTTCCTTCTGTTTAAATATTCATTTACTTATTTAAAATGCGTATTTAGGAAAAAGTATTCTTAAAATCTAGACACATTATATAGAAAAGACCCAACTTTGAGAAACTCCAAAAACCCTTTGTGTCCTCTGTTTAGGCAGTTAAGTGGAACCCTGGATAAAGCAGGACATGTGGAATTGGAAAAACCTGAATTGAAAGCCTGCCTCAGATGCTTACTACTTTTTGTGATTTAGGGCAAGTCACTTAACCCTTCAATCTGCCTCAGTTTCCTCAGAAGTAAAATTGTAATAACAGTACAAAGTTGTTGTAAGTGTCAAATGAATGAACATATTAAAACGCTGCATAATATGGTTTATAGGCTGGTAGGTAGCACAGTAGATTGAGTGGCAGGCCTGAAGTCAGAAAGACTGATCTCCCTGAGTTCAAATCTGGCCTCAGACACTTACTAGCTGTGTGACCCTGGGCAAGTCATGTCACCCTGTTTGCCTCAGTTTCCCCACCTGTAAAATGATCTGGGGAAGTAAATGCTAAACCAACTTTGTCAAGAAAATTCCAAATGGGGCCAGTTAATATCTGACTGAAAAACAACAGGGAAAAAAAATTGATGTGCTTTATTATACTGTGCTTTCTCTAATCATAGGCTGTTTATACCCTAGATATGTTACCTTTTGTCTGGTACCCAGACTCTTGCCCTGCTCCTTTTCTGAACCTTCTTACCTAGCTATACATCTGCAGTCTTCTATCCCTGGAAGGCAGCATGAAACAGTGAAAATGATGATGAATTCCACATCAAAGGGACTAAGTGCTTGCTTAGCCACTGCCCTATGCTGTTTCTCTGTGACTTTCCATTAAACAACAAAATGAGAGGTGTTTTTGCTTTTCACATGAATTGGCCCATCTGCTTCTTTTGTAAAGCCCCTTTAATGGGGGATACAGGCAACATATTTTAAAAGTGTCTTTGAAAATTCAGCAATATATCCTAGAACCTTAAAGGTCATATAAAATCTGAGGAAATTGGGAAAGAAGAAATCCCAATGCATAACCCAGTCTCAGGTATCTACCCTAGAGAAACTCTGGCTCTTCTCAAAGTTTAATACGAAGGTAAAATATCTACTGTCAGCTAAATGATAATAATTTATTTTAAAGCAAAGCAATAACATAATTTTAAAGTATAAATTGCCTTGAGTTGCACTTCGGTAGAGTTGGAAATTTGAAGCTATAATCTAATTTTTATGTTGTTCAAACAGAGATCAAGAACACTATCTCAGTAGTTCAGCATTTTTAAAGATAAAACAGAGAGTGCATGCATTTCTTTTACTGTACCTTCTTTGTGCTCTCATCATGGGGGTTTAGAGAGCTCTGAGGTTCCCCACAGTTATTGCCCTGTGTGTACCCAATTGACAAATAGAAGACAGATCCAGGATAGAGTGAGGGAAAGATAATTCTGTTTCAACATCCTATCTATTTGTGATGGTCACATAGGAAACACAGTGAAAGGTTACTGGGCTGAAGCTAGGAGGAAGAAAGAGATACAGGATACAAGATAACCTAGGCCTTGGTGCTGCACAGGGCTCTGTAATCTTTATTAAAACTTCTATTGTGCATTTTTTTGAAACAAGATGATCAGAGAAAGAGTGAAAACAGAAAAATAATTAAAATATTCACAGATTCCAAGAGAGATTTGAATGGCAATTTAAGCCCCCTAACCCAGCAGCAGTAACATGCCCTCAAATGAGCTTTGCAATGTGTGATATGAAAATATTTTTAAAATTTAATTAATTAATTTATGTTTAGTTTACAACATTCGGTTCCACAAACATTTGAGTTCCAAATATTCTTTCCTTCCCTTTCCTCTCCCTTTCCCCTCTATGGTGGCATGCAATCCGATATACGTTCTACAAATACCTTCACATTAAACAGCAAGAAAGAAGGAGTAAAGTAAAACAACAACAAAAAAAGGAGAGAAAGCAAGTAGTTTGCTTCAATTTACATTCAGACTTTGTAATTATTTCACTGGATGTTAATAATATCCTTTTCCATCATGAGTTCTTTGGAGTTGCCTCAACCTTGCATTGATGAGGTGAACCTAGTATATCAAAGTCAGTAATCACAGATACAATGTCCCTGTAATTGTGTACAATGTTCTCCTGGTTCAGCTCCTGTCACTCAGCATCAGTTTATATAAGTCTCTCCAGATTATTATGAAGTCTGTCTGCTCCTCATTTCTTAGGGCACAATAGCATTTCATTACATTCTTATGCCACTACTTGTTTAGCCATTCCCCAATTGATGAGCATTGCTTTGATTTCCAGTTCTTTGCCAAAACAAAAAGAGCTGCTAGAAATATTTTTGCAAATATGGGTCCTTTTCTCACTTGTTTAATCTCTTTGGGATATAGCCCTAGAAGTGGTATTTCTAGGTCAAAAGCTATGCACTTTGTTATAGCCTTTTGGGCATAATTCCAAATTGTTCTCTGGAATGGTGGGAGCAGTTCACAACTCCATCAATGATGCATTAGTGTTCCAATTTTCTCACATCTTCTCCAGCAATTATCATTTTCGTGTTTTGTCATGTTAACCATTCCGACCAGTGAGATCTGGTACCTCAGAGTTGTTTTGATTTGCATTTCTCTAATCAATAGTGATTAAGAGCATTTTTTATATGCCTATAGATATCTTTAATTTCTTCCTCTGAAAACTGCCTGTTGGACTATCAATTGGGGAATGACTTGTATTCTTATAAATTTGACTCAGTTGTGTGTATATTTTAGAAATGAGGTCTTTATCAGACACAATGGTTGGAAAAATACTTTACCGATTTCTTCTTCCCTCCTAATCTTGATTATATTATCTTTGATTGTACAAGAAGGTTTTAATTTAATGTAATCAAAATTATCCATTTTGCATTTCATAATGCTCTCTTTTTATTTGGTCATAAAGTCTTTCCTTCTCCATAAATCTGACAGGCAAGGTATTCATTGCTCTACCAGACTGCTTATAGTATCAGCCTTTATATCTGGATCATGAAGACATTTAGACACATTTTGGTGTATAGTGTAAGATACTGGCCTATGCCCAGTTTCTGCCATACTATTTTCCAGGTTTCCCAGCAGTTTTTGTCAAATAGTAGGTTCTTATCCCTGAAGCTGGCATCTTTAGGTTTATCAAACAGTGGATTAATATAGTCATTGATTACTGTTTCTCATGTGCCTAATCTATTTTACTGATCAACTACTCTATTCCTCAGCCAGTACCAAGTAGTTTTGATGACTGCTGCTTTATAATACAGTTTAAAATCTGATATGGCTAGGCCACGTTCCCTAGCATTTCTTTTTCATTAATTCTCTTGATATTCTGGATCTTTTGTTTTCCAAATGGATTTTGTTACTATTTTTTCTAGTTCTATAAAATAATTTTTTGTTAGATTTGTTGGTATGGCACTAAAAAGGCAAGATTATTTAGGTAAAATTGTCATTTTTATTATATTAGCTCAACCTAGCCATGAGCAATTGATGTTTTTCCAATTATTTAGAATTGGCTTTATTTGTGTGAAAAGTGTTTTGTAATTTTGTTCATAGAGTACCTGGGTTTGTTTTAGCAGGTATACACCCAAATACTTAATAATGTCTACAGTAACATTAAATGCAGTTTCTCTTTCTATTTCTTGCTGTTGGGCTTTATTAGAAATATATAGGCATGCTGAGAATTTATGTGGGTTTATTTTATGTCCTGCAACTTTGCTATACTTATTTACTATGTCAAGTAGTTTTTTACTTCATTCTCTAGGATTCTAAGCATATCATCATATATCTGCAAAGAGTGGTAACTTAGTCTCTTCTTTGCCTAATCTGATTCCTTTGATTTCTTTTTCTTCTATTATTGCTACCTCTAACATTTCTAGTACCAAATTGAATAACAAGAATGACAGTGGACATCCTTGTTTCACTCCCAATCTTATTGGCAGTGCTTCTAGCTTATCCCCATTACATATAATACTTGCTGATGGTTTTAGATAGATGCTGCTTATTATTTGAAAGAATACTGCATATATTCCTGTGCTTTCTAGTGTTTTGAATAGAAATGGGTATTATTTTGTCAAAAGCATTTTCTGCATCTATTGAGATAATCATATGGTTTCCACTAGTTTTGTTGTTGATATAATTGGTTATACTGATAGTTTTCTTAATATTAAACCATTCTCGCATTGCTGGAACAAATCCTACCTTATAAATTGTATTATTCTCATGGTAAGTTGATATATTTTTGCTAATACTTTTTGAAAATTTTTGCATCTATATTCATGAGAGAAATTGGTCTGTAATTTTCTTTCCCTCTTGTGGTTCCTCCTGATTCGGGTATCAGTACCTTATTTGTATCATAAAAATAATTTGGTAGGACTCCTTCTTCTCCAATTTTCCCAAATAGTCTATAATGTATTGAAATAATTGTCGTTTAAATGTTTGATAAAATTCACTTGTAAATTCATCTGACCCTAGAGATTTTTTCTAGAGAGTTCATTGATGGCTTGTGCAATTTCTTTTTTTCTGTCATGGGCTTTTTTTTTTTAAACTATTTTACTTCCTCTTCAGTTAATCTAGGAAAATCATATTTTTGAAAATATTCATCCATTTGACCAAGATTGTCAAATTTATGGGCATAAAATCTAGTTAAATAATTCCCAATTATTGTTTTATTTCCTCTTCTTTGGAATTAAATTCATCCTTTTCGTTTTTGATACTGGTAATTTAATTTTCTTCTTACTTTTTTAAATCAAAGTGACTAGTTTACTAATTTTATTAGTTTTTTCATAAAACAAGCTCTTAGTTTTATTTATTAGTTCAAAAATTTTATTAATTTCTATTTTATTACTCTCTCCTTTCGTTTTCAGTATTTCTAATTTATTATTTAATTTTGGATTTTCAATTTGTTCTTTTGCTAGCTTTTTCACTTGCATGCCCAATTAATTGATCTCTTTTTTCTTTATTTTAATCATGCAAGCATTCAGATATATAAAACCTTCCCAGAGAACCACTTTTGCTGCATCACACAAGTTTTAGTATGTTGTCTTATTATTGTCATTCTCTTGAATGAAGTTACTGATTGTTTCTATGATTTGTTGTTTGACCCACTCATTCTTTAGGATTAGTTTATGTAATTTCCAATTAGTTTTCAGTCTCTCTTTCCATGGCCCTTAATTGCATATAATTTTTATTGCATCATGATCTGAAAAGGATGCATTTAATATTTCTGCCTTTCTACAGTAGATTGTGAGGTTTTTATGCCCTAGTACATACTCAATTTTTATGTATGTGACATGTACCACTGACAAGAAGGTATATTCCTTTTTATCCCCATTCAAGTTTCTCCAGAGGTCTATCTTATCTACCTTCTCTAACATTCTATACACCTTTTTAACTTTTTTCTTGTTATTTTGATGTTAGATTTATCAAGTTCAGAAAGGGGGAGGTTGAAGTTCCCCACTGTACTAGTTGCTCTCTAGTTCTTCCTCTAATTTCCCTTCTCTTCTAAGAATGCTATACCACTTAATACATATATGTTTAGTAATGATATTATTTCATTGTTAAAGGTGCCTTTTAGCAGGATATAGTTTCCTTCCTTATCTCTTTTAATTAGGCCTATTTTTGCTTGCTTTGTCTGAGATTAGGATTGTTATCTCTGCCTTTTTTTTTTAACTTTAGCTGATGCATAATATATTCTACTTTAGCCTTTTACCTTTATCCTGTATGTATCCCCCTGTTTCACATGTGTTTCTTGTAAATAGCATATTGTAGGATTATGGTTTTTAATCCATTCAGCTATCTGCCTCCATTTTATGGGAGATTTTATCCTGTTTACATTCACAGTTATGATTACTGTCTGTGTCTTTCTCTCCATCCTATTCCCTTCCTATTTATGTTTTTATTTCTCCAATCTCTCTTCCCCTCCTTAAGAGTTTTCCTTTGTACTACCACCTTCCTCAACATTCCCTTTCTATCAGCCCCCCGTCCCTTTTTCTATCCTTCCTCCTCACTACTTCTTCCCTCCTTTCCAACCCCTCCTCCCTTTTCTTTCCTTTTCCCCCTCCTACTGCTGGTATGGCACATTAGATTTTTGTACTTAACAAAGTATGTTATTCCTTCCTTGAAACAAAACCAATGAGAGCAAATTTCAAATAATGCTCCTCTACCTCCCTTCTTTCCTTCTACTATACTAATTTTTTGTGTCTCTTCACATTGGATTCCTATACTTAACTGAGTATGTTATTCCCTCTTTAAACCAAAACGATAGAGAATAAAGCTCTTACAATGTTGGTCTCCCACCCTTCTTTCTCTCTACTATAATATGTTTTTAAGCCTCTTCTTGTGGCATTATTTAACCTTTTCTGCCTCCCTTTGTCTTCTCCCATTATAATCCTTTTGCACCCCTTAATAAGGATTTTTAAATATTTACCTTGGTTAATTTATACCCACACCGTCTGCCTATCTATCTATCTATCTATCTATCTATCTATCTATCTATATCACATTTAAATGTTATGATAATTATACAATTCTCAGTATTTACAGGTATCATCCTCCAATATAGGGATGTAAATAGTTTACTCTTATTGAAGAACAAGTTGTGTGTGTGTGAGTGTGTGTGTGTATGTTTTCCATATTTACCTTTTTATTTGTCTCTTCTGTCATGTATTTGTAGATAAAGTTTTCTACTAAATTCTGGCCTTTTCATCAGGAAGACCTGAAAGTCCCTTATTTCATGGAATCATCATCTCCTTGCCTGAAAGATTATGCTCAATCTTGCTGGGTAGTTGATCCTTGGTTGTAGTCCAGGTCTTTTTCCTCATGAAATGTCATATTCCAGTCCTTCTGATAATTTAATGTAGAAGCTGCTATGTCCTGTGTGATCCTGAACATCCTTTCCCATTTGATAAATTTTACTTTTTAAGAAGGTGTTTTCTTCAGTGATTTTTTTTCCCATTTTGCCAAATTTATTTTTAAAATAATTGTTCAATTTATCTTCTACCTCTGGAATTTGGCTTTTAAAATCCTTCTTGAGCTCTTCCAAGAATGTTTTTTGGGCTTGAGATGAGTTCATATTCCCTTTTGAGGTTTCAGATGTGGGGAGAGGGTCAAAGTGGTCCTCTTGTGAAATTGGATCTTCTCACTCACCATAATAATATTCTAAAGTCTTTGTTTTTCCCATTTGTTTTTTGCCCTTTGTGGTTGCCTATTTCCTGGCTTTTAAAATGGATCTCTGCTTCTGGGGTGCAGAGGGCTCTGACCCATGCTTCTTATGCTGGAAGCTAAGGGCCTGGCTATTGGCTTTGTGTGAAGAGACCTCTGAGCACCTAGACTGAGGCCAATATCAGGACTTCCAACACTTCCCAGGGTTACACTGATGCTCACAATATGAGGAGTTGGGGTGGGGTGGTCTAGGCATTTCAAGATTCTGCCTCTGCGCCCCTGGGCTAGAGCTCAGGCAGGCTCAGTTGCTGGTGGCTGGACATGTGCTGATGTGTACAGATTCCCCTGGTTGTGTGAAGGCACACCTGGGGTTCTGGTGTTAGTGCTTGCTGGCTCCACCCTCGTAGGTATCAGAATCTCCCACTGATCAACTGAGATGGGGCTAGTTGGGATGCCTCCCATGCTGCACTTTAGCTTCAGCACAACCACAGTCACACCATTCCTCTAGAACTCTCAAGGTTCCAATTGGTTCCACAGGATTTTACACTGGGGTAATATTCTCTGGGTTTTTTTTTCAGGGTTAGAGAGAAAGATGAGAGCATCTACAGTTTACTCTGCCATCTTGGCTCCTGGAAGTTCAGGTAGGTGATTTTTTAGACTTCTAGGCTGTGGGCTAATAGCCACAGGAGTAGCTGCTGCTGCTGCCACAGGCCCTGCACTTGTGTCTTACCAAGCTCTGGCAGACCTCCATGCTGTGGTGAGAGGTTTGGGAATTGTCACTGTGGTGGGTGAGTCAGGTCTCCTGGGCTCACTCTGGTTTCACTGTGATTGGGTCTGTGCTGGTGCAGCCCACATTATCTGTGCTTTGTGCTCCCCCTGCCTGGCGCAAAAAAATCCTACCCTTCCTCAATTTCCTGGACTGGACATTTGACACACTGCATTTTCCAGTGGATTCTGCCACTCTAAAAACTGTTCTGATTCACTTTTTTAAGGTTACTGAAGGAATTCATGGGGGAGTTCACCTGATCTCCTGCTTTCACTCTACCATCTTGGCTCTGCGATGTAAGTGATTTTTAAATATTAACAAATATAACTTGGAAAGTGTGGTGACACTGACACTAGACCCATTGGAAGAGCCTTCAATCTTACGCAGTGGAAGGAGAAGAACTTCCTCTGACATTTACCTCTGACACTAGGAAAACCTTGGACGAGTCACTAGACCAATCTGAAACTCAGTTTCCTGATACATAAAACGAGGGGGTTGGATTAGGGGAACTATACAGTCCATTCCATCTCTAGGTCTGTGATCTCTGCTCCACAATCTAAGGACACTGGGAGGTTGCTGCTAAGGAGACCACTCACTACCTGGAAGTCTTCTGCCTGAAGGGAGCATGAAAAAAACAGGGGAGTGGCTCATTTACTGTGAAGTAAGGATGGTATAAAGATATGCAACTGGGTAGCTTCCCCGTTTACCTGTTCTTACTAAGCTCACTTTTGTTGATGCTGTGTACAGAATGATGTTCTTTACATGGAAACATCTCCATTTTAAAACTAAAATCTTTTTAAATTATTTAAAGATTTTGACCTTTTACGTTTTAGCATCCTAGAGTGGGAGCAGAGTTCTGGCTTTCTTGCTCTAGCCATGGCTCTGTACATATCCTTAAATTATTGAGTGTGAAAATGAAGACTCTAATAGTGATTGATGCAATCTGAAAGGATGAGAGGGAGTCAAGCCATTTCTCTGAGAGCTAGATATAAAACTAGACAAATATTAACCTCTCAGTTTGTAGTTATAACTACGTAGAATTCTATTGTGTTACTCTGTAGGCTGCTCAGGAAAATAAGATTTAATAGTACTGGCTTTGAATGAATGCTTTTCCATAAACTAAAACCAAAACAAAACAAAAAAATAAGCCAAAAAAAGTACTTTCATAAATTCAACACTGAGAGTATGTCAACTTACGTTTAAGGGGAAAAATATTTTTGAGAGTGATATTGGTATCCCAGATTAGCTTATTTTCTGTTTCACCTATTAGTCATTGGCATGACTCAAATACACACACACACACACACTCACACACACACACATACAAACACACTTTTAAATATATTCATATGTTTATTTTTACATAGGCTTCTCTATATCTGAGCAACCTTTATTATGAACTGACAACAGGAGCAGGGGAAGAACTAGATAAACTTTTTGTTTAAAAAGGTTAAAATAAGTTAAACAAAATGCCAATGCTGAACATTGTTAACTTCCAAGAAATTGATAACACAATTTGACTGTTTTAAAAATTATTTTCTATGCAACCCCAACAGTAGATTTTCTTTTAGGGTGAAATTATTGGTTTTTAGGAGGAAGAAGAAAGACACTGATATAGGAGGTGTTTCCCTTTTGCTCCTCTCTAACGATGGAGTTAAGGATAGATAAAATTTTGTCTCATTACATGTTTTTATCCTGGAGAAATGTAGATGTTCCTTGTTACCTGGGAAAAGTAATAAAGAGGAATTCACTGCTCTAGAAATGTCTGTTTAAACACTGAGAGTAGCAATACACAAATGAAGAGGGCAAGCACCTGAATAGGGATGGGATAGAATGAAAAAAAAATAATATTAAGTGCATACCATATGCTAAACAATATACGAAATGGTAAAAATACAAATCCAAAATGGAACAGTCCATGTTTTCAAAGAGCTCACATTCTAGCTGGAGACAATACACATAGGAAAAGTCAGATTCATGGTGCATGGGAAGGCTTAAAGGTTTTTAGGGTAGAGTGGCAGGGAAAATAGTAAGACAAAGGGGCATGAAGTCCAAAGGGCCAGGGCAGAGAAGGACCAATGGTCTTTAGAGACTGTTAGCAAAGAAGATTTAGAGGTCTTTTATCTTGCCAGAAGGATTATAATTGTTGATTTCCCACTCATTGAAGAGATGTGAGTGGGCATATCAATCTCATATTAAAGAGTCTGGAGGTTACTATGCTCTGGAATCATGTCCCACTGGGAAGTGGAAATCCTGTTGGTATAAGGGTGGGTGGGGGTTATATTGGTGGAAAAGATCCCATGTTGGTCTGCTTTGCTCTACTCTGGTGCCCAGTGGGAGATTCTGAGTAGATAAGGATCAAACTTGAACCAATAAATCTTGAATAAAACCCAAAGGGAAGTTTTATAAAATAGAATAATGTAATCATCTCTTTATCTTTTCTCTTTTTGAAATGACATGACTTGACGAGTCTTAACAAAGTGACCACAGAGTCTGAATTAAAAGTTTTTAAGGAGCTTTAATTTACCAGCTGGGGCTACTCTATGCCAATTAAAGGGGGAGCAGCCTTGAGTTCCGGGGTGGAGAACCTTTTATACATTTCATTAGGTTTATGTATCTAACACAATTAGTTACTAATCAAGTTGTCACATAGATACAAACAAGTGGTTACTAAGTAAAGGGGAGGGGGTGAGCGGAGGGGGTCTGCAAGGTAAGTGGAGGGGCACAGGGCATGACGACTGAGCAAGGAAAAGATAGATTACTGTAGGCCGGCCTCCCAGGTAAAGATAAATCACTCTAGGGAGGCTTCCCAGGTTCATAGAGTTTCACTTGGCTAATTATCATAAAGTTTCACTTGGCTGTATACCATAGAGTTTCACTAGGCTGATTACTAATTTCAGAAAATATTTCTTAACTATTTCTTGACCATAACATTTTAAGTGTTAATAAGACAACTATGGTGTCAAAGAAAGAAAACAGCAAGTTTGAGGTTAGAGGAACAGATTTGGGTGTTGAAATCTACTTAGCTCATGTCAATGGTACTTTTTTTGGTCATTGAGAGTGATTAAATAATGTAAACTGTAAAATGACCCTCAATCCATAGACCATTCTGTGTCTGCAGTGATAAAGGTAAAGTAGCAAGAAAGAGGATAAATAGTGTTAAGAAAAACTATTTTTTTACTATCTATAAATCTTAATTTAACTGCTGGTGCTCTTAATTATGGTTGATTGTAGAGAAACTATACTGAATTGAATATTTATCTGTAATATAAATGATAAATGAAAAGAGAAAAGTAGACTTACAGAGAGATGTTTATAATTGACCACATATTTAGGTGCACAGTGCACTGAGGAACATAGAAGACATAATATCCTGCTCTAGATTTGTTTGCTGATTTTTTTAGAAAGTATTTGGTTTGCTAAGACAAAATGGAACTTTGTCTTTCCCCCTCCCCAATCCATATCCTCTACCTAACTTATTTCTTGCCATTAAGGGTACCATCATCCTCCCAGTCATTCAGGCTCACAGTTTGGATGCCATTCTTGAGTCTTCACATTCTCTTAATCTCATATCTAATCTCTTGTCAAGTCCTTTGGTTTCAATCTTCAAAATATCTCTCAAATATAATCTCTTCTCTTCCTTGATACTGCTAACATAATAGTTCAGGCCCTAATGGCCTCATGCCAGGAATATAATCTATTCTTTGGTCTCCCTGATTCAAAACTCTCTTCACTCAAGTCCATTCTCCACTCAGCTGTCAAAATAATATCCAGGTCATGCACTCTCATTATATCAACTCCAGAGGCTCCATATTTCCTCCAAAATCATAAAATCCTACTTGGTTTTTAAAGCCATTTGTAACTTTTTTCCAAACTTCTTCCACCTTACTCCCTTTTCACAGTTTGTGATCCAGTGACGTTTACCTCCTTGCTGTTGCTTAGTGCAAAACACTCCATTTAATGACTCCAGTTATAGTCAATGTCTTTCTCCTATCCCTGCTACTCTGCCTTCTCATCTCTTCCTCTGGGATTTACTGACTTCGTTCAAGTCTCAACTAAAGTCCCACCTTCTTCAAAAAGCCTTCCCCAATCCTCCTTAACCTTAGCACCTTTCCTCTGAAATTATTTCAGTTTATTCTTTTTGTAATTTTATTTTATTTCTGTATATTTGTTTCCATTTTCTCTCCCCCCCCAGTTGGAGATGAGCTCTTTGAGAAAAAGGATTGTTTTCTTTTTAATTCTCTTTGTATCTTCAGTGCTCAACACTTTCAACTTACATGAAGTGTCATTAAGAAGAATTAAGAGAGTCTAAATAGTAGAAATTTTGAGTGATGTTGCTGTAGATGACATGCTTTATGTAACAGATCATGGCCAATAGAACAAGAAGGGGTGGTCACAGTGATTGTGTTTTTTCCAAAGGTTTTTCATTTATTTATTTAAAAAAAAACCAGTACTCTATTAAGGTTTTATTGTGTATCAGCAATGCAGTATTCACAATGCCTACAGTAACTATAAATATGCTGATATAGTTATTAATCACAAAATAGAACAGGCTCTCTACATAAGAAATATAGATAGTGCATTCATTTAAATACCAGAAGACTGAGTCCCAA